>JAEHOC010000019.1:600000-992500 GCA_016834605.1 Chlamydomonas incerta | reverse complement strand
GTCCTTTCGACGCCATCGTCCCGACAGCCTTCTGAATTCACGCACGCGATTCTTGCTCTAGATTTGCATAATATGCGAAGTAAGCAGTATGTAACATATCAAACACAGCTCTCAAGAGCTGGAACTCCGATTTTGGGACTCGTGCCCCATGCAAAACTCGTTGAAGCCCGGAACCCGCTTTGTTGGCAATCCTGTAATTGTTATATATCCACTCCCGCTGAAAGTATTGTATCTTTATCAACAAACTCCATTTGGCGCTGGATTTAGGGCGCCCTCTCGTTAAGGCTTGGCACAAGTGCTCGGATTAGGCTCCTTGCAAGCTCATTTTCATCAATGCAGCTTAAATTAGATCTAGGACTGCTGGACGGGCCATCCGCCCGGCCCGGCGCTGCGTGTGCACCAGCGGATCTGGCGCTAAACGTCGCGGACGCGTCATTCCCGCTCCCGGCGGTCCACGATGTGGATAAGTTCGAGCGGGAGGTGGTGGAGATGGTGAAGCCCTGCCACGGCACGACCACCCTGGGCTTCATTTTCGAGCACGGTGTTATCATCGCCGTGGACTCCCGCGCGACGATGGGCGCCTACATCTCGTCCCAGACCGTGAAGAAGGTCATCGAGATTAACAAGTTCCTGCTTGGCACGATGGCGGGCGGCGCGGCGGACTGCCAGTTCTGGCAGCGCAACCTGGGCATGCAGTGCCGCCTGTACGAGCTGAACAATGGCAAGCGCATCACCGTGCGCGCCGCCTCCAAGCTACTGTCCAACACCATGTTCTCCTACCGCGGCATGGGCCTGTCCATGGGCACCATGGTGGCCGGCTGGGACCCCACCGGGCCGGGGCTGTACTACGTGGACTCGGATGGCCAGCGCACCAAGGGCCAGATCTTCAGCGTCGGCTCCGGCTCGCTGTACGCCTACGGCGTGCTGGACGCCGGCTACCGCTGGGACATGGGCGTGGAGGAGGCGGTGGAGCTGGGCCGCCGCTCCATCTACCACGCCGGCTTCCGCGACTGCGCCTCGGGCGGCACGGTGTCGGTGTACCACGTCACGCAGGACGGCTGGACCAAGGTGCGGGAGGGGGGGATGCGGCGGGGGAAGGAGGGCGGGGACAGGGAGAGGGCGGGAGAGGGTGGGAGAGGGCGGGATGACGTTGCGCATGGCGGCACGGATGGGTTGTGTTGGTGGCGGCATTGGTGGCGGTTGGGCGTTGGCGGTTGGCAGCGGTTGCACGGTTGCGGGCGGTGGGCGATGGCGGCCCGCGAGTCCCGGGGAGCCGGTGCATCGACTCCGGGCCGGGGTGGCACGCCTACCTGTCACACGCCACCAGGCTCGCTTCACGTTATGCCATGTCAGCACCACCACCACCGTCCCGCATGCCCGCCTGTCCGTGTTGCACACCACTCTCCACCCTGCCTCGCAACCCACTTCCCACCAACCCCCACCCCTTCATTTGCTTCTCCCCTCCCCACACACACGCCGCAGGTGCGCGGCGACGACATCTCCGACCTGCACTACAAGTACTACCCCGACCCCAGCCAGCACCCCGCCACCGCCAACGCCGTGTTCTGAGCCTGGCCGACGAGTTTTCGGCGGGCGTCAGCGGGCTTCGTGCGGGGATTCGTGCGGCGGCGGTGGCGTTGCGGGGCGTGGGAGGAAGAGCTGGTGGATGGGAGTGGGGGAGCTGGCAGCATGCTGTGCTAGCGGTGCGGCGGCGCGGTATGCGTGCAGCAGGGGCCGTTCAGGGCCCTCTGTGCGGCGGCGGTGGCGGGAAGGGCGGCGCCTGCGGGAGCGCCAACATGCGCATGGCCCGGTCAGCGGCAGCAAGCGCCGCGGCGCCGGCAGTTGCGCGATCAGTCGCGGGCGGAGCACTCGTGGGCGGCTCGCCTGCACGTGCTGACGCCAGCAGGCGAGGCGAGCGCTCGCGGTTGCGGGTGCAGGCGGAGTAGGCCGCCGGTCTGTTCCGCAGCTGTGGGATTGTCGTCGGTGTCGATTAGGGAAAAAGAAGCTGTGGCTTAGACAGCGAACTGCTGCGGGCATTTGGACACGGAGCAAATGGATAGTGCGACGTGCCTCGTTAATGGTGGACCACGGTGGTGCAGGCATGCAGCGGCCGGCGGGTGGCGCACAGTAGGCGCAGCAGTGGCGCACCAGTGATGTTGTGTTCTGTGCCCTGGAGCCCTGGCGGATTTGTATTAACAGAATTTGACACGCTTCGGGGATGGAAAGCGTTGTGGCTAGCTTTCCTGCCGTCCGGGGACCCCAATATGACGAGACTGACGACTGATTGACTTTTCGAGCGTGCGCTGCGGAGTGCACGGCTCGTGGCATGCATGGGCACGCCCAGGTGTAAGTTGCAAAAGCTGAGACCCCGCTTGCGCTGCCGGCGCAGGCTCCTGAGGCATTGCGGTCAGGGCGTGGTGGCCTGGTCTGCCCGCATGCGGGCGGCGTGCAGGCAACGCCAGAAATTCAGAAAGCGCTCCTGACGAACAGTCGAGCTGCCTGCTTCCAGCGTCACGCCTTGTCGGGCGCCCCAGTGGCAGACCTGTCCTGTGCATACACACCGCGCAGCCATAATACTTGTGCGCGTCCGGACCTCTATTTCCACACACACTCGCCTCTCACGCTCTCTCACGCCCTCTAATGCTGCACCCCTCCAAAATCGGCGCCCGCCTGCAGCCGCCAGTCCGCCACCGCCGCTGCCTGGGGCCACCACAGCGACTTGCCCCACGCTACTGCCGCCAGCCCTCATGCATTGTGATCTACTCGTTTGCCGATGCCGCACAGCACCGCGCCAGCTGCAACCCTGCCACATCCACCTTCCCGCACCTCCTCCTCCACTGCTAGTTCACTCGCTCGCTGGCCGACGTGCTCCGCTAGTCTGCTGCCTGCTAGCGGCGACAAGCGCTATTCCGACGCCTTGCGTGCATTCGCATTCTTCCTAGTTCCTGGCATCATCGATTCAACGCCCCTTACTGGGGGTTGACGGTGGGGTCCTTGTAGCGGCGGTACACGGCCTGTGGCGGGCGGGGGCGGCGGCGGGTGGGTGGATGGGTGGGTGGGTCGGGGTTGTTAACACCATCCCAAGCTAAACCGGTGTGTGTGTGTGTGTGTGTGAATACCATCCCAAGCTAAACCAAGCTGAACTAGACAAGGGATAGGCAAGTGCAGTTTGCGGCAATACAGGGTAACGGTATGCTCTTTTGTTTCGGGGCGGAGAGTGTAGACTGGGCGAGGTCGGCGCGCCGTCGACGAAATGCCACCCAGGCTCGGCTCGCGCACAGCAGAAACAGACACGCAAACACGCAAATGAAAAACACACGACTTACCTGGCGACCAGGAAGGTGACCCCGGCGCCAGGCAGCAAGCGCCGGGCCAGAAGAGCGACACGCGGATTAGGGGAAAGGCAAGGTTCGAAAGGGCGGGGCACAATGAAAGGGCCGAGCCGCATCGGCGGAAGGGTATGGACAGCACAAAGTATATCACGCACGAGCCTGGGTGGCAAAAGAGAAAGGTGGGGGCGTCAAAGCGGGGGGGTGGGGTGTAAACACCAGCCCAATCTAAACCCAAGCGAAACTAGACAAGGGACAGGCAGGTGCAGGTTGCGGCAATACAGGGTAACGGTATACTCTGCGTTTCGGGGTTCTGCGGTTCTTCAGCCCATGCCCGGATTGGGACCATGGCGGGACCACCGGATGCCCACCAACTCCGTCGCGCTCCGAGCCCACCTGATGGCAACCCTGCACGAAGGCCTGGGCAGTCGCACCGAGCTGTTTGCATCGCCGCTCAATGTCTCCGACGGTGTTGACACGTACTACACATTATACGCAGAAGACGCCCTCTTCGGCGCCAACTATGATGCGTACTCCCAGCCCTGGGACGGCGTAGCCATCGCACACCCGGAGCCCACCCCCGAGGACGGGATGCACACCGTCCGGTGGGCCCTGGCATGGGCCGAGCACGCGGAAACCCTCACCACCGCCCCCGACCCGCCCACCACGGCCACCCTGATCGTCGTACCACGCCAGCCCGGCGCACCATACACGCGATACCTCACCCACCCGCGGGTCATGCTCCTCGGCAGCGTCTCCACGTCCATCCAGCACGCCACAATAGGAGGAGGCCTCTCCGCGGACGCCGGGCGCTCGATAGAGCACGACCTCCTGTTGGTCAGCAACACACCAGGCGCCACCCTCGCCCAATCCCTCCGCATTGGCCTAGGCACCACCCTGCGCTCCATCGGGACATACCACGAACCCCAACCCGCGGCCTCCTGGGCGCACACCCGGTGGGTGAGCAAGAAGGTCAGCAGCATGACCCGCACCCGCCCCGCCCTGCCCCGCACCACCCTCCCGCACATACCCGCCGAGCCAGACACGCTGACCCCGTTCCAGGCCACCCGACCGCTCTGCCTCCACCCAAGACAAGGCTGCTATACAGACGGCTCCGTGCAAAAGAACGCGGCGGGCCAGTCCAGCGCGTGGGGCGCCGCGGCCATCGACGCCCGCACCGAGCAGGTTTACCAGATAGATGTCAACCCCGGACAGCACGGCTGCAACACAATCACACGGTGCGAGCTCTCGGCTATTCACCGAGTGCTCAACTGGACGAAGTACAGGACTTTGCGAAAGGTGAAGGCCCACGCAGGAATCGGATATAACGAATCCGTCGATCAAGCGGCAGTGAAAACCGCCAGGGGTGAGGCGATGCCAGGCGCAGTATGGCTGGAAGAGGACTCCGACAACGATCCCCGAAGCAAATACTTCTGGATACGCAAAGCTATTAAACCGAGAGTAGAGGGGATCACCCCCGAGCCCAATGAAGGGCACTACGCCAATGACCTCAATCGCGGTATCGCCACGCTCGCGGCTCCCCACATTACCCGCGGACATGCCCGCGAGACCCTTTACACCGGATTCGTCGCCAACGCCCTCCCCGACCTCGACATCAAATCAAGCACCCGCACCCCCAACCGGCAATCCGGCCTGCACCGCAAAGCCAAGCGCTGCCTGGACTACCTGAACGGCCAGCTATGGAACAATAAGCTCGCCGCCCGCTTTGGTAGGACTGTCACAGGCCGCCGCGCTCCGCACGCCGGTCCCAACACCCCCGCACCCTGTCCCCTGTGCAGCGTCCCCGACTCCGGCGGGCACATCCTAGGCGGGTGCCACAACGCCCAACTCCGAGCCAGCGTGCCTGCGCGCGCACCGACCGGCCTTCCGGGCCTGCACAGAGACAACAGCACGTCTAATCCGGCCCTCACATAATACCCGAACACTGCCCGAACACGGTTCGCCGGTCATTACGCTGCATTCGGTTTGCGGTCTGCGTCCAAACACTCCGTTTCATTCAAGTGCTCCTTCTGAACACGCCCGGTGGCGTCCCTGTAATGTCCGCCCGCGCGACGATCCTCCCCGGCGCGACAATCCTCGCCTCCGCCCGCGCGACCTGTGCGCCCACCGACCGGCCGTTCGACCCGGCACGCCCCCGTTCCTTCTGCGGGCGCCCATCGTCGCAAAAGCCCCCCCCCCCTCGCACCTGCGTTGCTGCGTGCCGGCGCCACCTCCGGAACTGCGTAGCGGCCCCACCTGGCAAGCTGCAAAAAAACCCCAATTTCTCAATCAAACACCTACCGCTACGCAGTACCCCGGCTTGCCCCTCCCCCCTCAGGCGCCCCATCCGCGGTGTAGGGGGGGGCGGGGGGCGGGGTGCAGTTACCAGCCCAAGCCAATGGGGGGGCAGGGTGGGGTGGGGTGCAGGGGCGTCTGAACAGCGATTTCCCCTGGCGATTTCCAAGGAGGATTGACACATCCATGTTCACGTATTCAGAAGGTATTGGTATTAGCGCTGATCTGATCAGCACGGGGCGCCTACTGCCGGGGTTGGGAGTCAGGGGGTGATCAGGGCTGAGGAGAGGCACAGGCAAGGGCACAGGCGCAGCCGGCGGTAAGTCGCGCGAGTGACTGTGCTGCAGGCTGCGAGCATAATACAACACATGATGCAGCCTTATCGCGCATGAAGAATGAAAAGCGCTTATCTGATCAGTGGGGCGCTGTATTTCGCGCGAGCATTTAATGACTGAGGGCGGGGATCCTCCGACGTCTCCAATTCCGTCGTCTGATGTCATATTGTGCCGGTCGCATGTGTTATAAAACTATCAATCGGTTTTTAATTCATTCCGCTTGAGCTCTGGCGATGAGTCCGCGCTCGTGCGTTACCCTCGACCAGGCATATTGCTCTCGTTTTCGCTGAATTACGTGTTGCTACGGACAAATTGAAAGGCGCTTTACATTATTCACATCTCGGGCTGGTTGCCTCGAGCGCAGAAAAAACGTTTTGCCAGAAACTGGTATAACCGGGAGGACCCCGCTGCGGGAACTCGATGCGACCGCAATGGCTTCCGCCCCTCCCCCTTCGGGGGAAGGGGCAAGCCAACGACACAACGTAGCCGTGCAAACCATCGCGAGAGCCATATCCCGCGGCCTCAACGGCGGCTGCTACATGGTCATGGACGCCACCTCCAAACAAGACCTGCCCGACTACGTAGCAGACAACCGCCTCCCCCCTTGGCTCCTCCCTGAAGCCGAAGGCAAACCAACAGGCCGGCACCTGCACTACCGACCCGATATCCTGCTCATCCCCTCTATCACATTCGCCGCTGCCACAGCACCCGATTTCCACATCATCCCCCCCACACAACACACTGCTCTGACCTGTCCTGTTGTGAGTTTTGTCTAGATGCATTGCTGCGTGCCACCAGCATCCCGGCATCCGGCTTGCCCGTGGGGCTGCCTCCTGTCGCGGGGCCGCGCGCACCTCACCGCCATCCTGCCCACGGGGCCCATGCCGCATGCAATGCCGCCGGAATGAGCCGGGCGGCCATCGTGCTGTCATAACTTTGCCGCGGCCTCCGGTTCTGGTACTTGCCTTACCACCATGATTTAATCCTCGCCATTTGCCTTCCATTCCGCCTCGATAGTTCCGTTGCAGCCAGCGCCCGCCCTAACTGCAGCGTCAGCCAGCCGCCCAGCCCGCGGTTATTTGGGTGCAGCGTTGTTTCCTTGCCTGCTGGCCCGTTCCTTTTTGCTATTCTCTTACGCTTCCATTCATCCCCTCCCTCGCATGTGCCGCTGGGCGACGGTGGCGCTGGTGTTTCCAGGTTGGTTTCGGATGCCGCGCGCCCCGCAGCTCTGCTCCACAGCAGCACGCCAGCCGTCAGACCGCCTAGACATCGCAACCGGGTTATATCAGTGTTGGGTCAGCGGCCCTCCTCCACCGCCCGTGGCGTTTACCGTCTGGATGAGGTAACATGTCTGCTGTCACTGCGTCTCGCTGACCGGCCTTCTATGCGTGCTAGCGACTACAACGTCTCATGGCGTCGCGCTTCTTCGCGTCCACGTTTCGCAAGCACATCACTATACACATCATTGAAGCCGGGTACTCCGCCGACACCAACCACACTGGCAAACAACATGAAAAAGCCCAGCAGCACCAACCCCTCGCAGCCGAACTGACTGAAGCCGGCTGGAAAGTCCAGTACAGTGCCCGTATCATGTAGATGGCTGTTGGCCCCCGGCGTCTACACAGCGTAGATGACCCCTCCCGCGCCATCTACACCCGGAAAATTTTTCCTAGGGGCACGCCCCGTAAACCCCCAAACCATCTACGCTCCCTGTCTAAAATACCGCCAAATCCGCCCAAAACGTCTATGCTCCGTAGATGCGCGGCCCCTAGGCCCCTAAAATTTTAACTGCCTTCGGCGGATTGGGGGCAAATTTCTACAGCATAGATGGAAGATACGGGCACTGGTCCAGTACACAACCCAGAACGCCATCAGCCTGGGGGTCGCCGGCACCATCCGCAAGGACCTGCACCCCCTGCTCACCTCACTGGGGGTCACATCCCACCACGCCCGCAGCTGCTGCGACGCCCTACATGAATATGCAGTCACCTCCCTAAACAACATTGTCCTCGCACGCAGACGCCTCGAACGGGGTCAGCCACCAGGCGACCCCGGAGGACCGTAACAAAGGGGCGGGGCGCGGGCTTCGCCTACGCACCCGCCCTTCTGGTCCGGTAGTGGGGGCGTACAGGTTACGGGCTGGGCCCGTCTCCTCATCCCCCCCCGCTCCCTTAACTTACACCACCTGTCTCTGGCGGGGTGTAACTATTTCTATTTCTATTCCTCCTCGCAAGGTGCGAAATAGTTACGCGCCAGGCGCACGCCAGCGGGACCCAGGTGTTTGCTGAGGGCAGGGTCGCGCTTGCGGAGGAGCGTCGCGCGCGCGCCGAGCTCGCCCCGAAAGTTGGGCGGCGGTTGGGATTGCTAGTTTTGGGCGGAGCGCTCTGAATACAGCGGGACCCATGTGTTATCGATGCACCCGGCGCGGCCGGCGCGGTGCCCCCGACTCTCGCGCGACGATGCCCACATCGTTCACAATGGCCATAGAAATAGCCTATTTCACAATGGGCCTAGAAATACGAATCGCGGGCCGCGGGGGGGGGGGGGGGGGGGAACCGGGGGGACCCAGGGTTTAGGTCGACCGAGGCCGCGCGCGCGCTTGCGGGGGGCCGCGCACCTGTGGGCGCCGGGCGTGCGGCGCGCCGCACGCGTGTGAGGAAAATGGCCCGGCGCCCCGGCCGGCTTCGCCTGACCTGAATGGCGCGCGCAGTGCGCCGGGGCATGATGAACATGGGGCAAGGGACCCATTGAATTTTGGGGGCCGCGTGTGGCAGCCGTTTTCGCAAAGATGCCGGGGCATGGATTCCGAAATTGACGCGCGCGCGGCCCCGCGTCCCGAAGAGCGTGAGCAGGTCGCGTGGGCGTGAGGAATGGACGGGAGCCCATGGCAATTTTGGGAGCCGCGCGCGGTGCCGATGTCGGCATTCCAAATTGACGACCGCCTGCCCCAGCTCGGCAGAGGCATGCGCAGCACGGCGAGGCACCAGCAGATTGCGCAAGAGACCCAATGCTTCAGAGAAGGCAAGGTCGCAAGGTGCGAAATAGTTACCGAGCTGATGAGCACAGACTTGAGCAGTTTATGGGGCAGTTCATGGCCCCAGCCCAGCCTCCATGCCGCTACGAGGCAAAGGGTGGCGGCTAGGGACATCCGCGTTGGGCCAGGGGGGGGGGGGCGGGGCGGCAGGCTGGCGCGCCAGTGCGTGCGCATGGTTCGAGCAGGGGGGGGGGGCAGGGTAAGAATGCCGCAGACACACCCCACCCTTCAGATGGAAAGAGCTTCGAGAGCGTTCAGAATCCGCTTTCAGAATTTTGATCAGGGTAGTAATTGCAAAGATATGATTGCGAGGTTACAAGAAGGGGACAGTGTAAACACCATCACGGCTACGAGGGAAGCCACCATTCCGAAGAACGCAGCAAACCGCAACCCCCGCTTGGCTGCCAACCCAACTCACAGCTGCGTAGGTGCGTCGAAGCTAAGCTGCAGCCCGCCAAAGCCACACCAAACAGCAGCATCACAAAGCACGCGGCTCATAAGGCACCGCAAATCTGAGCAACAGCCAAGCAGACAGACCACACGAAAACGCGGAATCTAGCGCCAGCCGACGCAAGCTAGGGCGGCGAAACAGGTGGGCACGCCCAAACACTCCCGCAGACGCACAACACCAACCTCATGGAGACGGCGGCGGAGACGCATCATCCCACGGCGGAACCAACGCCACACCACCACCCGACCCGCGCGCCAGGAAGGGGTGGCCAGAGGGGACCGCATCCCACCCACCAGGCCTGACACCCAAACTAGAGAAGGCCTGCAGGCGCCCCCAGAAATCCGTAATGACAGCAACACCAATAGCTAACACACGCGCTGACGGGAGGGTTGCGGACACAGGCAAACCGTGGCCAGCCATAACCACCCGTTGCCGCCCCAAGTCCATGGCCGACAACGCAGCAAGACACACAACATCCCACACCGGCTGACACAGCCCAACCGGCGGCTGGACCAGCCACATCTCCGACCGGGCAAGGGCATCCAAAGAGTCACAGGGCAACGCGCCCATAGCCATACCGATAGCTTCACGCAGCGCCCGTGCCACCACGCAATCCCAGAAGTAGTGCCGGCGATCCCCGTGCGCCATCCCCTCGCCACAAGCCTGACAAACATGCACTACGCCCGCAGCCCGCTCACTGGCACGTTTAGGGAACGCCCAACACGCATTGGCGGACAAACGCCACAAAGCCTCTTTATGCCGATTCTCCCACTTCAAGGCCCACAAGCGCGCCAGTGTGGCACGGAACGCACCCGCGGCCAACAGCTGGTCCGCGTCAGGCACGCCAATGACACCGGCCTCACGAACATACTCTAAGTGCTTCGCGCCCAACCGCTCAAGCTGTGGCGCCAGCTGCATAAGCGTACCAATCTTGACCGTATAGTCCAGTAACAGCACGGGCGGCCCCAAAGATATGGGCCCTCAAAGTCGGTCTAGAGGGTCGGTCCTCGGTCCCCAGGGGTGCCCCTGTCGGTCCCCAGGGTCCCCAAGGTTTCGTCACGGTGGGCCGGGAACTTTCGTCTGAGCGCCTATCAGACAGCCGGACATGCCCCAACCATTGCCAAAAGCATCTTATGGAAGCTTGTAAAGGCTGGAACGTCAGGAACCTACCAGACGACGAAGGGCTGCCGTCCATCAACACATGTTGGGGTCGGGATGTTGGGATCAGACACGTCTCGCCTGACAGAAACTGCTCAAAATCGCGGACCGGAGCAGGAACCAGAGAGGCTTTGGAATGCAAACATAGGCACGTCTCGTGTGCATGATTTCTGTTGTAAGAGCACCTCTCACGGTCGCAAGATATTCACAATGTGTTGTTGACGTGGCTGGCACGGACACGGTCCGTGCGACCGTCCCGTTTTCACACATCAATAGAGCTCGCGGAAATCCATCTTGGTATAAAACACAGGGGTTTTAGGGGGTGTACGGCACGGTCAGTCATCGGCCAGGGTCGGTCAGGAGGTTTTGTGGGGTGGGGTTTGGAACTATTGTTCGTCCCCTCTCCCTCGCTGAAAACCGTACCCCCCCCCCCCGCTGGTTCGAGACCAAATGCCTTCCAAGCAGGCCTTGCTTGCCACTTTAACGCACCCCCAAGTCTTCTACCAATCTCAACACCTACCCGATGGTCCGCACCCAACAGGCGAGGCGCGGGATGGGGGCGACCTGGGGGCTTGACGGCATACCACCGGTAATGGCACGTCGGCACACGTGTCGGCACGCCACACGGCCAAATCGCTGCTGGCTCCGGACATGCCGCCTACATTTTTGCAACACGCATTGGCAAGTAACAGCATGTTCCGCTTGCGGATGCGTCATTCGGGTCATTTTCACAAACGCACCGGGCGACGCGGCACAACCGGTCTGGGGGCTTTAATGAATTTATCACAGAAATGCAATCCAATCAACCTACCATTGCCAACCCAAAAGGCCAAATCCATGGGGGCGAACGGGGGCAAACGGGGGAAGCCCACAGGCATGGGCAGGGGTAAGAGCCCCGGGGGCTCGGCCCAACAACGCAATCTGCTACCTGATCTGCAGGCTTACTTTGTACAGCATGCATGCTTGCCTTGCAGACATGTGCCATGTTGCAGTGTTTGCTACGGCTGCTAACACGGCTGCTAGGCTTCTAACGGCTGCTAGGCTGCTAACACGTACGCTTGCGCACATACATGCAACATGCAACAGGCATAGACGTGGATTGCATTTATGAGGCATCGCTGACCATGTACGAGACGTGCAAGTGAGTACTGAGCACCTCGATTCAGTAAAGTAACAAACGTCATCACGGGTCAGGAAAGGGGAGCGAGGGAAGCGAGGGGAGCGAGCGAAGGGAAGGCGGGGGTTTGAAGCAAAACTGAACGGCCGCAGCTAACTCCTGGTACGGTATCCGTACACCTCACAGCATACCTGCCACACCATCTGGTGCGCCTTTGACGGCAGGAACAATCCATTCAAGATGCGCAAATGCCTCAACAAGGCCCTGGACGAGCTAGCACCGCCGGTACGAAGGGGAGCGGTATGTGTAACGGTTTACTGTGGGCGCGTGGATGGCCCGTGGGGACCGTGATGATGGGTCCGGCCCAGAGACCGCCCTACCCTCACCGTGTCTTGTCATGGGCGTGTTGAGAGATTGTACGGTATTCTTGGCACGTCGTGCAACCCTGCAATTTTGAGAGAGGTACACGGCATCCCACATTCTGACACGCATTCCGGCACGCACCACATGCCGTGCGTACAGGACGAGGCCTGGCTGCGGGCTCGGCACCGGCTGATCATCGGGATGTCGCGTATTGAGCACCTGGGCGGTGCCAAGCTGGCCTGGCGCAGCACCAACCTCACAGAGTTCCGGGGGCGGGCGCACAGATTGCGTGTGCTGGAGGCTTCGTTTCATCTGCCAGTGAGGCTGCCAACTTCGCAGATGTTAGGCTGGCTGGCGAGCAGGGCGGGCGGGCAGGGGCGTGTGTCAGTCTGTGTCCGGAGCCAGCAGCGGGATGTACGGCGAAAAGCATTAAGGCGCCGCACTTGCACAGACAGTGCAGACACCGGTGAGCACGGTGCGCAGGAGCCGCTTGAGTAGCACACACTTGCCAGCAGATCCGCTTGAGGAGGGAGGCGATAATAGCAGCTGCAACACACCCTCAGCCTTAGCAGGTGAGCGAGCGGTGCAAGCTTGCTAGAACCAGTATGTAACACGCATGCCTCTTATGGTGCAGGTGTCTCAACGTCCAGGAGGGCGTCTGCTACAGCTGGGGCTGCCGTCGGTTGCGGTGGCTGTCAACGCCCGGCGCTCCGGCCGCTGCCACCACTACAGCCCACAAAGTGGCTGAAGGACGATGAGCTGAGGTGAAGCAGCTTGGCGTCCCTGGTGGGTTAACCTCAGCAAGTGTAAGGCAAAGAGTTACGTGGGTGCTTGAGAAGGCCAGGGACTGGGGCAGTGCTTTGACTAAGTAATTCGTCGAGCAACATGTTATATCGCCAGGCGCGGTATAAAAGTCAGAATCAGATAGTTGTCAGATCACGCGACCAAGTGATTGATGTGTAGCGGTTCAGTAGAAGCCCGCTATACAACAAGTGCCCCCCACTTAGATGGGCAGCGTCCTCGCGCCCAGACCAATCGCCGCAGTTCTATTGGTGATCAAGCCATAGACAGACCGCCAGAACGACCAGTCAGGTGCAAGTCAGCCGAGGCCTTCCACGCATTGGCTCAGAGTGCCGGCCGTAGGGTGCCCAAGCCTACCAGAACCGTCACCGTTACCGTCTCACGTCCACGCGCTATCTGAGTGTGGGTGCTGCCACCTCCCACCAGCCCTCAGACCGCCGGCTGCGACCATGAGTTGCGAGGATCGAACCAGAGTGTTCGCAGGATCGCAACGAAGCTCGATACCAACATGTTATATCGCCAGGCGCGGTATAAAAGTCAGAATCAGATAGTTGTCAGATCACGCGACAGAGTGATTGATGTGTAGCGGTTCAGTAGAAGCCCGCTATACAACAATCTGTACCCTCATACAGGCAAGCTCTGGGGGTGGCGCGGGTGACTGCGCTGTGGTCAGCCGGCAAGGCTCTGCGCGCAGTAACCAGGTGGTGCCACTGCCGCCCGTGGTTTCGTGTAACGAGTAACGGCACGCGTGCTGGTGTGGGAAATTGCTGTATGAAACCCTGCCACAGGGTGCTGCAGAGCTGTACGGAGTGCGAATGATTGTTGCGGGGCCGGGGACCAGCGGGCGGCAATGATACCAGCGGAGGGGAGATGAATTTGCAATGGACCGGTTGGAACGTTTGTGGGGGCGGGGAGGCTCTGGTTTTGAACGGGGGGGCGGCTGGAATCAGTGCAGGCGGTGTATTCTGTGGTCTGACGGTCTTGAGCATGTCTGCATGTGGTTCCGTTCTTCTTGCATCCATTTATTACTTATTTGTGTTACGTAGGTGCGAAATAGTTACGCGCCAGGCGCACGCCAGCGGGACCCAGGTGTTTGCTGCTTTGGGGCTGAGAGCAGGGCCGCGAGGAGCGTCGCACGCGCGCCGAGCTCGGCCCGAAAGTTGGGCGGTGGTTGGGATCGCTAGTTTAGGGCGGAGCGCTCTAAGTACAGCGGGACCCATGTGTTATCGATGCACCCGGCCCGGCCGGCGCGGTGCCCCCGACTCTCGCGCGACGATGCCCCCATCTCAAATGTCGTGGGGTCGTGGAAGCCGACCGTAGCCCCCGCCGAGAGGCCGCAACGGTTTAGGGTATGTAGCTGAGCGCAATTGAGGGCAGAGCGCAATGCAGGGCAGGACCCCGGGCTGGCTGGTCATTGGTGCCATGTCGGGAATCACAACAGGGGCTCACAGCAACGCAGGTCGTTGTCAAAGGGACCCAAGGGCATTTCGAATATGCAATGCATATGGGCGTGGGCGTGGGCGTGGGCGTGGGCGTGGGCGTGGGCGTGGGCGTGGGCGTGGGCGTGGGCGTGGGCGTGGGCTGGGCGTGGGCGTGGGCGTGGGCGTGGGCGTGGGCGTGGGCGTGGGCGTGGGCGTGGGCGTGGGCGTGGGCGTGGGCGTGGGCGTGGGCGTGGGCGTGGGCGTGGGCGTGGGCGTGGGCGTGGGCGTGGGCGTGGGCGTGGGCGTGGGCGTGGGCGTGGGCGTGGGCGTGGGCGTGGGCGTGGGCGTGGGCGTGGGCGTGGGCGTGGGCGTGGGCGTGGGCGTGGGCGTGGGCGTGGGCGTGGGCGTGGGCGTGGGCGTGGGCGTGGGCGTGGGCGTGGGCGTGGGCGTGGGCGTGGGCGTGGGCGTGGGCGTGCTACCACTTGCTACCACAAGTAGTTTGCCATCGCGAATACACACACTTCCACACACACATCCCGTAAAAACGCTACGATCACGAAGCCCGAAGCCACCACAAATACGCATCCGTCCACCAGATGGCGGCGATGCCGCCATCCGACCATAGAGGACCACCACACACACACACACACACACACACACACACACACACACACACACACACCACACACACACACACACACACACACACACACACACACACACACACACACACACACACACACACACACACACACACACACACACACACACACACACACACACACACACACACACACACACACACACACACACACACACACACACACACACACACACACACACACACACACACACACACACACACACACACACACACACACACACACACACACACACACACACGCCGTGCACGGGGTGGAGCAGCGCCCGGGCCAGGCTGTCCTGGCTCAGGAAGGCGGCCAGGCAGGGCGCCAGCGCGGTGGGCGGGCCGCGGGGGATGGAAGAGACGGCGCGGTTGTTGCTGTTCACCACCCGCTGCAGGCTGGCGCGCACAAACGGGGTGGGCGGGGCCGGGGCCGCGGCCGCGGCCTGCAGCGCGAGGCCCAGCTGCTCCACGGCCTCCTGCACGTCCTCGCGCGCCATGTCCACCAGCAGCTCCGACCAGCGGCCGGGGCGCAGGTTCTGATGCTGCTGCTGTGGGCGCGGGTCGGCGGCGTGCGCCGCCTGGGCGTCAGAGACGAAGGACAGGAGGCCCCTGAGCACGGACGCCTGCACGCGCGCGGCGCTGGGCCCGCCGTCGATGGGCGTGCGGGAGGGGCCCGTGACCAACAGGGCGCGCAGGTAGCCCAGCTCCAGCTCCCGCCACAGCTTGTGCATACGGGGGTCCAGTTTGGTCCAGCGGGCGGCGCGCAGGTCCCGGTGCTCGGCGGAGAAGGCGGCGAAGCCCTGCAGCGCCAGCCTGCTGTCGGACCACAGCGGGCCCAGCACGGCGCGGCACGCCTCCAGCGCGGCGCGGTCGTCGCCCCCGTGCCGCTCGGAGCACGTGCTGGCGAAGTGGCGGAGGTCGGCGGGCACGCCGCCGCACAGCACCACCTGGCGCAGCAGCGAGAGCTCGCCGCGCAGCAGCATGGGCTCCCACACGTGCACCGGCACCGCCAGGGTGGCGAAGGCGGAGGCGGCGCCGCTGGTGTCGGTGCGGGTGCTGGTGGCGCCGTGGCAGGGGCCGCAGCGGCGGCTCCACAGGGAAAGCAGGCGGACGCTGCCGGAGCGGCACGCCAGCGCCAGCACCCGCTCCGCCGTGCACGGGTCGTACAGGGGGGCGTGCGGCGGCGGGGGCAGGGCGGCGTCCACTTTGCACAGGGCCTCCGCGGCGGCGAGGAGCCGGCCCTCGCTGGGCTGCACGCGGACCGGAGGGAAACCAGGGCCGCCCTCCACGCAGCGCAGGAGGGTCTGCGCGACGAAGGCGCCGCCGGCCTGCCGGTGGCACTGGGGGAAGGCCGGGTGGGCGAGGATGTCCGCCACGCGCCACGGCACGCCCAGATACACGCACGCGGGGAGGGAGACGCTCGGGCGCTGCTCGGCGAGCCTCGCGCCCTCCTGCCGCAGCGGGGGGCTGAGGGCGGGGCCGTGGCACAGCGCCGCGTGGACCTTGGCGGTGGTGGGGAGGTCCGGCCAGAACAGCTCCGCGGTGGCGGCGTCGGCGAAGACGCAGCTGCCCGCCGGGGGGCGGCCGTCCAGGAAGGCGGTGTGCGCCCCGTCATAGGAGGAGCCGAAGGGCGGGGCGGGGCGGGCTTCGCGCGGCAACAGGGCCAGCTCGATCCGCAGCCACTCGCCCGCGGCGTCAAAGACGGGCTGGAGGGAAGACGACTCTGGGGCGGGGGCGCCGCCGGGGGCGGGGGGCGGCCCCGCAACACCACGTCCGGGGGGCGGCTGCATGGCCGCGGCCAGCTCCTGCGCCACCGCCTCGGGGCGGCAGGCCGCCAGCGCCTCACTGGAGCCCTGCACGAGCTGCAGGTACAGCTCGCGGCCCCCACCGGCACCGGCACCGGCACCGGCTCCGGCTCCGGCTCCGGCGGCGGCGCAGGCCAGCACGGCGGCGGCGGCGCGCAGCACGTCGAAGAAGAAGGCGAAGGTGGTGTGGCGGCGGGAGGGCGGGAGGGCGGGAGGGCGGAGACGGGAGGGGGTGGGCACGCCGCGAAGTAGCCGCCCAAGAAGCACAGCTTCTGGCGCCAGTGCACGTCGCTGCCCAGGGCGGCGGCCAGGCAGCGGATGAATTGCGGGCGGCTCATGCCGGTGGCGGAGAGGTGGCGGAGAGGTGCTGCAGGTCGTCTTCGCAGAGGCGGTGGAGCAGCGCCTGGGGGGGGGGGGGGGGGGGGGGGGGGGCGAGCGGCGCGATGGGATGGGGGGCACTCAGGTCACGGAGAAGTAAGAGTGGGGCGGACGTACTTGTCCCCGAGCGCCAGCAGTGCAGTGCAATGCGTCGCTATTTTTCTACTCACCATGGCGAGCGCTGTGTGGGGGGCCGCGCGAGACCCGGGGCGAAATTTATTGGCTGTGACTGAAACGGATGACCAAGTGTTGAAAATTTATTTGCAAGCGGCGGCGATGGGTGCGTGTATTTTAGAGCGATGAAGCGGGGGCAAAGAACTGCGGGCGTGCGAAGAATGTATGTTCTGGGACCGACCCGGTGACCGCCGCGAATCTGAGGGCGCCGCGAGGAATTTTGGAAAGCCAAGACTACGTTATGCGATGAAATGCCTTGAACTGCATCTCTGGGGTACTGCAGGTTACGCGTCCGAATGCATGGAGATGGGGCCGACGGAAATGCATTTAAGGGCGCCTCGGGGCCTGCCGACCATGTATCTTGGGCTTGAATCACACACAGTTGATCGCCAGTGCCTCAGCGGCACACAAGGCGACCCCCTCGCGAAGAGCGACTCGCGGTCGCTCACCCTATGAGTTTCTCGCTCCCTAGCGCCCCATCGCTCGCCCGGCTCCAACGCGCTGATAAAGGCTAGAATGGACGTTATCAGGCGCGGCCGGCTCCTGGGAGCGGTCTTCAGCGCCATCGACTTGGTATACATGGCCGTCATCGGCAAGGGCGCCAGTCGCTGCGCCCAGAACCAAAGGAATACGCGAGCCATCACATGGCCGCGATCTTCTTTAACGCGCTCTGCTCGGCGACCGACCCGGGTCGCAAGGACGACGTCGTCTTCGTCGCGGCCTGCGAGGGCACCTACGACATGCCCGCCTTAAAAAGCTTTTTAAAGAGTAAGTTCATTTAAGCAAGTTTTTTGGGGAGCTGGGGTGGCGCGGCGCGGCGCGCGGGTAGTCATTGGATATTGCTAGGCTGGTCGCGGGCTGGGCTCGCGACCTGCACTGCGCGACCGACCAACGACCCTTCTCCAACCTGCCCCCCCCCCCCTCCCTCCTTCTCTTATCCGCCCGGTTCGCGCAGGCATCTGTGACAACATCCAAGACACGGTGGCGGCATTCCACGCAAGCCCCCGCGTTCGACTGGCAGAGACCAGCCAAGGACCCAAGAATCGCGGTGTGTCCCGTGTGTTGGGGCGGGATGCAACGGGGTGGGGGGAAATAAGTGAGAGCCGAGCGGGGGGCATGGGTGGGGGTGGGGGCGCCCCGCGTAGAGAAAACACACGCGTGCGCGCGCATGGGGCGAAACAGTCAAGGTTTTCAAATCCCGCTCCAGCGAGCACGCTGTTTAGTGTACCTGCTGCAAAATACCACACAAGCCTTCATTGCAAAAGCGCGCGAGTGTGCGCAGTCGGCACGATTAGCTTTGAGCAGTTCTCTATCGGTCTGTGCGTTTCGTGGGCGAGCGACCTCGTTGCTTGTTAGAATAGGACTGGCACGCAACTAGTTTGCTATCGGGCTTGAGAGCGTCGCGGACTGGGAGAAGGCACCAGGATGCTGCCCGGCGACCAGGTGCTTTCATCGCTAGGGCACTGGCAGTGGGGCTTTTGTGGATGTCTTGGTTCTATTGGCTCGATCGATAGACAGAGGTGCAAAAACTTGCGTGCTGTGACGTCGCTGACGTCCCTCCCCCATCCCCTTCCCTTTGCCGCTCGCCCCCCCCCCCCTTCGCCCCGTGACGGACAGAGCCCATGGCTGCTGCGGGACACAACAACGGTGGTGAGTCCCAGCCCTAGCGTTTGCGAACGGGATGCAACGGGGTGGGGGAAAATAAGTGAGAGCCGAGCGGGGGGCATGTGTGGGGGTGGGGGCGCCCCGCGTAGAGAAAACACACGCGTGCACATCGGGCGAAACAGTGCAAAACTTGCGTGCCGCGATGCCGCTGACGTCCCTCCCTCCCCTTCCCTTTGCCGCTCGCCCCCCCCCCCTCGCCTCGTGACGGACAGAGCCCATCACTGCTGCGGGAGGTGCAGCTGGTGCTGGTGCCGGTGCTCATGGCCAAGGACACAACAACGGTGGTGAGTCCCAGCCTAGCATTGCCGTGCCGTGCCTTGCCCTGGCTTGCCTTTTGCCGTGCCGGAGCCACGCTGTTTATCGTTGCTTGTTAGTATAGGACTGGCACGCAACTAGTTTGCTATCGGGCTTGAGAGCGTCGCGGACTGGGAGAAGGCACCAGGATGCTGCCTGGCGACCAGGTGCTTTCATCGCTAGGGCACTGGCAGTGGGGCTTTTGTGGATGTCTTGGTTCTATTGGCTCGATCGATAGACAGAGGTGCAAAAACTTGCGTGCTGTGACGTCGCTGACGTCCCTCCCCCATCCCCTTCCCTTTGCCGCTCGCCCCCCCCCCCTTCGCCCCGTGACGGACAGAGCCCATGGCTGCTGCGGGACACAACAACGGTGGTGAGTCCCAGCCCTAGCGTTTGCGAACGGGATGCATCGGGGTGGGGGAAAATAAGTGAGAGCCGAGCGGGGGGCATGTGTGGGGGTGGGGGCGCCCCGCGTAGAGAAAACACACGCGTGCGCATCGGGCGAAACAGTGCAAAACTTGCGTGCCGCGATGTCGCTGACGTCCCTCCCTCCCCTTCCCTTTGCCGCTCGCCCCCCCCCTCGCCTCGTGACGGACAGAGCCCATCACTGCTGCGGGAGGTGCAGCTGGTGCTGGTGCCGGTGCTCATGGCCAAGGACACAACAACGGTGGTGAGTCCCAGCCTAGCATTGCCGTGCCGTGCCTTGCCCTGGCTTGCCTTTTGCCGTGCCGGAGCCACGCTGTTTATCGTTGCTTGTTAGAATAGGACTGGCACGCAACTAGTTTGCTATCGGGCTTGAGAGCGTCGCGGACTGGGAGAAGGCACCAGGATGCTGCCCGGCGACCAGGTGATTTCATCGCTAGGGCACTGGCAGTGCGTGCCGCGGCGCTCACACGCTTCTCCCTGCCCCCCCTCCCCCACACAGACCCACTCACCAGCGTGTTCAGGAGGATGATGGCGTGGCACTGCATGGCGTGGGGCGCCGAGCAGACGGACCTGAATGCTATGCTGGGCACCGCGCTGCCGCGCGCCAAGACCGACGCCAGCTCCCACGTCCTCGCGCGCGTCATCTTCAGGCTGGTGGCGCCGTCCAAGGCCCCCCCGCCGTCCAAGGCCAACAAGACCCCCGGCAAGACCGCCGCCCGCAGAGACGCTATCACGGTCATCAACAGCGACGACACCACGCAGCAGCTGGTGGCGCTCGTGCGGGCCGCCGCGCCGCACGAGTGGGTGGAGGCGGTCGTCTCGGCGGACTACTTTAACGAGCTGACGGCCTACCTGCACAACTCGCTGGCGGCCAGGCCGGGCCATGCGCTGGTCCTGGGGCCGGTGCTGCTGACCACCACCGTCCACAAGCACATGCTGGTGCCGCCGGCCGGCATCATCATGCCGCTCGTGGTGCTGCTGGACGCCAAGAACCTGCCCAACCACGTCTACTCGGCGCCCAGGGGCAGCGCCGCGCAGCAGCCCGCCGAGTCCAGCACCGTCACGCTGTTTGACATGGTGGTGTCGGTGGTGCAGGTCAGTGCGCGCACCGCGCAGCTGGCGCTGTCGGCGGCCGCGTCGGTGATGCTGGAGCGGCACGTGGTCGAGGCCTGCCGCCAGGAAGACACCCTGCTGGAGCTGGCGGCGTGCAGCGCGCGCGCGGCCAAGGCCAACCCCGACGACAAGACGGCGCGCGCCCTGGCCTGCGACAGCGCGGAGCTGCTGGTGGCGCACCTGAACCAGCGCCTGATCAACGCGGCCGAGACGGGCGGCCCGGAGGAGGTGGCGAAGTGCCTGGACTGCGTGGGCGAGCCGGTGCAGTCCATCGCCGCGCTGCAGGACAGCTGCGCCACGCCGCTGGGGCGGGCCAGGGTGTCGGCCAAGCCGCCGGCGCCGGCGGCGGGCTCCAGCACCACCACCACCGTGTCGCCCGCGCTGGGCGCGAGCGGCATGTGCGACATGCAGCCGGACGCCGTGGAGGCGGCGTTGAAGATGGAGCCCTGGCACGTCAACGTCGCGGCTTCCGTCTACTTAAACAGGAGGAACACGTCGCCGCTCATGGGCCTCAAGATGGCGCTGGCGGCCCTGCACATCGCCCACGTCGTGAGCCGCGCCGCGACGAGGGTGGGCCGGCGCCTGGGGGACGGCCGTGAGACCATGCGCGTGCCGTTCCTGGTCATCAGCAAGATCGGAGGCGGCGGCGCCGCGGCCGCCAGCGCCCACCACCACCAAGACGAAGACGAGGAGGAGGACCCCAGCGGCGGCGATGACGACGCCAGCACCACCAGCGAGGACGTACCGGACGCGCCCGACAACGGCGACCCCGCCGCCGCAACGCCCCCGCCAACGCCGCTGCCGCCAGCGCCAACGCCAACGCCGCCGATGACATTGCGGAGCAGCTGAACGAGGCGCTGGAGAGCGTGCCCGCGCTGGACGTGCACGCCTTCGGCTCAGGTGACGAGGCGGGGCCAGACTTTGGCAGCGCCCAGCTGCTGGTGCGGCAGTGCAACAGCAGGGACTCGGTGCGCTCCGCCCTGCTGCGCTTCACGGAGGGCGCCGCCGCCGGCGCTGGCCCCTCCACCTCCACCGCCCCCCCGCCGCCACCGCCGCCGCCGCCGGTCATCTTCCTCATGGTAACGCCGTCAGCCAAGGTGGAGAGCCTCGCCGCCTTCATCCGGAGCGAGTTCCCGGTGCTGCTCCAGCTCGGGAGCTGCTCCAGCTCCGGAGCTGCTCCAGCACCGGGAACTCGCTCCGGATGAAGGCGGCGAGGCTCTCCACCTTGGCTGATGGCGTTACCATGAGGAAGATGACCGGCGGCGGCGGCGGTGGCGGCGGGGGGGCGGTGGAGGTGGAGGGGCCAGTGGCGGCGCCCTCCATGAAGCTCAGCAGGGCGGAGCGCACCGAGTCCCTGCTGTTGCACTGCCGCACCAGCAGCTGGGCGCTGCCAAAATCCGGCCCCGCCTCGTCACCTGAGCCGAAGGCGTGCACGTCCAGCGCGGGCACGCTCTCCAGCGCCTCGTTCAGCTGCTCCGCAATGTCATCGGCGGCGTTGGCGTTGGCGCTGGCGGCAGCGGCGTTGGCGGCGGCGTTGGCGGCGGCGGGGTCGCCGTTGTCGGGCGCGTCCAGGACGTCCTCGCTGGTGGTGCTGGCGTCGTCACCGCCGCCGCTGGGATCCTCCTCCTCGTCTTCGTCTTGGTGGTGGTGGGCGCTGGCGGCCGCGGCGCCGCCTCCGATCTTGCCGATGACCAGGAACGGCACGCGCATGGTCTCACGGCCGTCCCCCAGGCGCCAGCCCACCCTCGTCGCGGCGCGGCTCACGACGTGGGCGATGTGCAGGGCCGCCAGCGCCATCTTGAGGCCCATGAGCGGCGACGTGTTCCTCCTGTTAAAGTAGACGGAAGCCGCGACGTTGACGTGCCAGGGCTCCATCTTCAACGCCGCCTCCACGGCGTCCGGCTGCATGTCGCACATGCCGCTCGCGCCCAGCGCGGGCGACACGGTGGTGGTGGTGCTGGAGCCCGCCGCCGGCGCCGGCGGCTTGGCCGACACCCTGGCCCGTGCACGGGCGTCTTTCGCAGCTCCGGGAACTCGCTCCGGATGAAGCCCACGAGGCTCTCCACCTTGGCCGACGGCGCCACCATGAGGAAGATGACCGGTGGCGGCGGCACACGTCGCAGCTCATGGGCCTCAAGATGGCGCTGGCGGCCCTGCACATCGCCCACGTCGTGAGCCGCGCCGCGACGAGGGTGGACCGGCGCCTGGGGGACGGCCGCAAGACCATGCGCGTGCCGTTCCTGGTCATCGGCAAGATCGGAGGCGGCGCCGCGGCCGCCAGCGCCAACGCCAACGCCGCCGATGACATTGCGGAGCAGCTGAACGAGGTGTAAGCCTATGAAACTACCCTCGGGACATCCGGTAGCTTTTATCGTCTTACAAGTGGTATCGAGACCACAACTAGTTGCACATTGTTTTTGCAAGGACCGCAAACTCGCGTGCGGACGCAAAAACGTGTTTGCATCGGCGGCCCCGGTTCGGCGGCGGCCTCCTGCCTCTTAGCCTCATTGGGACCGTCTTTAAGACCGTCTTGGCATACGGGTTTGCTTTAAGCACCCGCTTTGAGCAGTTAGCTCGCGCTTAGCGCCGGCTTATCCACAATGGCCGACCTTGAGCCTGTGGACGGCTTCGAGCCCTCCAACAAACTGCGCCGCTTGTGGGTCAAGATCCTCAAGCTAAAGGCCGCAATTCTCAATGCCGCCTTGCCCACGCAGATCACACGGGACTCCACCGTGGATGTGATGAGCGCCGCAGCAACCCAGGTGGGCGAGTTTCCGCTTCCCGTTGTTCGCGATGTCGCTCGCACACGCAAGGAGAGGCTGAAGTGCATCAAATTTGTCCTTGAACAGGGCATGGAGATGTCGAACGACATGGAGGCCGAGCTGGCCCTCCCCGGCCACGCCCTTGTTCTTGCGGACGCATCTGAGGCCGAGCCTGAGCTGAAGGCCGAAGTGGCCGTGCTGAAGGACCAGGTGGCTGAACTGAAGCACATCATGGGCCGCATCGAGCGCACCCTGCTCCAGGTTCTGGACGGCCGCGAGCGGCCGGCACCCCAGCTCGGCGACGGCGCCGCGGGCGCCGCTGGTGCCGCGGGCGCCGCAGGCGGCGCGGGCCCCAGCACTGCAGCCCCGGCGCGGCCGGCGCCGGCTGCCGCGGCGCCCAACCCGGTGAGTGGGGGCTCGGGACAGGACGTTCCGGTGGCGCGCATTCTAGAGCAGACCTTTGGCGCCGCGCACATGCAAGATGTGTTGCGCCGCCGGGCTGCGGCTGCTGACGCCGCTGCTGCTGCTGAGTTGACGCACACCGCTGCCGTGCAAACCGCACCGCAGGCTACCAGCGACGCTCAGCAGGTCTCCGAGTCGGTTGCGCGGACCTACCCGACCGGCTCGCAGGCGCAGCTGCGGGCCTCGTACATGCCGCTACAGCAGTGGGCGCCGACCATGCTCGCATTTGTAAACCATCAGATGCGCGACATGGGGTACCCGGAGCTGACGCTGGAGCAGGCCAACGCCTGGATCTACCCCATCGCGGCCGCCACCTACACCCAGGCGCGCCAGGCCGGCATGGACCGCGCCGCTGGCCGCAACCAGGTGACAGATGGGGCGGGGGCAGGGCCTTGCTCAGGGGTTGGCACGCCGCTAGCGGCGGGTGCTGCTCACGACGCGGGAGCCGGCGGCGCAGTGCCGTCGGCGGGCTTTGCTGAGCACACGGGGGACGATGGGTGCGGCATGGAGAAGATGCCCATGGGCAAATTCAGCGGCACGCTCAATCAATCCATCCCCAATGCCAGGACTTGGTTCGACGTGCTGCTCCAGTATCTGCAATACCGGTGGTGCGACCCGATCACGCATTTCCTGCTCTACCTGACGGGCACAGCGCTAGACTGGGGCTTGAACTTCTTTCGGGAAGAGGAGGACAAGGTGAAGGCGGGGGGGGGTGCTCCGCTCACAGTAGAGCGGCTGCGGGACGAGTTCCTGAGCATTTTTGAGAACCCATACCATAGCTCTCCGCAGGAGGCGCGCCGCAAACTCTCGGCGCTCAAGATGGGGTCCTCGTACACGCAGTACCTCGCGCAATTCCGCATGCTGATGCAGCTGGCCGGTCCAATGACGGAGGTAGATAAGATGCACTACTTCCGGGAGGGGCTGACGTCGCAGCTAGTGACTGCCGCGCAAATACACCCCACCAACCTCGGCCAGTACAACACGCTGCACGAGTTGACGGCGTACGTTACCAACTATCAGCATGCACGTGACATTGCCTTGCCCAACCGCAACACAAAGCCGGCCGCAACGGCGGCCGCAACCGCTGCCGTCTCCCAGCCTAGCACTCGTGGTGGCCGCGGCGGCTTCCGTGGCCGCGGTCGTGGGACTTATTCTCACAAATTCCACAAATCTTCCGCTGCAACGCAGGGGCTGGGCGTCGCCAACGGCGGCGTCGGCGGCGGACGCGGTGGTGGCAATGGCGGTGGCCGTGGTGAGTGAGTGAGTAAACACTCACGCAGAGAGCACCACGCACAGCGCGCGAAGAAACTCAGGGGGGGGGGGGGGGTAGAGGCGACAGGACGAGCATGCCGGCCCAGAGGAAAAAATGGCCTATGCCTCCAATCCTCCCTAACGGGGGATTTATGGCGACTGATCGTGCGCTGAGCTGTATGTGCGTGGCTGCAGCGGCGGGCTGTAAATGCTGTTGAGCACTGCCAGCCTCCCGGTGCTGTCGTCGTCCAGCCTGGCGGCCAGGCGGCCACGTGTCACATGTTTATGTAGACTGCTAACGCTCATGCATGAATATACGATGCGGGAATTAGTTACATGACAATATATAAACACGCACGTACTGATGCATAATAAAAGGTATTGATGCGGCCGTACGGGCTGGAAAGGCGTATCAAGAACAAACAAGGGAAGTTAATACGGTATTAAGCACACCGGAAAGCAGTTTTATGTCTGATTTTAGGTCGCGCCGTCCGCAAAAAAACGTGAAGACTGTAGGAAACACGCAAGTAGCGCGGCCAGTTGGGTTGGATGTCACCCTACCTTCCCCGCCCTTGGAAAATTCCACTATATCTTCTCCATAAAAAAATAAATGCCACTGTTGAGTGGTGAGTGCTGCGGTCTTTGATAACATGACCCTTTCGCAGTCGTGCCAGATCGATTGCCGGTGGCGCTGGAGGATGCGGATCACTCGGTGCTGGTGGTGCTTTGCCGCTATGAGAGGAGGGCGTCGATGGACTGCTCCCGCAACAGCCCGCCTCCACCCTCACCCTCACCGCCGCCGCCTCGGCCCCCATCTCCTCGGCCGCCCTCGCCTCGCCCGCCTCCGTCTCCGCCCCCACCGCCAGCGCAAGCCGATGTCACCGGTATCCTCGCCTTCCTCCCGGGCACATACCGCAGTCGGGGAACAGTGGAGACAAGCAGTATTAATGTTTCAGCAGGCGTGACGCTTGATTACGACGAGGCCAATGGCTTTGTCCTGGTGCAATCATACGCCGCTCCGCACCATGCTCAGCTGTGTCCTGGACCCCAGCGCGCGCCAGTGTGTCAGCGTGCTGGCTGTGGCTTTGTTAGAGAGGCTGAACCGGACCAGCTTCGTGACCACACGGCCTCAACAGAGCGCGCTGAGGGTGGTGTCACTGTACGTGTCGGGTGATGAAACTGGTGCGTGCAGCAGCGAGCTGCTGAATGGTCTCAGCAGTCTCAAGACCGCCCAGGCTTACCTTCCAAAGCGCGAGGTGAGTCAGCGCCTCGCTCACGTGCTTGATCGCACGCGCCGGCATGTGTATAATATAATAACGAACGCACAAAGGAAGGGTCGACACTGTGTATTCGAAAATCACATAGGAAAGGGTCGACACTACGGTGCGTGCATCATGCGCAAGCAAGCAGTATTTGTGCTGATGGGGGAGGGGGTCTTGCTTGCTGAACGATCTGGATCGATGCCCGTGCATTTCTATCTCGCCCACGTACAGTCTATCATCAGCCGGATTCTGGGCTCGCTCTCCCCGCCAGACCGCAGCTTGGCCGCTGCCCTGGCGGCCTGTAGCCATGGCGCTCTTACAGTCAAGCGGGACTGGGGCCGAATCCAGGAGGAGACGATCTCCTGCTCAGAGCCGGGGCTGCTGCCAGCTCTGCAAGCCTGCGACGCTGAGGCACTGGCAGGGTACCTTGAACCCAAGGTGCGTGTCATCACTCATCAGGAAAGGAGTGGTTAGGTGGCTCAATGCTGTTTCTGCGTCTCGCTCTCATCAGTCCTACAGTATGTACATACCCTGAAACATGCATATGCAGCTATCTGGAGACCTCACCATGGCTGCCGACTTGGCACAGGACACCCCCAGGTGCGATAGCTGTGGCTGTAGTGCGGTGGTGCTCACGGCGCTGGCGACAGGACTGCTGTTGCATGTGCTGCAAGTGTGAAGCCTGTCTTTATTGTGCACAAGCTGGCTGGCTGCAGCTGGCGGGCGCGCGTCCGCGCTCGTTCATGTGCGTGGTCACGCATTTCGCCCATACCTGCATGCTGCAGGCTGTATGTGCTACCCGCGATCCCCAGCTGCACCTGGGTGGGGCGTGCCTATGTGGGCGGGCGGCGGGCCTGGCTAGTGTCCCGGGAGCTCAAGGGCGAAGACTGGGTGCAGCAGCAGGCGCTGATCAAGGTAGGTGAGGCGGATGGAGAGCGTGGATTAGCGGCGGGGAGCTTTATTTGGCATGGGCATAGCTCATCACCCTTCCCGCCGCGCCACATCGTTGGCTGTGCGGGTTCTCAACGTATTTGCTGTCTTCGTCCGCTGCATATACGCAGACGCTGCTGCTGATGTGGGGCGTGTACCCCATTCAGCCAGACCCCTGAGATATGAATTAGACGACCCCACCACGCTTATGGGCAGCATCAGCAAAGTGGCCTCATTCTTCACGTGCCTATCTGCGCCGGAGATGGTTCGCATGGGCTGGGTAGAGCTGCTGGCCCCGCCATCGCCGCTGGGGTCACTCAAGGACATGGTGCTCAGTGGTGCCGCTGCTCCACCGCGGGGAGGCGGCGGCGGCATACCAGCCAGCCGGCCTGCTGTGGGTGTGGCGGGCTGGGCCCTGACGCCCAACGCCACATTCTTCCGCCCGGGTGACCTTGTGCAGCTGCGGGTACGTACATGAGTAGTGATGAGGCGCGCGGCGGTGCATACTGCCGCTGTGGCGCCCTGCTAGCCCTATCTACCTGCGTGAAAAAAGTGATGGATTCGTTCCGCACCTGAGTGGATGGAGTTGTTGCATTTGCTGTGCTCGGACCCTGACCTCCCTTCCATCCAACCTGTCTATCTACGTGTGGTTTGGTCGCGCTGCGGCCGTACGCAGGTGCTGCCGACGGGCAGCATCGCCACTCGAGCTCCCGTGGTGCTGGTGCGAGTGGAGCCCACGTGGCTGGACGGGTGGCAGTCCAGCCCCTTCGTGCTGCACTTTGCATTCCGACTGCGGATGCCTGCGGTCGGCGTGGCAGACTCGGAGCTGCCGCCTGAGGTCGTCCCGGCTGCGGGTGTGGTGAGTTGGATCCGTTAGATGCATGTGGTGTCATCAGTAGGGTTGTGCCGGACCTTAAAATGAAAATCCTTTTAATGTTCGTTAACATTATAACTAATTGAGAAGCTTAGCATTAGATTAAGACTTCGGGGCTATCTTTTTGCCTGGGCTGTTACTGGGGCTGCAAATTTGCTGGCATAACCGCTCATCTTGTTCCAGACGTTTGCAATATTTGGGGGCGTGGGAACGTTTGTAGTTGGGGCCGAGCACACACACACACAGCACCGTACGCACGCAAGCATGCACGCACACACAACGCACACAGAACCGTGATGACGAAGTCTGCCCCGACCCGTCCTCCATCTACCCCTGGCTGGCTCCCTTCATCAGGTGACTGTGCACATGGTGGACCTCGACCGCAGCGAGGTTGGAGAGCTGGCGGCCTGGGATAACCCCACCGTCGCCAACCGCATCGCGCTCATTCATATGAGTGAGGTGCCCGCCGCTGTGGGGCCGCCCGGCGCCGCCGCAGACGCCCCGCTGCCCCTGCCGCGTGCACTGCAGCTGGTGGTGCGAGTGGCGGGTAGGTGGGTCCGTGCGTGAGTGGAGTTGTGCGCGCAACACACACAGTGTGATGGCGCGTGTTGCGTCGCATACAGGTCTTCGTTTTGTTTTTCCCATCTGTTCTCTTCCCTTGTGCTGATCCTGTAACTCGTACCTTTGCTTATGTGAAGCCCACCCTGTTGATCGTTTCTTGCCAGTAGCACTCTCGTGCAGAGCCTCGCTCAACCTGGTTGGCTTGCCTCGATATGCCTCTTATCACAGGCCCGCTTGACCCTGTGCAAGGCGCGGTCCTGCTGCTGTGTCACTTCGACCACGGGCACGACTCCCGGCGCCCATGCCACCGCCACCACCTCCAGCACGGCCGCCCATGCCGCCCAGCCCAGCGCCCCCCAGCCCCCCGCCTAGCCCTGCCCCTCCGCCGCCACCACCTAAGCCTCCCAGCCCCACACCTCCGGTGCCTCCCCGACCGCCCAGTCCGAAACCGCCCAGGCCGCCGCGCATCCCGCCCCCACGACTCCCTGCGCCGCTCAGCCCCGACCCCCCCCCCCCCCACGCCCAACACTCCACCTCCCCCCACCCCACCAGCTCCAAGGGCCTTCAACAACCTGCCGTACCTGGCCAGTAAGTTAATTAACGGCTCATATTGGATCCATACATGGAGGGCTGCAACGCAAGGAGAACTACACGCAACGAATATTTCCATGCGATTGATGCGTATGTGTGCAGGCGCAACGCCTGTCTACTGCAACTTCGACTCGGGCGCTCTGAGGGACGACTGGGACACACTCATGGATGCGATCATCATGTGGCGCGGGGCGATGGCCTCAGCGGCGGACGTGGGGAAGGCATATCCACCTGTAGAGGTGTCGGCCTGGGGCATCAGCAGCAGCAGCAACTTGCGTGGGCTGCGAGTCACGTGAGTTCTTACCGTACTAATCTTGGTCGGATCGCTTGCCACCATCCTATATATGTCGCTTTTCGTACATGTCACAGGCGTCCGCAACACTATACTGCGGGTTGCTGAGCGATCTTAATTAGGCGTACTTTACTGAAGCATGTGTTCATTTGGCACCGCAACCGCTGCAGGTACGGGACCGTCCCCCAGCAGGTCGCGTCAATTCATGGTAGCGCTAGCCCGGCCGTGCTTAGAGTGGCGCTGGGCACGAAGGTCACGCTGCAGCCGGGCAAAAACCGCGTGCTGGGTGTGGGAGTGTGCTGCGGCGCCAGCGGCAGCGCAGTCTCCGGACTCGTCTTCCACGTTGCCATCTACACGCGTTTTGGAACCACATACTCCAACGTGTCAGTTGCCGCCGGCGCAGGCAGCACTTGCAGCCCAGCCGACGCGGCCACGTTTGCGCCTGCACCGCCCGGTCATGTGCTGGCGGCGTTTCGTACGGCGTCTGACGACAGCACGGTGTACGGCGTGGGGCTGGTGTGGATGCGCGAAGGCTCAGGTGCGCCTTCGGGGTTGGGGCCGCCGCGAGATGATGTCTGGCGAGAAGACGCACGCCAAGTTCAAGGAGCATTTCTATGCATGGCAAAACATGGCCTCTGGCTGCTGCAATACGGTCCTTTGCTTTAGCCTATATGACGTGCTTACTTGCCCCGCTCTGCAGTGCCCTTCCCACCAGGAGCGCCACCGCCAAGCCCGTCACCTCTACTGCCAGCTCCGCCCGCGGCACCACAACTGCTCCCCCGTGCTCCCGCTTCTACCTCGAACGAGCCCAAGCCGCCTTTCAGGCCACTGCCCCAGTTCCCGGCGCCGCCACCCAGCCCTCACCCGCGTCCCTCCCCGGAACACCCCGTATCTCATCCCTTGACTGCTGGCCCACCGCCAGCTCAAGGCCCGCCCCCCTCTCAGCCACCCACCGCACCAGCCTACCCGACCGCACTGCCGCCGTCGCCTCTGCCCTACCCTCCGGATGCGCCTCTGGAGCTGCCCACCTACCCACCCAGATACCCTCCAGCCTATGTGCCAGCCTACTCGCCAGCCTATGCGCCAGCCTACCCACCAGCCTATCCGCCAGCCTATCCACCCAGGAGCCGCGCGCCAGCACCTCCCCCTCAGCCGCCACCTTCACCCAGCCCGTTGCCACCACCTCCCCCTCAGCCGCCACCTCCACACAGCCCGCCACCATCACCTCCCCGTCAGCCGCCACCTTCACCCAGCCCGTTGCCACCACCTCCCCGTCAGCCGCCACCTCTACCCAGCCCGTTGCCACCACCTCCCCCTCCGCCGCCACCTCCACACAGCCCGCCACCATCACCTCCCCGTCAGCAACCACCTTCACCCAGCCCGCCGCCACCACCTCCCCCTCAGCCGCCACCTCCACCCATACCGCGCATCCAGGTCGTTTGTGGTGCGGGGCACACGTGCGTGGTGGTGGCGGGCACGGTCAAGTGCTGGGGTGCCAATTGGGATGGCCAGCTGGGCCAGGGTGACCAGGACAACCGCAACAGCGCCAACGTGCCACCAGTAGCGCTCGATAACCGCATCGTTATTGCGGCTGCTGCTGGTCAGGGATACACATGCGTGTTGCTTGGGGACTCTGGCGGGGTCAGCTGCTGGGGCGCTAATCTTTACGGCCAGCTGGGCCTGGGTACCTGGGCCCGGGTGTGCGTGTGGCGGCCATAGTGGCCGGGGCTGCTCACACATGTGCGCTACTCGTCAACTCGGGCGCTGTCAAGTGCTGGGGTTACAATGCAGATGGCCAGCTGGGATACGGTGATGGATACAACAGGGGCGATGGACCTGGCGAGATGGGGGCCGCCTTGCCCACTGTGAGCCTGGGCCCTCAAGGGACAAAGGTGCTGGCTCTGTTCGCTGGTCCTTCTCACAACTGCGCGCTGCTGGCAGGGGACACGGGCGTCCTTAAGTGCTGGGGCCGAAACGACGTTGGCCAACTTGGCATAGTGTGTGTGTGGTTACAGAGTGGTGCGCACGTTCTTGCGTGCCTTCCTGCTGCGTGTAAACCGGAGGCCCGGGCCGGGGTGACCCTTATAACGCCAGTGCATGATTGTCCTATTTATTGTTCTCCCCTTGCAAGGGGGACTTCCCTACTTCTATGCTCCCAGATGGAGCTGAGTAATGCAGCTAACTTGACAGGCTCAGATTTCAGCATCACTTCGCGCATGTTTAGGCTAAAGTCTAGGCCACTGCACGCTCGTAACTCGGTGTAGGCAGCACATTGCATCAGGACGTGGTGCTCATCCTCCACCTCATTGGCCGTACACAGTGGGCACGTCCTCTCCTCCCTAGGCCTCTCCCAGGCACGGTTCGCGGTGATTGGCCAGCAACATAAACGGAATCTCATCAAAAGCTTATGCTGTGCAACCGGTATGAATGCTCTACTGTGTTCGTGCAGGGTCGGCGGCGCGGACCCTAGTGCGCTTAGCCCCATCCAATGCTTGTGTTTGCACATGTGTATGCCGGGTTGCTTGCCGTCTGAAGGGAATGCGTGCGGGTCCGCTACCAGCCTCTCGTGCTCCCACGCCCTCGTCAAATGGCCCCTGAAGGTAGATAAGATAGGTCCATCGGGTAGGACCGTGCTTGCCCTCCACTCCTCTCTGGACTCGTGTGTGCCTGGCCAATGCCACGCGTCGACACCCTGTGCCGCCACAAAACGGAACAGCCGCGCGCACCACCCGTCTCCCATTGGATTCGCCCATGCCTCCCGTGCCTCGTCGACTAGTGCATCAAAAGCCAGACTTCTGTTTTGCGCGGAAATCCTATTGTAAAAACCCAAACATTGTTTGGCTATGAAAAAGTGCAGCGGCAGTTGGGCCAGCTCCGCAAACAGGAGACGGTGTGACGGTTTGGCTGCTCCCACTGTCTGTCGCATGTATTGGACCTGCAGCTTTACGGCCTCGTCACGCAAACATGCCTCAAATGCGCCCTGTGCTAGGTTGTTCCTGTCATTCCTCCTGGGTGGCGGTCCTCCGTCTAGCATCTCTACTAGCACGTCGGGACCCCATACCTCACATCCGTAGGCAAGGATGGATCGGATTTGCACGTCGAAACACCTCATGCGAATATCTGGTGCGAAAATGCGTAAACGGTTCAATCTAGTGTTAAGCCCACACATGGCTCTCCTTGCTGACTCGCAGAGTGTCTCCCTGCAGCTGACGAAGGCCCTACCCGGACCGTACTCTAGTCCAAGATAGCGCGCCTTGTCCACCGCAGGGATGGGCTGCCCTGCTAGCTTTAAACCCTGGCATCCGCTGCACACAGTGCTGGCCGTTACTTCGTTGGCTGCAAAAACCAGCCTCTCACACTTGGTAACGTTTGCCTTCATGCCAAAAGCTAGGCAGAACGTGTCTACTAATGATAGCAAGTGGCGCATCCGCTCAGGGGTGGTGGCCAGCAGGGAAACATCATCCGCGTACATCAGCAGTGACACCTTTTTGCCATTCATCTCAGGTGCACCTGTGGCTTCGTCCGTATCTTCCGAATCAATGTACTCTGCTAAGGTTTCTATAAAGAGGCCGAAAAGCTCTGTGCTAAGCGGGCAGCCCTGCTTGACCCCTTGCGTGGTTGCGAAGGGGGCACTGTGCTTACCCCCGGCCTTCACTACCATCATCACTCTCTCGTACGCTTTTTTCAAAGCCGCCAACATCTCACCCGTTACCCCGCGTTCCTCCAGTCTCATCCAAATTAATGGTCGTGGGACCTTGTCGAAAGCCTTTTCAAAATCAATTTGTACGACAATGAGGGGGGTGGTGGCGCCAGCACGCGTGTGCTTGTTGATGAGATGCCTTAGGACAAAAAGATGGTGCGTTGTGCCGTACTTCCTCCTGAATCCGGCCTGAGCCGTGTGCCTCCACTCAAACTCCTCCCCGGCATTCGCCAGCCTCTCTAGAAGGATCGATGCATAGCACTTTGCGAGGGCGCCCCCTACTGCAATGCCCCGGTAGTTACCAGGCGCCTGCACGTCACCTTTCCGCTTGTAAATTGGTGTCAAAACAGTTGTAGTAAATTGCTCAGGATAAGCCCCTTCGCTCCAGATTTTGTTAAACAACACGTGCACCAGCGGTGCAACTCTATTGAGTGCCGGTGTCGGCGGTTCAGTGGTGGGGTCGCCCGGTTTTACCGCGTACTTGTAGCACTCAGACGGTACCTTCTCTAAGCCAGCTGCCTTGCCGTTGGGCAGCCTTGCTAGTGCGCGTGTTACCTCATCAAGGGTAATCTCGCTATTCAACATCTCGTGCAGACACGTACGGTCAGCCGCAAAAAGATCTTCGGACATCCTCCCACCCGAACCCAAAATGCAGTGGGCGGCTGCTGGGCATCCCCCGCCTGCGCCGTCGTTTAGTAGGGTCGCAAAATGATCCCGAAACCCATCGGCCGTGACTGGGCACTGCTCCTTAGTCCGTCCCTCAATCATCCTCCACAGCAGTCGGGCGTCTGCGCGGCAGCGTGCCACCTTCTCCCTCATCTCCTGGGTGTCGTGCGCGGCCCTGGCCCTTTGCTTCGCCCGGTCATAGGATGCCCTGGCTGCGCGGAAGTTTTGCCACACCTCTCCTTCTCGTACCACTGGACAACCCAGCGCTAGCTTTGCTTGCACAAACACCGTACGCGCCGCAGCACACTCTTCGTTCCACCATGGAGTCTCCTGCTCCCGTAGGTTGGCCGGTCGTGTGGGACCGAAAGCCTTTTCCAATGCATCGTACAAACATGTGCCTAAGGCTTCGACCGCTTCGGTGGTGCTGATGCCACCCTCCTCCGCGCAAAGTGCCACCTTAATCTGTTCGATTTTCCCTACAACTGGCGAACCGTCCGCCTTGAACAAGCCACTGAACAAGTGCTTCTTCTGTACGTCAAACTCTGTGCGCTTCTTTGCGGGGCGTGTGCGGCTCGCTGTGGCTTCCTGCCCTTCGACCTCCAAGCCCAGTGTCAACGTGACCGGCCGATGATCACTCGCTTCCTTCAATCCGCCGTGCCTCCACTTTAGAATCTCGCCCACTTTCAAAGCCACCACCTTCGGGAATAGGGTCGGTGACGCCACACAGAGATCAATCATGCTGCCACCTGCGTCGCCCTTTGGGAAAGTAATGTGACCTGCTGCATCTCCCGGCGCCCTTCCGTTCAAAAGTACTAGTCCTTGCGAACGGCACATGCGCCCTAGGTACTCCCCGAAACAGTTTATTTGGGCATCCTCGGATGCTCTCACTGGGAGCCCCGCGTAGTCTGCAGTACAGGGCATATCTGACGTGGAACCACCCCCTAGTGCTACGTCCTCCAGCGCCTCGAGCTGTGCTAGATCCGGTACGTCAATGATGCTTGTTGAGATGCGTGCGTTCAGATCACCAATAATTAGCACTTCTTCTCCGCTTTGCCGTAGCTCGAGGATCGACTGTTGTAGTCTGCTGAATACAGACTCGGCCGTGGCTTCCCGTGCTGTCCGCGTCTTTCCGCCCTCCCTGCAAACCCGCGAGGTTTCTGGCGCTAGGTAACAACAAGCTAACATCACACTGCAACCTTCATTTGATTTGATACGCATCCACACAATTTCGCACCCCGTGAGATGGACGTCCGTCTTTGACATGCGAAACGCCGCCCGCTAGGCACTCCCGTACATACACAGCAACGCCTCCAAAATCTGACCGCGTGGCCTCCTGGGACCTATGTGCACGGACAACTGTGTAACCGTCTAGCTCGATTGATTGGTCCGGTACCCAGTTCGTGAGGTGCGCTTCCGAAATAATGATAATGTCGTGTGAACGTGCAACAGTGCCTATCCCGCGGTCGTGCAGCTTGCATGCCCCAGCGGTGACCAGCCCATGGGCATTCCATGCGAAAATGCTGATGCCACCCCGGCCCCCGCCTCCCTATGAATCAGTCTCGCCTGTGGTCCCCAAGGCGTCGTACGCATTGTGCTGCTGGTTGTGGCCGCCGCCGCTGTGACCTCCGCGGCTTGGCAAGTGGCTTCTGCCGCCAGCACTCCCACCCCCGCGGCCACTGCGCCCCCCACCTCGTCCTCCGTTTCCGCCGGCCTGATGCCCTCCTGCTCCCTCGCGCCCGCGTCCGCCTTTGGCCTTACACGGCGTGAAGCCCTCCTCATCGACGCGGTTGCCGTACTGGTCACAGAGAACAGTAGTGTGGCCGCGCGCATCGGCGGCTGTGCGAGCCGGCGACTCCATCACCACGTCCTCCGTAGCAGGCATAGGACACACGATCAGGCAGTTCCAGATGGGTGTCAACTTGCCGGCCGTCAACTATGGCTAGTGTGTTGTTCATCCATGGATTTCTGCTACCCATCCTGGTACCATACTGTCACGCCATAATGCCGGCATTGCATTCCACCGGCCGTGTGCAGTCCGGGGTTCGTGGCGTGTATGTGCATGTATTGGACGTTAGCAGCCAAGACTGCTGCAGAACGCTAACTTGGAGTAGGTTTAGGTATTTGAAAAAGGTGTGGAAGTTGCTTGGTCGCCTGTGATCATTTTTGGGCTGAGCCCCCCCAGCGAAGCGTTCCAAGGGGGGGGGGGCGAAGCCCCCCAGGAACAAGGGGTGTCAGCTTTGTACAGCTGGAAAATGGGCTGAGCCCCCGTACGCTTGGGAGCTAGTAGGCATGAAATGGCCCCGTCAGAGCCTCATGCCCCTACGAAGCACAGGCGCGTGGCTAGGGACACCAGGGGTTGGGGCCAGGGCGGGATTTCCCGCGCCATCCATGTGCGTGCCTTCACACGTTACCAAACATCCCAAGCCTTTCTATAGCCTCCTGCCTTAGGCAACACCTTCCCGGCGCCCCACGCTCAAAGGGCTAGGCGCGGGGCGGGGGCGACCTCGGGGCTTCTCGGCATTCTGGCGCGTCGGCAGGCATGGCTCGGCAAGTCTCTCAAAACTTCCGATATGCTTCCCCTCTGTGCTTGCCGCCAACATAGTTTGCCTTATAGACTGCATATAAGCGGGCAGCGGATGCTTTCCTCGCCACCTCGCGAAAGTCAATTGTCCATGGAAGCGCGAAGGCACTTCTCGCTCCGCCCGAATTTTCCCCGCCGCCTATTTACATGCAATAGGCATTACCAAATCCTAATACGTAGCAGTCGCAGTTTGCTCCAGTATGCTATGTTTTGCCGACGCAGCCCCACGAACGCACGCAGCCACGCAGCCACGCAGCCACGCAGCCACGGACAGGGGTGTTCCTGGTGGGCTTCGCCCCCCCCCCCTGGAACGCTGCGCTGGGGGGGCTCAGCCCAACACCCCTGTCCGTGCGTGCGTGCGTGCTGGCTGCGTCGGCAAAACATAGCATACTGGCGCAAACCGCGACTGCTACATATTAGGATTTGTTAATGCCTATTGCATGTAAATAGGCGGCGGGGAAAATTCGGGCGGAGCGAGAAGTGCCTTCGCGCGTCCATGGACAATTGACTTTCGCGAGGTCGCGAGCAAAGCATCCGTTGCCCGCTGATATGCAGTCTGTAAGGCAAACTATGTTGGCGGCAAGCAAAGCGGGGAAGTATTTCGAAAGCTTTGAGCGACTTGCCGAGCCATGCCTGCCGACGCGCCAGAATGCCGAGAAGCCCCGAGGTCGCCCCCGCCCCGCGCCGAGCCCTTTGAGCGTGGGGCGCCGGGAAGGTGTTGCCTATGGGAGGAGGCTAGAGAAAGGCTTGGGGTGTTTGGTAACGTGCCAAGGCACGCATGGATGGAGCGGGAAATCCCGCCCTGGCCCCAACCCGGGTGTCCCTAGCCACGCGCCTGTGCTTTGTAGGGGCATGGCGACTCTGACGGGGCCGTTACATGCCTACTACCTACCAAGCGTACGGGGGCTCAGCCCATTTTCCAGCTGTACAAAGCTGACACCCCTTGTTTTTACTGGTGGAGAGCAGACTGATCCCCTGCACCTCGAGAACGGCAAGGCCGGTACAGCGGTAGGCAAGACTAGGGTGGGGACCGGCTAGCTACCAGAGGGTGCACCGGCAGGGTAACCCACACCTGTGCGGAGGACTGCATGTTCCCAGCGGGCTCTCACGCAATCATCCAGCAATGAAGCATCCCCGCCTGGCCGATGTCGATGCCTAGTCCGGTACTCGGTTTAATGCATAGATGCATGTGCATAATGGCTGTTGCTCAGATTTGCGGTGCCTTATGAGCCGCGGGCTTTGTGATGCTGCTGTTTGGTGTGGCTTTGGCGGGCTGCGGCTTAGCTTCGACGCACCTACGCAGCTGTGAGTTGGGTTGGCAGCCAAGCGGGGGTTGCGGTTTGCTGCGTTCTTCGGAATGGTGGCTTCCCTCGTAGCCGTGATGGTGTTTACACTGTCCCCTTCTTGTAACCTCGCAATCATAATGACAGTGGCAGAATGACGTGAACCATCCAGCAGATCGCCAGCACTTGATGACAGTGCGTCAGTGTTGGGGTGTGCTAATGTGCCAGATAGCGTAAGCTGTTTCGTGGAGGCACGGCGGATTGAAGGAAGCGAGTGATCATCGGCCGGTCACGTTGACACTGGGCTTGGAGGTCGAAGGGCAGGAAGCCACAGCGAGCCGCACACGCCCCGCAAAGAAGCGCACAGAGTTTGACGTACAGAAGAAGCACTTGTTCAGTGGCTTGTTCAAGGCGGACGGTTCGCCAGTTGTAGGGAAAATCGAACAGATTAAGGTGGCACTTTGCGCGGAGGAGGGTGGCATCAGCACCACCGAAGCGGTCGAAGCCTTAGGCACATGTTTGTACGATGCATTGGAAAAGGCTTTCGGTCCCACACGACCGGCCAACCTACGGGAGCAGGAGACTCCATGGTGGAACGAAGAGTGTGCTGCGGCGCGTACGGTGTTTGTGCAAGCAAAGCTAGCGCTGGGTTGTCCAGTGGTACGAGAAGGAGAGGTGTGGCAAAACTTCCGCGCAGCCAGGGCATCCTATGACCGGGCGAAGCGAAGGGCCAGGGCCGCGCACGACACCCAGGAGATGAGGGAGAAGGTGGCACGCTGCCGCGCAGACGCCCGACTGCTGTGGAGGATGATTGAGGGACGGACTAAGGAGCAGTGCCCAGTCACGGCCGATGGGTTTCGGGATCATTTTGCGACCCTACTAAACGACGGCGCAGGCGGGGGATGCCCAGCAGCCGCCCACTGCATTTTGGGTTCGGGTGGGAGGATGTCCGAAGATCTTTTTGCGGCTGACCGTACGTGTCTGCACGAGATGTTGAATAGCGAGATTACCCTTGATGAGGTAACACGCGCACTAGCAAGGCTGCCCAACGGCAAGGCAGCTGGCTTAGAGAAGGTACCGTCTGAGTGCTACAAGTACGCGGTAAAACCGGGCGACCCCACCACTGAACCGCCGACACCGGCACTCAATAGAGTTGCACCGCTGGTGCACGTGTTGTTTAACAAAATCTGGAGCGAAGGGGCTTATCCTGAGCAATTTACTACAACTGTTTTGACACCAATTTACAAGCGGAAAGGTGACGTGCAGGCGCCTGGTAACTACCGGGGCATTGCAGTAGGGGGCGCCCTCGCAAAGTGCTATGCATCGATCCTTCTAGAGAGGCTGGCGAATGCCGGGGAGGAGTTTGAGTGGAGGCACACGGCTCAGGCCGGATTCAGGAGGAAGTACGGCACAACGCACCATCTTTTTGTCCTAAGGCATCTCATCAACAAGCACACGCGTGCTGGCGCCACCACCCCCCTCATTGTCGTACAAATTGATTTTGAAAAGGCTTTCGACAAGGTCCCACGACCATTAATTTGGATGAGACTGGAGGAACGCGGGGTAACGGGTGAGATGTTGGCGGCTTTGAAAAAAGCGTACGAGAGAGTGATGATGGTAGTGAAGGCCGGGGGTAAGCACAGTGCCCCCTTCGCAACCACGCAAGGGGTCAAGCAGGGCTGCCCGCTTAGCACAGAGCTTTTCGGCCTCTTTATAGAAACCTTAGCAGAGTACATTGATTCGGAAGATACGGACGAAGCCACAGGTGCACCTGAGATGAATGGCAAAAAGGTGTCACTGCTGATGTACGCGGATGATGTTTCCCTGCTGGCCACCACCCCTGAGCGGATGCGCCACTTGCTATCATTAGTAGACACGTTCTGCCTAGCTTTTGGCATGAAGGCAAACGTTACCAAGTGTGAGAGGCTGGTTTTTGCAGCCAACGAAGTAACGGCCAGCACTGTGTGCAGCGGATGCCAGGGTTTAAAGCTAGCAGGGCAGCCCATCCCTGCGGTGGACAAGGCGCGCTATCTTGGACTAGTGTACGGTCCGGGTAGGGCCTTCGTCAGCTGCAGGGAGACACTCTGCGAGTCAGCAAGGAGAGCCATGTGTGGGCTTAACACTAGATTGAACCGTTTACGCATTTTCGCACCAGATATTCGCATGAGGTGTTTCGACGTGCAAATCCGATCCATCCTTGCCTACGGATGTGAGGTATGGGGTCCCGACGTGCTAGTAGAGATGCTAGACGGAGGACCGCCACCCAGGAGGAATGACAGGAACAACCTAGCACAGGGCGCATTTGAGGCATGTTTGCGTGACGAGGCCGTAAAGCTGCAGGTCCAATACATGCGACAGACAGTGGGAGCAGCCAAACCGTCACACCGTCTCATGTTTGCGGAGCTGGCCCAACTGCCGCTGCACTTTTTCATAGCCAAACAATGTTTGGGTTTTTACAATAGGATTTCCGCGCAAAACAGAAGTCTGGCTTTTGATGCACTAGTCGACGAGGCACGGGAGGCATGGGCGAATCCAATGGGAGACGGGTGGTGCGCGCGGCTGTTCCGTTTTGTGGCGGCACAGGGTGTCGACGCGTGGCATTGGCCAGGCACACACGAGTCCAGAGAGGAGTGGAGGGCAAGCACGGTCCTACCCGATGGACCTATCTTATCTACCTTCAGGGGCCATTTGACGAGGGCGTGGGAGCACGAGAGGCTGGTAGCGGACCCGCACGCATTCCCTTCAGACGGCAAGCAACCCGGCATACACATGTGCAAACACAAGCATTGGATGGGGCTAAGCGCACTAGGGTCCGCGCCGCCGACCCTGCACGAACACAGTAGAGCATTCATACCGGTTGCACAGCATAAGCTTTTGATGAGATTCCGTTTATGTTGCTGGCCAATCACCGCGAACCGTGCCTGGGAGAGGCCTAGGGAGGAGAGGACGTGCCCACTGTGTACGGCCAATGAGGTGGAGGATGAGCACCACGTCCTGATGCAATGTGCTGCCTACACCGAGTTACGAGCGTGCAGTGGCCTAGACTTTAGCCTAAACATGCGCGAAGTGATGCTGAAATCTGAGCCTGTCAAGTTAGCTGCATTACTCAGCTCCATCTGGGAGCATAGAAGTAGGGAAGTCCCCCTTGCAAGGGGAGAACAATAAATAGGACAATCATGCACTGGCGTTATAAGGGTCACCCCGGCCCGGGCCTCCGGTTTACACGCAGCAGGAAGGCACGCAAGAACGTGCGCACCACTCTGTAACCACACACACACACGCTGTTTCGGGGTTTCAGCCCATGCGCGGATTGGGACCATGGCGGGACCACCGGATGCCCACCAACTCTGTCGCGCTCCACAAATCATTTGATACCTATCCTCTCTAGAAATATTTCTGTCCATAATTCATCATGTCCGGCTCCTTTGGAATCCGCGGCCCTTCCGGCTGGGCCCAGGGCCCAGGGCCCGCTGCCAAGCGCAGCCCGAAGCCTGCACGCTGCCAGTCTACCCAGGGAGCTTCTGGGTCATGGGACACAGCTGCTAAGTCTGGTATGCAAACGGTCCTTGCCGTCGCGGGCCGCATCGCGACTTTTGCTGCGGTCGCCGGCCCTATCGCGGGCGTATTCAACAGCATGGACATGCTTATGGACAGCATGGACAAGCGTATGGAGAAAATAGAGACTGACGTGGCCGACGTGAAGAAGATGACGCACCTGCTGTGCGGCAAGCACGGCATTAACGTATAATGTGAGGCGAATTCGTTATGCATATGCATATGCGAGCTTATTGTGTTCTGGCTGTGGACTGGGAGCAACGATCCGTCGCAAGCGGTCCCGGTCCTGCCTTGTCGCTACATCAGCTAGTTCTATTCGAGCTGACAACCTGTGCGCATCTGCAATGTGCACGCAGGCTGGGCTTGGAGCGAGAAGGAGCGAACGAACGAGATAGCCATCATTGTAAAACAAAGTTGTTATTGCGCCTTCTCCCCTACCCTTGGTCTGTCAGCCCTCCGCCCTTGGCTACAGCCCCCCAGCCCGGCAGTCGTCGCGTCAGCCCTGAGCCTGACAGCGCTTCGCCCTCGGCTGCAGCCTTCCAATACGGCGCTAGCTAGCAGCGCCTGGCATGCCTTTCCTGGTGCTGCAGCCTTCCAGCCCAGGGACACTAGCGCGTGCGAGTTGTCAGCATGCCAGGAATAGGGCTCAACATGCAGGATTACCTCAGTCATACATAAAGGAATGCATGGCGGCGTAAAGGGGGCCGTACCTCAGTTCTCAGCGCCAGCAGCGGCACCGCGTGTGCGTGCGAGGCTTGGGGCTGGGTGCTCCGTGTGCAAGGGGCTGGCGCAGTCGTGTGGGAAAGCACTTGCAGCTGCTGCTGCTGGCCCCAGACTGCGGTGCGTGTTCGGGTGTGTCCCGCCAGTCCCCAGTACATCGCGTATTGACATCGTGTATTGACTTGTGCAACTTTTGCATCGTGTGTTGAGCGACGAGCTCGTCGCTCAACACACGATGCAAAAGCGAGCGGACCGGATTTACTGCTCCCCATAGGTGGCCCTAAGACAAGAAGAGGTGTGTTTCCAGCGCGGCTGGAAAAGGGGGCTGAGTCCCCGTCACGTCTCCCGTCTGAGGCCGAAGGTATGTCGAAACTGCCTCATCTCCCGGACATAGCCGGGGTCGGTTGGTACAGGCACCGCCAGCCATGTGCCCGGCCGCCGCGTTCAGCTAGTCAAGCACAAGCACAGCTACACGACATCCTGTAGCCGCAACACTCCGCTAGCTGCTGCAGCCTCCTGCCGCATACCCTGTTATGCTCGCCAGCCAAAACGGCTAACCAGACACCGGCCAGTCTCAACCTGTGCGCCTGCGCCGCTTCTTGGTCGGCGCCGCACTTTCCTCCTCCACGTGGCCTTTCCCGCCCACTCTGCACTGCACATGCCCTCTCATGCTGCACCCCTCCAAAATCGGCGCCCGCCTGCAGCCGCCACCGCCTACACCGCCACCGCCGCCGCCTGGGGCCACCACAGCGACTTGCCCCACGCTACTGCCGCCAGCCCTCATGCATTGTGATCCACTCGTTTGCCGGTGCCGCACAGCACCGCCAGCTGCAACCCTGCTACATCCACCTTCCCGCACCTCCTCCTCCACTGCTAGTTCACTCGCTCGCTGGCCGACGTGCTCTGCTAATCGGCTGCCTGCTAGCGACGACAGGCTCTTCCGACGCCTTGCGCGCTTTCGCAATCTTCCTAGTTCCTGGCATCGATCCATCGCTCTTACTGGGGGTTGACGGTGGGGTCCTTGTAGCGGCGGTACACGGCCTGTGGCGCGGGGGCGGCGGCAGTGGGGGCGGGGAGCGATTACCGTTGTGCCGGGATTCAAACAAGGAGGGCTGCCTTGCCGCCGCTGCGCTACACGGCTGCAACGGTGGCACGCGGCCGCCGAAAGCCATCCGCCTCGATTTTAAAGTGGCCAACAACCCTTGCTTCACACAAACAGTTGCGGACGCCTTCGCGGGCGCCAGCCAGCGCTGTGTGTCCAGATACGCGCCCACCACAGCGCCAGCCGCCGCCGCCGCCGCCCCCAACTGTGACACGCTGGCGCCGAACGCCCTTGCAGCTGCACGTCTGACGGTCTGAGCACGCAACTCGAACCAACCCCGCACCAACCCCGCTGAGCGGCTGACAAACACGACCCGGCCAAACTAACACACACAAGCCCCAGCCGCCCACCCCCTGTCCACGCTGCGACGCTCTTATGTACTGTGCCGCCTTTGCAACCCCCCTTTCTTCCCACCCATCCCCCCACCTCCACCCCCCGCCCCGGCCCGCTCACCGCAATGTCTGCGGCGCACTCGTCGGAGATGTCCTTGTCGAAGGCCTTGAGGTTCTCCTGCGGGCGGGATAGGGGGAAGAGGGAGAAGGGAGGAGGAGGTGGCGGAGAGAGAAGGAAGGAACGGGAGTTAGGGAGCAGGTGGCGTGGGTGCAGCCCTCCCGAATCCTATTTCCTGCCCGCCCCCTGCATGACCCCTCACTGACCCCCTGCTTTCAGTATTGCATTATGGATACGCAAACCCCACCTCCACCACGACACAGCAAAAACGCCCTTTCCCAGAACTCATTGAACCCCCCCCACACACACACACACACCTTGAGCTGTTCCATGCTGGTGGCGCCGATGATGCTGCTGGCCACGAACCAGCGGCTCTTGCACCAGGCCAGCGCCAGCTCGGTGCACGACAGGCCGTGCTTGGCGCCCACCTTCTCGTACTCGCGAACCGCCTCCTGGACCTGCGCGCGTGTTCGCGTGTGGTGGGGTGGAGAAAACAAACGAAGAGTGAAGAAAACAAACGAAACAACGCCAGTGAGTGTGCGTGTGTCAAGTCACTGCCGTCCCCGCCCCCGGGCCCCCGCCCGCCGCCCCTGCACACACACACACACACACCCTGCCCCCCCCCCGCCTGCCCCCGCCCCCGCCCCACCAGGCTCTGCTTGTACCGCGCCATGTAGCCGGGGAACAGGTTGAAGCGCGCGGTGGCCAGCGAATCGGCGGGCAGGTGGTTGTACTTGCCGGACAGCATGCCGCCGGCCAGCGGGCTGGGAGGGCGGGGTGGGTGGGAGGGAGGGAGTGGGAGGGAGAGGGAGGGGCGGAGAGGTCAAGAATGGTGGCAGGGCTGTTGGAGGTGGGCAGCGCACAGGTGGTGAGGTTGGGTAGGGGGAGGTGTCAAGGCCGTGGCGCTGGTGCGGCCGCCCTCGCCGCGGGCTCTGCCAGGCCTCTCCAGATCACCCGCGCGCGCTCCCCCTCCTCCTCCACACACCCACACACATCCACTCACCTGTAGGCCAGCAGGCTGACGTTGTGGCGGCGGCAGGTCTCCGCCAGGTCGGTCTCGTACGGCACACGCACCTGCGGGCGCACATGGAGGGCAGGCGGCGGCGGCGGAGCATTTTAGCGCGAGGGGGCGAGCCAGTGGGATGATTGCTGCTCACTGGCGCTACGAATGGAGCTCGGCCGCGGTCGCCCCCGGCCCACACGCAACTTCCCACCATTTCCCCGACGCCACGCAACACGCTCCCACACTTCACGGCGCGCCTCACCAGCAGCGCGGGCTCGGGAATCCCCGTGTCCTACTGGAATGCGGGGGTGCGCCTCCCCACCCCCGCATTGATTTGGGAATTGGAGAAAACTACTCCCCACCCCCACCCCCAGCCCCAGCCCCTCCGCCCCCTGCCCCACCCCGCCTCACCAGCAGCGAGTAGGCGTTCTGAATCGTCTGGATCTTGGGCAGCCCGGCGGACGCGGCCAGGTGCGCGAACTCACTCACGCCGTAGCTGGTCTCGTTGGAGACGCCGATGTAGCGGACCTGGACCCGGCGGGGGCGGAGGGAGGAACAGGCGTGAGGCGTGAGGCAGGCGGGCATGGCAGGCGGTGAGGACGGTTGCAAGGTTTACGAAGCCGCAGCCATAAATCCAGCTCGCCAGCCCCACACGCGCCCACACGCGCTCACCACGCAACACAGACACACACACACACACACACACACACGCCCCCCACCCCCCACGCACACACCCACGCACAGCCCACCTTGCCGGCCTTGATCACGTCCTCCATGCCGCGCAGCGTCTCGTCAAAGGGCACGGAGTCGGGCCGCTCCAGCTTGATGTCGTAGGCGCCGCCGCCGAACAGCGGGATGTAGCGGTCCGGCCTGGTGTGTGTGGGGTGGGTGGGTGCGGGGCGCCATTGACCTTGGTGGTTTGTGCGGGGCCGGGCTGGATGTCGTGTTGTGGTGCTGCTGCTGGGTTTGGATGGTCAGCGCATGGCTCGTGGGTTTGTGGCGGCAGCGCAGCGTTTTAAAGCAGGTGTCTTTGGCAACGCAAGGCAAGGTACGGCACGGCACGGCCGCACGCAGTGTGCGGCAAGGCGTCAGGGCGACACAAGGCGTCGCACGGCGCCCCAGGGGCCTCGGGGCCGCACGCACGCACGCACCAGTGGATCTGCAGCAGGTCGATGTGGTCGACCTGCGTGTGATGGTGCGTGTGTGCGAATGTGTGTTCAAAACAAAAAGCAGACGGACAACAAAGCCCGCCAAACACGCGCGCGCAATTGTATACAGATACCTAGCGTGCGCGTGGGTGTGTGTGGGTGCGCGTGCGTGCGGCAGTGCGCGGTGGGTGAACATGCGGTTTGGGTGTGCGTGTTTGAGTGGCCAGCGCGTTGTGTGTGTTAGGATTCACACAAAGGAAGGTTAGGAAGCCGGGAATACAGGAAATGCAAGACGTGCGAGGGTGGTGTGTGTGCGAGGGTGCAGGCACCTAGGCACCCCGCCCGCCCCACTATGGTGCTCGGCCCTGGGCGCACACGCACGGACTTCGTTCCGTTGGGTCTTTCCAACACGCGCACACACGCACGCAACACGCAGTCGCACCTGCAGCCGCTTCAGCGAGGCATCCACGCTCTCGGCGATCTGCTCGCGGCTGACGCGCGTGGTGCGCGGCGGGTTGCGCACCCAGGTGGTGCGCTCGCTGTAGCCGGACACCTGCAGGGGTGGGGGCGGCGGCGGTGGCAGGGTTGGGCGTGGGGTGGCGGTGAGCTGAACGACCCCACACGGTGTGCGTGTATATCAGTATATGAGGTCAGGGAGGAGCACAGTTGCGCCGGCCAGGCACCCATTCCACCCGCCCTGCGCCCCGCAGGCCGTGCAGGCCCTGCAACCCCTCCTGCACACGCGCAGGGCCGTAGCGGGCTGCTGCCCACCGCACACCGCACACCCCACTCCGGCCCACCGCCCCACCGCCGCCCACACCCCGCCAGCCACCCCCCACACGCACCTTGGTGGCCAGCACCACGTCCTCCCGCCGCACACATACACACACACGCCGTTTCCCCCCCTCCCCCCCGCCCCCGCTCCTCCCCCCCCCCGCCCCCCACCCCCCACGCACCTTGGTGGCCAGCACCACGTCCTCCCGCCGCCGGGCGCCGCTCTTGAGCCAGGTGCCGATGTAGCGGTCGGTGGCGCCCTGCGTGGCGGCCTCGGTGGGGATGGGGTACCTGGCAGGTGAGGCGGGAGCGTGGGTGTGGGTTAGGTGGGGTTAGGTGGGGTAGGGTGAGGTGGGTGAGGTGGGGTTGGGAGGGGACCATTGCCCGGCGCGGATGGGCATTGGGTACATGCGGGGGTGGAGGGCCGGCCACGTTCATGCCCCCTGGTCACGGCTTCACGGCTGAGGACCGACAAGGACAAGGATACTCCGCTGTGCCGCGGGCCGAGTGTCCACCACGCAGGCCCCGCGCTGCCGCCGTGCAGCCCGACCGTGCAGCCCTATCTGCCGCCGCACACGTCATCCCTCGCTCGTGCGAACCACGCCATGCGCACCACCCACACGCCACGCTATGCGCACCACGCCATGCCGCCCCCGCCCCCCCCCCCCCGCGCCACACGCCACACGCCAGCCACACACTCACATCTCCGCCGTGTCCAGGAAGTTGATGCCCTGCAGGGGGGGCACGTGGGGGGGGGACACGTGGGGGGGGGGACACGTGGGGGGGGCGGAGGGGGGAGGGAGCAGCGGGAGTGAGGTGGTGGTGCGTGGTGGGGCACGCGCACACCTGCAGTACGCCCCATGGCGGATTGGTGGACTGGCGCGCGGCGTGAATTGAGTGAATTGAGTGAATTATGAGAGGCGCCCTGCTGTACCTTTCGCCAACCCTCTCGGGTGCCGCTCCCCTACGCATGCCCTGCGGTGCCCTGCCACGCAGCCAACGACCCGCATAACCTCTTCCTGCTAATTCCTGCTAATTCCTGCTAATTCCTGCTAATTCCTGTTAATTCCTGCTAATCAATGCACACATCCCTCCCGCCACCATCCACCACGCCACCCGCCACCATCCACCCGCCACCAGTCAACCACCCGCCACCACGCCGCCACGCCGCCACGCCGCCACCTGCCACAACGCCGCACGCACCATGTCCCAGGCGTACGACAGCTGCTGGTGCGCCTCCGCCTCCGTGTTCTGCTTGCCCCAGGTCATGGTGCCCAGGCAGCAGGCTGGGATGGGGGGAGGAGTGGGTGGGTGGAGAATGGCGTGAAATTGGAGTGGAGTGGGCTCAGGTGGGGTGGGCGGCGTCGGGGGTGGTCGGGGGTGTGCTGCCAGGGTTCGCGAGTGGTGTTCGCGCGGTAGGGCGTTACTGCCCTGGGACGCGTGCACGGAGGCAGCCCAGATTGCGGCCTAGCCTGTTTTCAACGTCTCTATGCAGCAGTGGCGCATGCGCGTGTCCGGAGGCGAAAAGGCCACGCGGGCGGGCGCGACCACACGTCTGCCGGCATTCGCAGTGCACCCAATTTTGCGTCGCTCACCGCTGACGCTGAGGTCGCTATCGCCCAGCTTCACACGGTCAGCGGCCTTCAGCTTGGTGGCCGCAGGGGCCGCTGTGGCCTGTGCGCGAGTGGAGACGCGGCATCGCTGCGATGACGCGCGGCTCGCGACGTTGCCGGCAACCTCACGTCCAGCTAGACGCATTTTTACGAGTGATAGCAATGCAGATCTAGAGTTTACAGGTGCTCGTAATGGTGGCACTCCAGGAGCTTTTGCTGCGCGCAGTGAAGGGCTGAGCCGAGTATAGCACAACAATAATCACCACTTTAACAATTGAGCACATATAAGTCCAGAGCCCGAGCGGCCGGTCCATGCAACATCCATGCCGCCGCGCAAGTCCCGGTCGCCCACCCCTCCCCTCGGCGTCCAACGTCGACGCCCTTGGACGCTTCTGAAGTCCCTCTCATGCCCCGCTGATCACCCCCCAATTCGATGCGCGCCACCAGCCCACCACCTTCCATCCGTGCCTCAAGACGAGAACGTGGCACACGCGCATTCAATCTATAGTGTGCACTCTCCCCGACTCTCTCATCTGTCCTCATAGGCCCACGCAACGCGCACCACCCGCATTGAATCTAGTCGTACACGGGTCCGCCATATTCAACGTCCGTTGACGCCATATGACGTCCACTGATTACCCACATACGCACACTCAACGGCACTCCATAATTCCTCCGCGCCAGAACGGTGGGGCGGGCCGGTGCGGGGCCACCACTGTCCAGACCATCAGGGGGCCATTGACCGATACCGAGGACCGTGCGGGTTCAGCCAAGCCTTCGTGGCCTTTCACGTCCTGCGCTGTTTCATAGTCACCGTGCCCTGGCACCAGCCCCGCTCCCTGACGTCCCGGTCAGAAATCCTTTTGCCCCGCCGCTGATCACCCCCCAGCTCAATGCGGGGCCACCACTGTCCAGACTCCAGACCATCAGGAGGCCCTTGAGGACCGTGCGAGGTCAGCCATGCATACCTCGGTGGCCTTGCCCGCCTTTCATAGTCACCGTTCATAGGCATACCTCTGCGCCGTCCGCCCCGCCAAGCTCCGGCCGCCGCAGCTCCGGCCACCACGCTCCTCGCCCCGCCACCGCTCCTGCAGGCCCGGCCCCATGCCGATTGCGCCCGACGCCCACCACCGTCCATCCGTGCATCTCACGAGGACGATGCACATTCAGTCGGCAGTCCATAGGTCCAGCGTGCCATACGGTGTGATACTCTCTCTCTCACCTGTACTCATAGGCCCACTCAACGAGCATCGCCCACATTAATTGTTATCGTACACGGATCCGCCAAACCTGAATGCCAAGCCGTCATGCCTCCGGCCCGGAACCACAGTGATGCGACCACACTCCCAGCGGTCGTGCACATGCTCAAGCATCTTCGACCCAGTCTCTTCACCGCTTCAGTGCTGTTCAGTGTCAAGTCACTCAATTGTCAAATCCTGCAGCAGGGCCTTGTCGCGGGCCAGTCGCGTCCCTCGACAGCGCCCTGACAGCGCCCGCCTCCGCAGCAGCACACGAGAAAACACGTCGCTAACCGCGCGCGGTGTCTAACGCATCTACAGTATGGTCCACATTGCTGATACCCGCCGGATGTGGTGAATAATGCACTTAACAACCCTCCTCCTCCTCCTCCTGCGATGAGCAGGAGGAGTCCTCCGCCATTACCGCAACCCAGACCGAAGCCGGCCCCGCCGCGGCCGCTCCTGCTGTCTGGCCCTCACTGACTGCCCTCTTTGCCTGCATCCTCGCCAGCTTAGCCTGCAGCTTAGCCTCCAGCTCCAGGCTCTGATCCTGTGTTCGCGCAAGGCACGCCGCCGCCGCCTCCTCCGCGCCCGCTCCTGCCGTCTGGCCCTCACTGATCGCCCTCTTTGCCTGCATCGTCGCCAGCTTAGCCTGCAGTTTAGCCTCCCGCGCCAGGCTCTGATCCTGTTTTCGCGCAAGCCACGCCGCCGCCGCCGCCTCCACGCCCGCATACACGGCCTGAGGATCCCGCAGCATGTCGCCTGCATGTGAGCGTGTGTGAGTGTGCATGAGTGTGTGCGTGTGCGTGTTAAGAGAGCAGAAAGAAAACACACACAGGGAATGCGCATGTGCCGTGTGGGCGCGTGCAAACAAAGGAAACGCTCAAAGGCACTGTGGTATGCCACCATGAGTTTGCCTCCTCCATCTATTCCGCATAGCCAGCATCACCAGATTGCAACAGCAAGCGCTCACCAGGGCACTTCTCCAGCCATTTGGTGCTCAGCGACAAGCTGTTGCCGCGCGCGCGCACCGCCATCACCAGCGCCCGCACGCTGTCGCCGGGCGACAACACTGGCAATGGAGGCACCAGCAGGCGCACGTTTTTAGACACGTGCTCCACCGTGGCCGTGACCACCTGCCCGACCTGTGTATCGAACAGGGTCAAAGGTTAGGGTAGGATTAAGGGCCAGCCGTTCAGGGCAAGTCGCACGCCCTTTCAGCGCGCCCCTGAGGTCTAGAGCAGGGCGCGCCCCTGAGGTCTAGAGCAGGGCGTCTGTACTAGGACGTGCTCGCTGGCTCGTGAGCTGCGTCAGCAGGTCCCTCCTGTAACCAATGCAATCTTTCAGCCTCCTGGCCGTGCGAGGCTCAGAGGAAGCCGCAAGGCGGCCACGGCCTCCGCCGGCCCTGCGCAAGCACGAGTTAGCCCGGCTCGCTGCTTAGCAGCCTATAACAGTATAAGTAAGGGCCGTGGCCATGCCCCTTCCACGCACCGAGTACGAGTGTGGGGCCGCCGCGCCGCCAGCCCCCGCACGCTTGCGCCGCCGGCGAGCGGCCCCAGAGCTAGTGGAGGGATTGGCGCTGGGGCCGACGGAGCTCGTCGCGCGGTCGTGCTTCTGCAGGTCGTCCCCAGGCTTGTCCCATTGTTGCCAAAGAAGCCGCTGCCAGCCCCACTGCCGCGTCCGCTCCCGGCCCGGGCGCTGACGCCCCTCGCCCAGTAGCCGCCGCGCCAGTGGAGCCGTCAAACTGGTCGAGGCCTCGCAGTCCCCGGCATCATGTTGCGTGTCGCCTGCATCAAGCAAGCCCAGGTGCATTGCACTGCATTACGCCTCACACAAGCATCTTTGGCACACTGCCGCCTGAGGCTAGCAAGGCTCTGTGCCACGTGCTGTTCCCACACCCCGTCTCCCGTCGTCTCCCCCGCAGCCGCGGCGCGCGGCACCACGCGCCGTCGTGTTCCGAGGCCCCTGCTTCAAGCCCCTTACCGCTGCTGACTTGAACTCCTCACTTGAAGCCGTGGGGCCCGGAGCAGGACTACCGCTCACAGGCTCTGGCTGAGCTGGCTGTGGCTGAGGCGCGCCGTGTGCGGTCGCTCGCGCGAGGATGACTTTGAAGCGAGCGCCGCCACATTGTGCTTATGGAGTCGCTCTTCGAACAGCTGTGTCATAGCGGACGTCGCACGGTCCAGCGTTCGACCTCCGACCCCACATCCCGCCAAAAGCTCGCGGATTTCCAGGTCGCCGCTGCACCCACTCCACAGCGTCGGACACCGTAGGCCTGTCATGAGCGACTGATAGGTGCTGGAATGTGGTTCCCAGTTTCAGACGCCTGTTCAGCGAACAAAGTAGCGTGACTGCTCGTCGTATCTCTGCCACTTCGCAAGGACGGAAATCGCAAGTGTTTACTGTACATTTACTTAATCAACTATGCAGTCGGATGTCCCGCAACCGAAGGGCCATCCCCTGACCTTCCATCATCTGCACGCGCTGGCACCCGCGCCCTCTACACCCTCGTCCGTACCCTCCGCAGTCCTACCCTGCTACTATCTGGCACCAGCGCCCTCTACTCTCGCCCGCGCCGTCGTCCTGCTCCGGCCGCCACCGCGCCTCGCCCCGCCACCGCTCCTCCAGGTCCGACCCCACGCCGATCGCGCCCGCCGCCCACTCCTCCGCCTCCGCGACCAGGCTGCTGCACACGCCCTCCGCCGCCAGCAGCCCGCGCGCGTACGCCAGCGCCACACGCGGGTCCGCCTCCGCCGCCGCCCCGCCCCCGGCCCCCGCCGCCCCCGCCCCAAAGCCCGCGGCCTCTCCGCCCCTCCCCACCGCAAAGGAGCTGCTACACCACGACTCGAGCGGGCTGCAGTCCACCACCCGCAGCGCCTGGACCAGCCCTCGCAGCAGCCCAAGCGGCACACGCACGGTGCAGCTGCCGAAGCGCGACGCAGCGGTAGGGCGGCGCGGGCCGCCGGCCGGCACGTCGTCGCCACCCCAGCCCGGCGGCTGCTGGGCGCCGCCAGCCGCAGCCGGTAGGGACAGCACCTGCACAAGCAGCACACGTCGGGAGGGAGGGGCGCACGAGTGATTCAGGGGCCCCCAGCATGGCAGCGCGGGGACCCCTGCCCACCCCTGCCCAACTGTCCCCACCTGCCCCAAATCTGCCTCAACTCGGCCCCCAAACCTGCCCCTTCAAAACTGCCTCCTCAGACGTTATGCGCACCCCAGGGCCCCCGTCATGCGTCCCCCAGTCTTCCCCCACCGCCGCGCACCTTAACTCGCAGCTCCTCAAGCAGCGGCAGCCGATTGATTGCCGCCAGCGCTGCGCCTCCCAGCCGCACGCCCGCCGCGTCCGCCGCCGCTAGCCACGCCTCCGCCTCCCGCAGCCCGCCCGGCGCCGTGCCAGCCGCAAACGCCCGCCCGCGCGGCGGCGCCGGCGCTGCTACTGCTGCTGGCGCCGCTGTTGGTGCTGCTACTGATGGCCCCGATCCCGAGGGCGTCCGCCGCATGCCGCCGAGCTGAGCGATGGGCTGTAGCACCCGCTGCGTACAGCTCCTGGTCCTGCTGCTACTGCCGCTACTGCCGCTGCCACCGCCGCCGCCGGCGCTACCGCCGTTGTTGCTGCCGCTGGAGGGCAGGGACTCAGACTGTAGCAGGCCGCCGGGTCCGCCCCACAGGTAGCAACTGAGGCGCTCCAGGCGGGGCAGGCCCGAGGCGACGCGACTGGCACGCCAAGGCACACACAGAGCGCGACGTGAGTGCCAAGTTGCAGCAATCGCTCAGGCGAGCCGCACCCCCTATCCGCATTGCGTTTGGCTTAGATTGGGCTGGTATGCACAACGCAGCTCCCTCCCCACCCTGCGCCTGCCAGCGCGTCCCCTCGACTCACTGCAGCGTCTCTGTCACCTCGCAGCCGCTGGCGCTGCTGGGGTGCGTCAGCCCGCGCACGTCCAGGCCCCGCACGCAGCCGCCCAGCCAGGCGGCCAGCATGGCCACAAGCAGCGGCCCGTCGGCGCCGCGCGCGGGGCCCAGCGTCACCGTCAGCTCCAGTCCGGGCAGCGCCGCCATCGCGGGCAGCAGCGAGGAGTGCAGCAGCAGCAGGTCGGGGAACTGCATCTGTGTGTGTGTTTGTGGGGTGGGGAGGAGGGGTGGGGGTGGGGCCAGCAGGGACGGGCGCACCGCATTGCATTGTCAGCGAAGTCGGATAGCCGGGAGGAGGGAAGCGTGGCACTCCCAAGGCCGTTTGAAGTAAAGAGTGAATCACATCGCGACATCATCGGAACACATTAGGTAGCTAGGCGAATGAGTCTTTGCGCGCTCACCGGCTGGCTGTCGGCGCCGGTGCCCACCACGGCCTGCAGCGGCAGCTCCGCCTTGGCCAGCCGCGGCGGCAGCGGCAGCGCATGCACCGCCAGCTCCTCCAGACCCGCCCGCCGCACAACCAGGTGCCGCAACGCCCTGAAGCAGCACAGTCCGCCCACGTCGCCAGCAGCAGCCCCCGCCCCCGCGTCGCCTCCTGACAGGCCTAGCGGGCTAGGGTGGCCGGTGGCCGCGGCGGCCGCGGCGGCGGCAGCGGCGGCGCCGCTGCCACTAAAGCGAGAGGGCAGCAGTCCATGGCCGCCGCTGCCGGAGGCCCGCCGCCGGCCGGTACTGCTGCTGCGGCTGTCGCTGCCGCTGCTGCTGCCGCTGCGGCTGCCGACGGGGCAGTCCTCGCCAGTGCAGTCGGGGCGGGCGGCGCGAGCGCGAAGCAGACCGCTGTCGGAGCCGCGGCGCCTGCGGTCTTCACTGTTTCCTGCGGCGCCACCTACGCCGCCACCACCACCACGGCCGCCCGCCGCACCCTCCGCGCCGTTACGCCGAAGCCGCTGCTGCTCCGCCCCGGCGATGCCGTCAGCTCCTCCTGCCCCCGCCGCCTCCGCCGCCGACCTCACCAGCTCGGCTGGGTCGTCATTGAGGTAGTGCCACCCCAGGGTCTCACGGTTGCCGCAGGCCGGGTGGATGACCGGCGGCGGCGGCGGAGCGTGGGCCCAGGCGCGCGAGCGGCTGCCTGCGCCGGCCTGGCCGTGGCCTGGCGCGTGGTGGCCTAGCATGTGGGCCCGGAAGCCCGCGGGCCGGCCGCCCGCCGCCAGCCAGGCGCACACCTCGGGCGTGCGCGGCACGGGCGGCAGGCTGCCGAACTCGAGGCACGTCAGGTGCGGCAGCGCCGCCGCCAGCGAGCGCACCTGCGCGCCGTTTGCACCACGACGCCGTCACTCTCGTCAGCATCACGCACCCATCAATCAGCGAGTGAGTGAGGTTGGTTGCACATGCACGATTGCACGTGCAGCATTAGTTGCGACTTGCGAGGTACCTAGGGCGGCCCCCACGGGGACGGGTGTGTGTGGAGAATGCACGGCTCGGCCCCTGGCGCCCCCCTACATACCTGCCAGGCGCTGCCAAAGGCCAGGTGCGGCAGGCGCAGCTCGCGCAGGCCGTGGAGCTGCTTGACGCCCAGCAGCAGCGCCGCCCAGGCGTCTGCGGGGCGGGGCGTATGGGCGGACGGGGCGGTATGCAATCGAACGGCCTGGTGCGGCTGATGCGGAGGTGAGGAGCCCAGGAAGCGCATGCGGGGCTCAGCAGGTTGTTTAGGCCGGCCAGTGTATGAACGGTGGCGCCCCACCCCCAACACCCCCAGGGCTTCAGCCGGGCCAAAAGGGAGCACCCCCTTTCTCGCTCTCACGGCCTCCGCCCACACCCGCTCACCCTGCTGCCCCTTGGCCGGGCACTCCACGTCCGCCACCAGCACCTGCAGCCCAGCCAGCCGCCGCACCGCCCGCCCCAGGCTCCACAGCGCGCCGGGCCAGTCCGGGAACAGCCCGCGGCTCTGCCGACTCATCCAGGGCGCCCCCGCCATGCCCTCCTCCTCGAGGTCCCGGTCCAGCGCCGCCTCCTCCTGGCGCTCCTCCTCCTCCGCGTCGCTGTCCGGACCCGATAACAGGTCCGCAAAGGCGGCCGCCTCAGCCGCCGCAGCGTTCGCCGCGGCGGCGTCGGTCGCGTGATCGGCGCCGCCGCCGCCGCTGCCGCCTTCGGCGGCGCCGGACCCCGAGCCCCGACCCAGCAAGCTGGTCAGGAGTGGCCGGCGGCGCGCCGCCAGGCGCGCGGCGCGCCGTGCCGCGGCCGCCTGCTGCCGCTGCTGCCGGGCGCCGTGCCGGCTGACGCCGCGGCCGGCGTCGGCGGCGGCGCGGCGGCGCTCGCGCGCCTCCAGGGCGGCGCTGTCGAGGGCGTCCAGCATGCAGTGGAAGTAGTCGAGGCGGCGCATCTCGAGGCGCGTCAGGGCGGTGAGGCCGGCCTGTTACACATGCAAATGCACCCATCAATGGTCGGCGACGTGGGCACAGTGGCTCTCATGACGGCAATTCAGGACAGGTGGTGAGCAAACATTGCAGCACGTCTCAGCGCGCCTGCCTCCAACAAATGGCAGCAGGCCAGCAGGCTGGTGCAGTCCCCGCGCGGCCGGCCCCACCTCGAGATGCGGCAGCAGCCGGTGCACGCGGCACGTGACGCGGTGCAGCACGAGCGCCCGCAACCCGCTCAGGGCACCCAGCACCTCGGCCTCCTGGTCCCCCAGGCGTAGCCCGCACAGCGCCAGCGTCTGCAGCCGCGGCAGACCGGCCACCAGCGGAGAGCCCAGGGCCCAGCGCTGCGGCCCCTCCGCCTCCGTCCTCGCAGCGGCCGCCGCCGCCACGGTCTCAGCCACGCCCGAGTGCCGGCGGCGCAGCCGCCCGCCGGAGCCTGAGCTGCTGTCGGCGTCACTGGGTGCGCCAACGCGCGGGGGGCTGCTGACAATCCAGGGGGGGCCGCCGCCGGGGCCAGCGCCGACGCTGATCGACAGCAGGTTTCGGGGGCCGTGAGCGTCGTTTGCGGCCGCCGCTGCCGCCCGGGCGTCGGCGAGGGATGTGCCGGCCGCCGTTGCGGTCGGGGGGCCGAGCCGCAGGCTGACCGGGGTGGCATCGACGCCGGTGGCATGGTGCGCGTGCAGCGACAGGGCGGTGAGGTTGGGGAAGGCGGCCGCCAGCATCGCCAGCGTCTGTGTATGTGTGGAAAGGCGTGTGCGGAGGTTGTGTGAGGTTGTGGTCATGAGTTATAGCGTGATGATGGCATGCCCTACTTACCGCGCCGTGCCATTGGGCTCGAAGCGGCCATCGGACCGTGCTTATGTTTCATGGAGTTGGCGGCACGCCCCCCTGCCGGGAATACGGTGGCCTCCAATCCCCCCAAACGCCGCACGCACCTCCGCGCCCAGGTCGTAAGCGCTGACACAGCTCAGCCGCCGCAGCGCGGCGCTGCCGCCCAGCAGCGGCAGGCACTGCGGCAGCGGCGGCAGCGCCTGCGGCTCCAAGGCGTCTTGAGAATACCTGCAGCCGGCGCGTGCGTGCGTGCAGGTATCGGTGTGCATGCGCATTCTGTACGCAGAGCCACGCTCTGGATCGCTTTCTGACTGGCATCGGCAGTCGTGGTACGGTATTGACTCCAATCAATAAATATCTCCTCCACGCCTCACCTGCGCAGCAGTTTGAACGTGCCGTTCTCATACCGCACCACCGCCGGCCTTCCCTGGCCGCCGCCGCCGCCCTCCCGCTTCTGCGTGTGCACGTGCCACCGGTACGACTGCTGGGAGCCCCCGTCACCGCCGCCACGACCGCTCCGGCCGCCGCCGCCGTAGTAGCCGCCGCCGCCGCCGCCGCCAAGGCGCCACCGCATCGCGGCCGACGCCACCGGGAAAATGCAGCTGCTGGAAGCAAGCAGCAGGTCGGCGGCGGCCGCCGCGATGCGACCCGGCGCCCCCGCGGCGCGCGAGCAGCAATCCTCGAGCGCGACCGCGAGCGAGGACGACAGCGAGCGCGAAGCCAGCGGACCGCTTCTGCTTGCTGTGTCGTCCCTGTTCTGCGCTCCCCAACGTGGCTGGGAGCGCCCGCCAGCACGCATAGCCGCGGCCGTCTCCGCCACCGCCCGCGCCGCCAGACCGCCGCCGTTCGTTCCCGCCACAGACGCCGGCGGCCGGCAGCCGACCCACAACCGTGCCGCCGCCACTGAAGGGAACCGCCGGGCCAGCAGCCCCTCCTGCGGGACCAGCTGCTGCTGCCCCTCGAGGCCCCCCGCCTGCCCTGCTCCCGTGCGCTGCGCCAACCAAGCGCCCCAGCCTGCACCCGCTGCTGCGCTTCCACCGCCGCCGCCGCCAGCACTCGCCGCCGCCGCATCAGCCGCCGCCGGCGTCTCCGCCATACCTACCGCAGACGAACCAGCCGCAGCTGCAGCCGCAGCCGCCGCAGCTGCCGCCAGCTCCCTGGCGTCCATCACCAGGTTGATGTGGGTCGCGGGCACCAGGCCGGTGCCCACCCAGGCCGCCCAGGCGCGGCTGACGGCGCGCAGGTCCAGGCGGTGGCCGGGCGGCAGGCGCGGCAGGATGGCGGCGGACAGCACGTCCAGAGGAATGTCTGTCAGGTCGGCGTGGGCGTCAGCGTGGTGGTGGGTGTCGTGGTGGGGTTGGTGGGGTTGGTGGGGTTGGGGGTGGGCGCTTGACAGGGCGGGCGGCGGCGTGGCGCTGTGTGGGGGCGGCGCTGCAGGCGCGGCGTCACCGGTTGATGATGAAGTGATGATGGTGGTGGTGGTGGTGGTGGATGTGGATGCGGCGGCGGCGCGGCTGGTGTGCGCCGCGGCCGCCGCTATCGTTGCCTCCCCCTGGGGCTCTGCCCAGGCAGTGATCTCCGTGCTCCAGTACGATACCGAAGGTTGGGCGGCAGGGGGCGGCGCTGCTGGCGCCTGGGGTTCTGCCGCGAGCGATGCAGCTGCACTGCTGCTGGTGCTGCTGCTGGTGCTACGGACCAGCAAGGGGTGGTGAGGCGGCGAGCCCGGGTGGTGACCGGCGGCAACCTCCGAACCCCAGGTCGCCGCCAGCTGTTTGTCCATTGGCGGCGCTGCTGGCCGCGCGGGATCCGTGTCTTCCATGGCGCCGTGCCCGTCGAGGGCATCACAGCCATTCTCGCGCGAGGCAGCCCCGGGCGAGGCGGCCGCGGGCGCATCGGGGCGCGCGGCGTGCGGCGGAGTGGCGGTGTCCATCGCGTGCAGTCGGACTCGCGGCGTGTGGCTAGCTACTGCTGGTTACGGTAGGCAAGGGCAGCTGACTTGCCGAGAGGCATCTGCAGCACGGGGACAGAAGTGGGCATGGCGTCGAGATGGGCCTTTGGGACAGCCGAGGCGGACGGCGAGGGGGCGCACGTGCTGGCGATAAGGGCGAGCAATGTGCCCACGCGCAGCATGGCGGAATGCGGCGCACCCCCGCCAGCCACAAAGAAAGAGCACGAGCACCGTATGCGCACCAACTCAGCCCAACTGAGAGCGATGACTCCCGGCGTTTTAAGGCAATCCTCGCCTCGGCGGGCTGGACACGGGGCTGCCCCGCGGCACAGCCCGCGGCGTGGGCACGGGCTCGGGCCCCAACCAGGCGAGAAGTGTGCGCGCTGTTTTTGTCCTGCTCACCTGTGCCGACTCTTCGACACGATATGGGCTCTTTGAAGTCTATATCAGAGCTGAGTTGCGAGGTGCGCGAACTGCAGAAACCCTGGAATGAAAGTGACTTGCGAGCTTCGAGTAGAAATGCTTCTGAGTTGGGGCGCAGAGCGAGGTAGTCGAGCAAACAAGTGGGATTATTTCTGAGGATTCGTTGTCCACCAAGTAGTGCGACGATTTGGTCCATTCCGAGCTGCGACAAGACGTCCCCAACTTCCGGCACGCCGCGCTCTGGATTCCACTGGGGCCCGGCGGGCGAAGAGTCCGATTTCTGGCCTTTGTGACGGCAAAATTATGTTGAATGCTGTTGCGCATCGATTCGTGCACATCGGGAGGCTTACGCGTGAGCGAAGTCGGCCTTTGCTTGCTCGGTTCCACCTTTCCAGTTAAACCCTGCGCTGATTTCTGCATGCGTGGTGTTCACTTAAAAATATTCCGACCAGCTACCTTGCCATCAGCACAAACGACCACCCTCGTGTTTTGCGCGGGATCGACAGACGCAGCTGAATCAGAGCCTGGCATCCTTCACGCTCTCACTGTTGTTTATTGACCAAAACTCAGTACTGTATGATTTATTTGTTCGATATGACCGCTGCTGAGAGATAACTCGCAAACTAGTGCACGCACCTAAGCGAACAGGTGGACCCATTGCTTCAATTTTGTGTTACTTGAATTCACAGTAGCCACATCGTAAGGCCAAATGCGAGCTGCGGGGCCGAAAGGTGCGGAAAACAAAATTGGCGCCATCGCAGCTCTCGCGCCTTTGCGCACACGCCGCGAGGCCTAGCCTTGAGGCCGCGTATTCTGTCTAGGACGTCGCGTTTGCAATGCTGTTGACGTGCCCGGCCTGCGTCGGCCACCGCGACCGACTGCTTTGCCCCCGCGCGTGCAGGCGCGCGCGCCAAAGCCAAGCAGCCTGGTGTTAGCGGCCAGGACGACATGGTGGCGCCCAGCAAGAACACTGCGGCGGCGGCCAGTGTGAAGGGTGAGCACTTCGGCCTCGTTCAGCACAGCGTGCCGCGCTCCACAGCATGCCACGCCATGTCTACACGTACACACGTACCCACAACTGGCTTGTGCCCCACGTCCTGCTACATTGTTGTTTCTGCCCGGCTGACCGCCGCAGGCGTCAAGCGGGCTGCCGACAAGCCTGCTGAGCCTACTCCCAACGCCGCTGCTGAGAAGGCGGCCGCGCCCGCACCTGCGCCTGCGCCAGCAACCGCCCCAGAGCCAGCGCCCAAGCCCGCCGGTCCCTCCAAGAAGAAGCAGAAGGTCAGCGAGAAGCCGGCTGCTGCTGCCGCCGCCGCCGCCGCCGTCGTCGCTGCGACAGGCAACGGCTCAGCTCCGGCAGCAGTCGCGGAGCCAGAATCTGCCAAGGCCTCGGCTGCAGCCAAGCCGCGCAAGGGCAAGGCCGCAGCTGCTACCGACGCGGGTGCTGCGGCCGGCAAGGCGGCGGGCAAGCGCCCGAAGAAGCAGCAGAAAGAGGTGGCGGATGAGCAGGCGGCGGGCGGTGAGGGCAGCGACGCCGAGCAGGAGCAGGACAAGTCGGGCGCCGGTGGGGCCGGTGAGATGGAGGTGGAGGTGAAGGCCGAGGGCCGGGCCTCTCGCAAGGCCGCCCAGAAGGTCAAGTCCTACAAGGAGGCAAAGGAGGAGGAGTCGGACGGCGGCGCCGGTGGTGACGATGACGACGTAAGCGGCGCGGTGCTGCGGGCATTGGCATTGCGAACGCACGGAAGGACACGCCGCCACTGCTGCTGCTGCCGCCAGGGCATGGATGCCCAGGCATCTTCCGTGCAGGCCCCCTCTGCTATCCATTTTGCCCCTGTCCCCACTGCAGATGGTGGATGTGGTGGAGGAGGAGGCGGTGGCGAGCGAGGCGGAGGCGCTGCAGCAGACCGCCGGCGCCGGCCCGGGCGCCCGTGCGGGCAGCGCCGCAGGCGGCGTCATGCGCAGGTGTGTCCGGACGGGTGTGTGTGCAGTGTGCTGTGTTTCAGTGTGCAAGGGGGCTGGGTTTGTCACGAGCTCTCGATTTCTTCATGCTTCCCAAGTCCCTAGTTATGTTCCCAGCAGCTAAGCAATAATCCGAGTTCTTGCACTTGCCAATTGCAATTGCCGCTGCTAATTGCAGCCTGGTGGAGTTTGACTTCACGGACTCGGAGGGCCGCTCCGAGCCCATTGAGCGGCTGGACAACGTGGAGGGCGGCCTGTTCGTGTCGGGTGAGGTGGCGGCGGTGTGTGGTGATGTTTGGTGGTAGCATTTTAGTAGCCACTGTGGGCGCTGGCGCGCGTGCACGTGTGGCGAGGTGCATGGGCGAGGGCGAGGGCGGCTTGCAAGGGCGGGCTGCAGGGGTGATCCGGGCGCGCGCGGGGATGCGGCCAGCCTGCTGGCGGCTTCAAACGGTGGCGCACCCAGCAGTCCCGTCGCCAGACACCTTTATCTATTTCATGATTTGCCTCTCTACCCTTTCAAATGCAGGCTGCGTGTACCCGGCCCTGGGCTATGAGCTGGACAAGGCGGGGCGGCCCAAGGCCGGGAGGGGCCAGGTCGCCGCCGGCTCCAGGGCCGCCGGCGGCGTGAAGGCGCTGGGCCGGCGCGTGGCGAGGGTGGGGCCCGTCACCGCCTGGCGCGTGTCCTATTCGCCCAAGGCCGACCCCATGGTGCGTTGGGGCGGTGTCGTACTTGCCCCCGGCCGCCGCTGCGAGCGGCGCAGGGGGGGCGGGGCCTTGGGAGCGCGGGCTGGGGGCGCGGGCGTGGGCTGGGGGCTGGGGCCTGGGCCTGGAATTGGGGCTGGAGGTCGTGGATGGGGCGCGCGTGGATCCGAAGAAACCAGGCTTGTGCGCTCCGGTGCCTCCCGCGCCCTGTGGACCCACTGGCCCGCAACGGCCTCGCCACTCGCCAGCTCACCGCTCACTCGCGCTCCTTCCCACCCCGCAGGTGATCGTGCACACGGCGGCGGCGCAGTACGTGTGCGGCAAGCCCGCGCCCGGCGCCGCCAGGTCGTACATGCAGCAGCTGGAGCCGCAGTTGGCGCTGGCGGACTTGGTGTACAAGTGAGCGCGGGTGTGCGGGCGGGTGGTATTTTACAATTCCCAAATCAACCATTGGGGGGCTATAACTCTGAACCAGTCCCGTAAGAAAACACCAGCGCGGCAGGGGAAGTTGCAGGGGGGCCGCGGCGTGTGTGTGGGAGAGCAGGCCCGGATGGGGTGGGGGCGGGATGCGGGAGGTGGAAGTGAGTGTGTGGGGAGTGGTGGTGTGTGTGTGCGGGGGGGGGGGGGGTTGTAAACACCAACCCAATCTAAACCCAAGGGGGGGAGAGCAGGCCCGCAGGGCGGGGGCGAGGCGGGGGTGGTGGGCATCAGCCCAAGCTAAACCGAATCGAACTAGGCGGGGGCGTGGGGCGAGGGCGGGGGCGGGGACGAGGAGGGCGGCCAGCCGGGGGTTGCCGCTGTGCGAGGCCGGCAGCTCCACACACTTTTCCGCACTCTTGCTTGCCGCAGGTCGCTGACGCCGGCGGCGGGCGGCCGGCTGGATGCCAGTTTCGACGACGTGTGCGTCAAGGTGGCACGGACCAAGGCCAAGGTGAGGGAGAGAGGCCGGGGGGGGGCGCGGTGGCTGTAGTAGGAGGGCTGTGGTTGCGGCTGTAGCTGTGTGGCTGTAGCTGTGTGGCTGTAGTAGGGAGGACTTGAGGTTGCGTTAACATTTGCGCGACTGCGGGCGCCCGATGTTGACGCGGGTTGCGCCACCACTCACTGCCCGTGTCCGTCGCTCCATTGTCGTCTCCTGGTCGGGAGCGCCCCTCCCAATACCCGCCTCACACCTCACACGTCCGCCGCCCCGCCGTTGTGCCCCCCTCGTCCCCCTCCGCAGATGGCCCGGCAGTACGGCGGCGCGGAGCTGGCGCTGCAGCTGCACGGCGGCTTCATCATGGAGCAGCTCAAGGTGGGGGCGTGTGTGTGTGTGTGTGTGTGTGTGTGTGTGTGTGTCCGTGTGTGGGTGTCATGGGGAAGCGCCTGGAAGCTAAGAAGGGGCTGCGAGTCGGCATATGCGCCCGCACGTGTGACGCTTCCTTCACCTGCTCCCGCGCCTGCCTTGCCTCTTGCCTCTGTGACCACCGCGCCCCGCAAACCAACCACGTATCGTTACCGCGCGCCCGCCGTGCATCGCCGCCTCATCATCACCGCCCGCCGCAGGCCCTGGCGGCCTCCCAGTCCAAGGCGGGCGGGGCCAAGGGCAAGGACGACAAGGGCAAGGGCCCGGCCGTGGCCGCCGGCGCCGGCTCGGCCGCCAACTACGATGACGGGCCGTTTGCGCAGGGACTGCTCTCCGCCATGGTCAGTGCGTGTGCTTGTGTGTGTGTACGTGCGTGCCGTGTGTTGGCGCCGTGTGGTGGATAAAACACAAGCCCGCACAGGGTGCCGTGTGTTGGAGGTCAAGGACAAAAATCGCCATGTGTGTGTGCGAGCATTGGTGTGCTAGTCGCTTGGACTGTGCCCGTCACAATGCCCTTGCCGGCCACGCGCTGGATTGCTGGCGTGTGTGGTTTGAACAGTTGTGATTGGGCTCTCCAGTTGGCACGCTGCTTCCTCAGCTGCAATGCCGTCCCGATTCAACCGAACGCTGCAGAACAACGGCGAGCTGCCAGAGTCCTTCCAGACCCTGGCAATGCTGGAGGGCGGCGGCGGCGGCGGCGCGATCCGCATCGCGTCAGACGGCGGCGCTGCCGCGGCTGCGGCTGCGGCAGAGGCGGGCGCGGGGGCAGGCGGCGGTGGCGGCGCCGAGGCGGACGCGGATCGGGCGATGGCTATTCGCCTGCAGGTGCGGCCGCTTGACGGATGGTGCCGCACATTGGCACCCACGCATTCATGACAGAGTCGTGTTAGGGAGGTATTATTGTGTCGCGAGTGCCCTGGTGGCGCAGTCGTTTTGAACCAACCCCGCGCCGACGCAGGCGGAGCTGAACGCGGCTTGGGAGGCCGGCGAAACAGAGCAGCCCAGGTGCGTGGCCCCCGCAGCGGGTGGCTCCCGTGATGAACGCCACCCGATGGCTATCGTGTGGTGACGCCGGATTAGCCAGTAGATTAGGAACAGCCAGCAGGGCTAGTGGCCAGCTTTGGGCTGCGCTGAGCCAAATATCAGCACGGCAGCAGGCACAGGCACGCGCACGCGCACGCTCAGCAGATAGTAGGCGTCTCAGTGTGTGTTCACGTGCCGCTGCGATCGCATCCTGCCCCGGACGCTTGCATGCTTGCATGCTTGCATGCTTGCATGCTTACCCGCGCTCATGTGTGCATGCGGCTGGCTGCAGGGGCCGCGGCCGCGGCGGCGCAGCCGGCGGCCGGGGCGGCGGCGCCGGTGGCGGCTACATCCAGGTGCGTGAGGAGGAGATCGCCAACGACTACCCCGCGCCGCGCGAGTACGGCGGCGACGAGGACGCGGACGAGTGCGACGAGGTGGTGGTGGGCTGCGGCTTCGGCGTGCACCCCGACGACATGCCGGAGCAGACCCTGGACCGCTTCGCCTTCTACAACGCCGACGTGAGCGGGCGGGGTTGCGTGGGGTTGGGCGGGGGGCGGGGTGGTGTGGGGGTTGGGCGGGGGGCGGGGTGGTGTGGTGGTATGGCGTGGGGTCGGGGATGGGGTGGGGGGCTGGCGCCAGGGGTTGCGTGGGCCGGCGCCAGGCGGCCGCCATGCCACGCCATGGGCCTGCCGCACGGGGTTGCTGCCCTCGCTCCAATTCGCTGCGTGTACCTCTAGCGACCTCCGCGCGCTCTCTCTCACGCTCCTTCCAATTCTCCTGCCTGCCTGCCTCCGCCCTCCCTCCCTGCCTTCCTCCCTTGCCTCCGTGTCCGCCGCTCAGGGCCTGATGTGCCCCATGGAGACGGTGCCGCTGATGAAGGACCTGATGCTGGACACGGGCATCTTCGCCAGCGGCATCGTGGGCGAGGGCGGCGCCGACTGGGGCAGCAGCGCCGGCGGCGGAGGCGGCGGCGGCGGAGCCGCGGCGGCGGGCGGTGAGGCCGGCGGCGCGGACGCCGGTGGTAAGTCCGAAAGGTGCTCGGCGGCGCCCACGTGTCGCACGGCGGTGATGCCAAGCCTCCTCCGCGCGCGCCCGAATTTACGTTGTGTGCCCCGGTGCAGGCGCGGGCGGCAGCGGCAGTGGCGCGGGCGGCGGCGGCGGCGGCGGCCTCCGGATTTTCACGACCCAGGTCCGGGAGTGGGAGGTGGAGGCGGGTCACGACCACGTGTCCATCATCATCATCACCGACTTCGGAAAGTACCGGCTGCTCAGGTGGGCAGGCGCGCGCGCTGTAAACGACACGCGTGCATGCGCGTGCCAACACGTGCACGTGCAACACCCCATGGCGCCGTCGGGCGTGCGGCGGCTGTGGGCGCCGCTGCATGGGGTCCCGGCATGCGTTGCGTGGGGTGGTCGGCCTGGGGGTTCGCGTATTGTGGGGGGCCGCGGGGGGGCGGGGGCGGGGTCATGCCTGGGCCCCTTCCGCCGTTGTCCACAAGGCCGTTGCGGCCGGCTGTATCGCTGGACACTGCAGTGCCCCGCCCCCATTGTCATCCTTTCAGTTTTCATCACACACACGCGTGTGTGTCATTGCACGCAGGCCGCACGAGTCGTACGCGGGCTGGCACCGGGTTCTGGAGCGCTGCTTCCACGTGGCCCTCAAGGTGTGTGCGTGTGTGCGGCTGCACGGGTGCCTGATGCACAGCACCCTGCGCCCAGCACACTACCTCGCCTTGCAACCACCAGTGACACGCTCTGCTCATTGGATCATGTGCCCCCCTGGATTCTGTGCCCCTTGGCCCTCCAGGTGGTGGCCTGGCTTGAGGAGACCGACCGCGCCTCCAAGGTCTCATTCGCCGACGTGGTGGCGCGGCTCGCAGGCCTGCCGCCCGCCGACAAGGCCTACGTGCCGGCCAGGAGGTCCTTCAAGGGCGCACGGGTGCGTCTCCTCCGCCTCCTCCGCGCAGTGCGTGCGGCGCGCGCGCCTTGCGCCTGGCCCTCGCCCTGGCGTGGCTGGGAAGCGTCGCCCGCCCACGTGCACGCATGGATTTGTACTTCATTACCGTACCCTGAATTGAAGCCTACGCCCCCAGCGGACTCGAAACACTTGGGCCTGCTCACTCACCGTATGCGTTTTCACGGCTGCTGCTGCTGTTCCTGCTGCAGGCGGAGGCAGTGGAGCGCTTCATCGTGGTGCACGGCCAGGTGCTGCTCACGGTGCTGGGGCTGATCAAGAAGGCGCTGGCGGGCTGCGGCTTCGCGCGGGCGCTCAAGGAGAAGCTCACGGAGCGCCGGCACCGCGTGCTGGCGGCGGCGGCGGCGGGCGGCGGCAAGGGCAAGGCGGCGGCGGCGCGCGCGCTGCGGTCGGCTGTGGAGAACCCCGTGAAGGTGAGGAGCAGGGGGTTGGGGGCATGGGGATGCGCTGTTGCCGCCGCTGTTGCTGCCCCTTTGCGCGCGCTGCTGTCAAGGCCTACTCACACCACTTCGGTGTTGAGCTGGTCATGCGGCGGTGGCTCTGAATCCCTCGCCCTCGGCTCCCTGCCGCAACCGACTCGCAGTCCCGCGCCAAGAAGGTCGGCGGCCGGCCGGTGGCCATGCCCGCCACCACCACCGTCCAGGTAAGCGCCGCTGCTGGCCTTCAATTGTGCAATGTGACACTGTGACGCACCGGTCTTTGGGCCGCGCGCCGCGCCACTGGCGCACCGCTCCTTGCGGCTGGGCGCCCACGCCGCGATGCACGCGACGCGTCTCATCGCGCCAGTCGCATGGATTGTACACGCCTCCCCATCAGCAGCATGATGCGGGGCGCTGATTGATCAGCAAGCATTTGTACACGCGTGTGTGCTTCCAACCGCAGGTGCGGCGCGTGTGGTCGGAGGCCTGGGCGGGCGGCGCGGTGCAGGTGCACACCGCGCCCGCGGCGGACGCGCACACCGGCGACGGAGACGGAGACGTGGAGATGCGGGAGGCGGCCGCAGCGGGCGCCGGAGGCGGCAGCGGTGCTGCTGGCGGCGCCGCTGGCGCCAGCGGCAGCGGCGTTGGCGATGACGCGCCCATCGGACCGCCGGTGATGCCGCCCACGGCCGTCAAGGTGGGAGCTCGCAGAGCCCAGAGTTTGCTGCCGGGTTCCAGCGCTGCGCTCGTGTGCTATCGTGGGAAAGTCGGTCGCCATGCTGGCGCTGGCTTCCGTCCTCATAGTGCGTGCTGCTCCTTACGCCAGCTGCTCCAGCCTGCCAGCTCTCCGCATGTTGACTGGCAGCCCCCCTGCCCCGTGCTGCTTCAAAACACCGTGCGTTGCCGTCCTTGCCGTGGCAGGTGCCCTGCCGAACGTGGGAGCTGCAGGAGCCGCGCCCCGCGCCCGCGCCCGCCGCCCGGGCTGCCGCGTCGTCCTCCGCTTCCTCCGCCGCCGTCACGCGCATGCTGTACGGCGCGGCGGTGTGCGGCGACCTGCGCCTCACGCCCGGCGCCGTCATCCGCGTGGGCAAGCGCGGCCTGCTGCAGCCAGCTGCCGCGAAGGGCACGGATGTGGATGAGGAGGAGGACGAGGAGGAGGAGGGCGGGAGCGGGAGCGAGAGCGGGGCGGAGGCGGAGGCCGCGTCGAGCGAGGACGAGGGCAGCGAGTGGGACGAGGAGGAGGTAAAGGAGCGCATTGCGGCGGAGCTGCAGAAGAAGAAGGAGGTGGCGGACAAGGCCAAGGCCCGGAAGGCGGCCCGCGACAAGGACAAGGCCGAGGCGGCGCCGGCGACGGAGGAGCAGGCGGCCGCCGACGAGGCGGAGGAGCGGGCGGCGATGGAGGAGGAAGCGCGCAGCCGGCTGCAGGAGGCGCGGCGGCAGCACGTGCTGCGGGCGCTCACGCGCGGCCCCTTTGCGCTGGTGCAGGCCATCTACACCACCAAGCAGGCCGGCGGCAAGGAGAGCAGCCCGCGGCTGCAGGTGGGGGGGGGGCGGTGGAAGCGCCAGCCAGCGCCCTCTCTCGTCGGGCTTGTATGACGTTCCTGCGGCTCGAGCCGCACCTTGCCAGCCGCCTGGCAATGACCGCATCCTGCCCGTTCTAGTCCATGCTACTGTACTCCACCCCACTCCACCTTCCACACTCCACATTCCACTCCGCCTCCACAGGTGCGGCTGCTGGTGCACGGCCGCGACACGGCGCTGGGCAAGGTGGCCTCGCCCGCGGAGCTCTTCCTGTTGGACACGTCGCCGCGCCCGCTGGTGGACGCCAGCAGCGGCGGCCCCGGCGGCCGGCCGCCCGCTTGGGGGCCCGCCTCGGCCGGCGAGCTGGCGGAGCTGCCGCTCAATGGCCGCGCCGTGGCGGGGCTTGTGGAGGCGGTGGACCTGAGCGGCCGCACCGGCGCCGCGGACACGCGCCTGGAGAACGCGCACGTGAGAGTGGGCGCATGAGGGTGGGCATGCACTCATGCGCGGCGGCGTCTGCGGAGCGGCGGGGGTGCCGGGCAACCGGGGGTGGATTTTCCATGCTCACCACGCGCAGCAGGCGGCTGTGTGCTGGGGTTGCTATAGCGCCTGGCGCTGCGTGCGTTCTCGAGGGCTTTCTTTTGGTGCGTTCGCTCAGCTGCACTCTGTGGCCTCCTCGAACCCGCTTGCCCCGCCGACCAGGCCGACATGGAGCGGCAGCGGGGCGACGCGCTGCGCATGTCTCGCGGCCAGCCGCCGCTGTTCGTGTACCGCTTCGTGTACTGCCCGGGGCAGGGCATGTTCCGGACGCTGCGGGCCCGGGACCTGGCGCTGGGCAGCTACATGCAGGTGTGCGGGCGCGTGTGCGTGTGCGTGCGTGCGTGTGTGTGTTGGACAGCACACGGAAACCAAACCCGCCCGCGTGTGTGTGTGCGTGTGCATGTGCGCGTGTGTGATTAATGAGAGAGCACAAGGGGAAGCACGCCGAGCAGAAGAAGGGAGCGAAGGGGCTGACGTCTGACGCAGCACACCATCGCTGGTGGCGTTGGGCCGCGGGACATCGGGCGGCATCGCGATTGTCCGTGTTCGGCGCCCCCAGACTGACCCAGGGCCTGACACGTTCACGGCCGCTCATGCTCACATGCGTGCTCACGCACACAGGCCGCGCCCGCCGCCAGCGCGCCGCTGGCCATGCTGCCCAACGCGGCCGGCTTCACCAAGGGCGGCGTCACGTACCGGGTGAGTGGGAGCGCCGCTGCCCGCGCGGGATTACAGCAGCGCACGCATGCGGGGCGCAGCGCAGCCGCACTGCAGGCACCCTCCTTTGCGCTCTGTGTTTTCCGTAGCTGTGGTTAGAGCCCCAGGGCTGCGCATGGCGCGATGCGAGTGCATGCGAGGAGAAGCAGCTCAACGGCTGGTCCCCCCCTGTATTGCCGCAAACTGCACCTGGCTGTCCCTTGTCTAGTTTCGATTGGGTTTAGATTGGGCTGGTGTTTACAACCCCCACCCCACCCCACCCACCGTCATGGCGGCCGCACAGGTCGGCGGCTACCTGTTCGTCAGCGCTGATGCGATCGATAAGGCTCTGGCCAAGCTGGGCCTCGGCAGCGGCGGCGGCGGCAAGGACTCGGAGGAGGGCGGCGAGGAGGACGAGGAGGACGAGGACGAGGTGGAGGCGGCGGCGGCGGCCGCGAAGGCCAAGGCCGCCAAGCCCGGCCGCAAGCCGCAGCCGAAGGCGAGCGCGGCGGCGAAGGCGCAGAAGGGCGCGCCGGGCCAGAAGTCGCAGCGCAAGGCGGCGGCGGCCGCTGCTGCTGCCATCAAGAACAAGAGCAAAGACGAGGAGGCGGACGAGGAGGACGAGGAGGACGAGGACAGTGACGTGGAGGAGGAAGACGCCAGCGAGGCCAGCGGCAGCGAGGAGGAGGAGGAGGAGGCCGAGGAGGAGGAGGAGCAGCCTAAGAAGAAGCGTGGTGGCAAGCGGACCACTCACAAGGTGGGGTGGCGGGGCGCCCGCCTCACGCCGGAGTCCCCGCGTTGCGGAGTTCGCGGCTGTGTTGCATGCTGTGTCGCACCAACTAACCAACTAGCGTGCATGTCTTGGCACCCGTCCAACCCGTGTGTCGTGTGTGTGTGCCCCCTGGTGATGTGCCTGCCGGTGTCTGCAGGGCAGCAGCGCTGGCATGCGCGCCTTTGCGGTGGTGCAGTTGCTGCAGGTGGTGCCCGCCGCCGGCACCGGCAAGGCCGGCAAGGGCGGCGCCGCCAGCGCGCAGCCGGCGACCGTCAAGGTACGGGGCGTCGGGCCGCAGGCTCCAGCCGCAGGTGCTCTGGGAGTCATCACGATCCATCAAAGACGCCAGCTCATCATGCCCTGGGGACCATGAATTCACCTCTCTTGCATCACCTGGCGCGCGCACACGCACATACGCCCACAGGTGCGCCGCTTCTTCCGGCCCGAGGACATCAGCTCCGACCTGCGCTACCCGGCGGACTGGTGGGACCTGTACGCGCCGGCCGGCGCCGCGGCGGAGCAGGTGAGCGGGCGGGGGGGGGGGGGCGCAGCCACACACGCCACCAGCCACGCGGCGGAACTGCGGGGACGCGCTTGTCGGGATCCGGCCCCTGTGCTGATCTGGGGCTCGCAACAGCTGCGCGGCCCGGCTGCGTCGTCGTTGGGGGCCACCGGTGTTCGAAACCCGGGTCTGTCGCAACCTGCGTTGCCCTGCGCCCCCTGCAACCACTGACAGGAGCTGGAGGTGCCGGTGGCCGAGGTGCACGGCAAGTGCGCCGTGGTGCTGGGCGCCCGGCCCAAGAGTGAGTTCAGACGTGCGTCAACCACGGTATTAAGCGCAGGCCTGGCCGATATCCGCGGCTGGTGTTGGGTGTTGGGCAGTGCTCGCGGCGGGTGCTGCCGCAGACCCGTACTTCCTTGAGTGCTTGTTGCCACAAGTCAAGTAGCAGTGCCGGCCGTGTACCGTAGTAACGCTCTGCCGATGATGCCTCCTCGGCCTTCGCGTGCTCCGCGCCTGCCGCGTGTGTTGCCGCTGCTTCCGCCGCCGCCTCCGCCGCAGAGCCGGCCCTGCACACCTACCTGGTGGTGGGGTCCTACGACCCGCAGCAGCACAAGCCCACCAGCGCCGGCGGCAGCAGCAGCGCCGGCGGCGGCGCCGGCGGTAGCGGCGCCGACAGCCCCAAGGTCGGCCCGCCGCCCGCCAGCCTGCCGGTGCCGCCCGGCGCGGCCGCCGCCGCGGTGGCGCCTGCTGCTGAGGAGGCGCAGGACGAGGGCGAGGAGGAGGCGGAGGAGGAGGCGGTGCTGGCCGAGGCGCTGCGGCTGCCCACCATGGACATCTTCGCGGGCTGCGGCGGCCTCAGCGAGGGCTTCCACCAGGTGGGGGCGGGGGGCGGAGGCGCGCTTCCACCGCCGGTTGGGGGCACGCGCGCGTAGGTGCAAAGCCGGCCGGGCAGGCGTGGTGGGATGGGCTCGGCAAGTTCGGCTGACTTGGTGTGACAACAGGAGCATTGACCAGTCAGGGTTGATTGGTGCTCACCATCACTATCACACCACCACCACTACCGCCGTCCTCCTCCTTTTGCCTTGCTCCCGGCAGGCGGGCGTGGCGGAGTCGCGCTGGGCCATCGAGTACGACCGCGAGGCGGCGGACGCCTTCGCGCTCAACAACCCGGGAGCCACCGTGTTCTGCGACAACTGCAACGTGCTGCTGCGGGTGAGTGAGTGAGGGAGGGAGGGAGGGAGGGAGGGAGGGAGGGAGGGAGGGAGGGAGGGAGGGAGGGAGGGAGGGTGTGGGTGTTGCAATGTGTGTTGGAATGTGTGTTGGAGTGTGCGTAGATGCCAGCCGGTGCGTGGTGGGATCCCCTGCGCGGCCAAGCGCTGCAATGCCGAGCACGCACCCGGCTGTGGTCTCGCGCCCTCTCATACGTTACTCGCCACCGTATCCCTTTCCTCGCTTCCCCCTGCCGCCTCCGTTCACGTCGCGCCCTCGCACTCGCCAATCATCTCCTCATGTCCGCCCGTTTACACCGCCCCACCGCCCACCGCTCCGCCCGGTGCAGGCGGCCATGGTGAAGGCGGGCCTGGAGGCGGATTGCGTGTCGGACCCGGCGGCGGAGGAGGCGGCCCGGCGGCTGGACCCGGGGGTGGTGGCGGACCTGCCCGCGCCCGGCTCCGTGGGGCTGATGATGGGCGGCCCGCCCTGCCAGGTGCGGCCTTTTGGGGGGGGGCGTGCCGGGGGTGCGGGCCGGGGCTCGCGCGGGGGCTGTGCTGTTGCACCTGTCCCTCCCTGTCCACACTTGCGCACACCTGCGCACTCCGTGACAAGAGGAACTCGCGACTCTAAACATGTTACCTTGAGCTGTGTGCATCTGCGTGTACCGTATCCGCTCTGGGGCCTGTATTACATCGCTACCCGTGCTACTTTTACCTGCTCAAGCTGCCTGCCTGCCTGCCTGCCGTGCTGACGCCGCTGCTGCTGCAGGGCTACAGCGGCATGAACCGCTTCAACAAGGGCATGTGGAGCCAGGTCCAGAACAGCATGGTGGGCGGGCGTGTGTGGTGGTGGGGTAGCTGGGTGGCTGGGGCAGCAACATTGGTGAAGCGGCGATGGCTGACGGTGTGCATCGTGCCTCATGAGCTGATTCTTGATTCTTCAGCATGGATGAGAGGGTTTTGAGCAGTACGCCTCCGCTGACCGATACCGGCACTTGCACACCAATCCCTTGCTGCAACCCCCCGCCCCCACCCCACCTCCCCGCGGCAGGTCATGGCCTACACCTCCTACTGCGACTTCTACCGGCCGCGCTACTTCCTGCTTGGTGGGTGCATGGCGGGGTGGGGGTGGGGCGGCGGGGGGACTGGACTGCACAGGTGCATGGGTGGCGATGGCGATGGCACTGGCACTGGTCAACGGATACGTTCGGAAGAGGGGGACAGGGGGAAACTGCGGGCCCCACCCGCGTCTCTGCCTCCAGCCCTGCCAGCTCCTCCACACGCACCCCAACGCCCGCACTCCAAGCCGTTGCACCCACCCATCCGTCGCTCCTCCTGTCCTGCCAACTCCTCCTCTCCTGCCAACTCCTCCTGTCCTGCCAACCCGCCAAACCGCCAACCCGAACCGACCCGCCGACCCGACCCGACAGAGAACGTGCGCAACTTCGTGGCCTACAACAACGGCCGCGTGTTCCGGCTGGTGGTGCGGACGCTGCTGGAGCTGGGCTACCAGGTGGGGGCGGCGTGGCGTGGCGTGGCGTGGGGTGGGGTGGGGTGGCGTGGCGTGGGATGGGAAACATGTTTGTGTGCAGTTGGCACCGCATGGCAAGCGTGGGACGCTTGCCCAATTGTTGTGCACGAGGCATGCCGTAGTGTGCTGCGCATCCACGCCACTTCCCTACCGCGACTCTCACGCACGCACCCATCCTCCACAAAGCCGCCCCGGTGCCGCCGCGCAACGGAACGCAATTCCACGACGGCAACAACCGCAGGTGCGCTTCGGCGTCCTGAACGCCGGCAACTTCGGCGTCAGCCAGAGCCGCAAGCGCACCTTCATCTGGGCGGCGCTGCCCGGCGAGCTTCTGCCCGACTGGCCCGCGGCGCTGCACCGCTTCAAGCAGGAGCAGCTGGGCGTGCGCATGCGCGGCGTGGGCACCAGCGGTGAGGCAGCTGGCGCCCCGTGGCCGGCACGGCGGGTGCTTGGCGGGCGGTGCGGTGTACCGCTTATGCTGCGGCACCCGTGTGACCTGCGCTGCTAGCAACCGATGGTGCATTGACTACAGCGATACGAGCAGTTGCAATGCGCGGCGTGTCGCTGTGATTGTAGGCTCTACACACACCGTCGCACCGATCGTGATCACACTCACGCACCCCACCCGCCCACCCTGCCCGCCAGGCGAGTTCTTCCATGCCAGCGGGCCGCCGGCGCCCGGCGCGCCACTGCGCACGGTGACGGTGCGCGACGTCATCGGTGACCTGCCGCCCGTGGAGAACGGCGCGGAGACGTGAGTACCGCATCCATGAGCAGGGCAGCGGCTGGGCTGCTTTGCGTCTTGCGAGGGATCATCTCATCTGGTACAATCGGCACTCAATCACACGATCACCTGTCACCCACACCTGCGCCTGCACCCCCCACCTGAACCCGCAAACCCCTCCACGCACCGCCTCACGCACACGCGCGCCCGGTGTGGGTATCTGTATATTGCGCGCGCGTGTTTGGCGGGCTTTGTTGTCCGTCTGTTTATTGTTTTTAACACCCCCGCCCGCAGCGACCCGCTGCCGTACACGGGGCAGCCGGTGAGCGCCTTCCAGCGCGCCATCCGCGGCCAGGCGGCGGCCAGCGGCGAGGTGCGCGACCACGTGGTCAAGGCCATGAACGCGCTCAACCTGGAGCGCTGCAGGTGCGAGGGCGTGGGCGAGGGTCGGGATGGGGGGGAGTGGGTGGGGTGGGGGGCGTGGGAGGGCGGCCGGTAGGGGGTCACCAGGGGATGGGCTGCAGGGGGACGACGGACAGGTCCGTACGGGTCGGATATAACGCATCGCTGCCTGTATGATACCACAATAATGGGCGTCGGGGGCCCCCACTCCACAAGCTGACACGCTGCAGAAAGCACATGCACGTCCACCACACAATGCACGCGCCTCGCACGGCCACGTCTCATTATTGTGGCCCGCCGCGCCGCCTGCAGGTGCATCCCCAAGGGCGACCCCGGCGCGGACTGGCGCGTCCTGGAGCGGATCGTGGCAGCCGACCCCTCGCGCGAGCTCTTCAACGTGAGAAGCCGCATACTCTTGGTTATCCGGGGTCGTGGAAGTGTGTTTTGAGTGTTTGTGCGCGGTGCATGGTTTTGCCTGAACGGCGTTTACTGACATCATATGTGTGCGTGTTGTGTCCGCGCCCCCGTGTGATCCACAGGGCCACAAGCTGGTGCCTTGGTGCCTGCCCAACACCGCCGACCGCCACAACGGCTGGCGCGGCCTGTACGGACGGTGCGTGTGCGTATGTGTGTAGCTGCGGCTGCTGTCGAGTGTGCGTGTCGCCCAACGTGCCACTGCGCCTGCCTACCCAGCCGGGCTTCCGTCGGCAATGCTTGAATCCACCACCGTCTGCCACCTCGCCGAGCGTGTCTGTCATGTTTGGAACCCGCCCACCCCGCCCACCCTGTCGTCTTCTTGCCAAGCACCCTTCTCCCAACCCCATCCCCAAATACCCCCCGGCCCCTGTCTCATGCCCCACCCCCCGCCGCCCGCCCCGCCTCACCCCCTGCAGGCTGGACCCCGACGGCCACTTCCCCACCGCCACCACCGACCCCAACCCCATGGGCAAGGTGGGGCAGGTGTTCCACCCGGAGCAGGACCGCATCGTGTCCGTGCGCGAGTGCGCGCGCAGCCAGGTGGGCGTGCGAGCACTGGGCAGCGGGGGGGGGGGGGGGGCGGCCGCTGTGGTTTGTGGTTGGGGTGATGGGCAGGGATTGTGGGAGCGTGGGGTGCGGCTGCGTGCACTGAAGAGGTGGTGGTGGGAAGCTTCGTGTGGCATGGGCGAATGCCGCAAGCCTGCCGAGAGAACTGCCAATGTGTGGGCGTGGCCTGCATCCCGCGTTGCCCTAGGTTTCCTGATTGATGCCGCGGTGTTCCCGCGGCCCTCGCGAACTTATCCACCCACCCACGCACCCACCCACTGTGCACACACCCAACGTGCACACACGCACGCACACGCACGCAGGGCTTCCCCGACCACTTCCGCTTCAGTGGCAATGTGGTGTGCCGCCACCGCCAGGTGAAATGAGGGAGGGAGGGGACAGAGGAGCTCCCTGCGGGGGGTGCCGCTTGGTTGCGTTGCTGCCCGGCACCACCGCCGTACTCGGGCAGCGCATGCGTCCCCAGTCCAACTTCACCATTCAAAACCACCCACAACTACCCACAAACCACCTACAAACACCCGCAACCATCCGTTATACGCAGGTGGGCAACGCCGTGCCGCCGCCGCTGGCGCGCGCGCTGGGGCTGAAGCTGCGAGAGGCGCTCAAGGTGGGGAGCCGGGGAGCTGGGCGTGGGTGTGTGCATGGGTGTGTGTGTGCCGGGGAGTGGGAGGGGCTTGCGGTGTGTGTGGGGGCGCGGGGCCAGCTGCAGCTGGTGGAGGAGGACGAGTGTGGGGGCGGGCCACGCACGGAAGGCTGTGGCAAGGAACGGGAAACCTTGTCGCGAGCTCCCACGGCTTGGACCTGCCGCATGCGCATGCGCTGCACCCCGCGCCTGAAGCCCTTGCCTCGCCCGCACCCATGCCGGAACTGCCACAACACGCGGAACACAGGAGCGGCGCGAGCGTGAGGCGGCGGAGGCGGAGGAGGCGCTGAAGGCCATGCGCGCACGCCGGCAGCAGCAGCAGCAGCGGGCGGCCAAGCAGCAGTGAGCGCGATGAGTGGGCCGCAGTCAAAGCCGTGGCACCCGCAAACGTGCGGATGGTGTGATGACCCTGGGTGTGCTGGGGCCTGTTGTCGTGATACGGTTCTTCGAGTCGCAGTATTGTTGATGTGTTTGTTGTGCAGCTAGCGGTGTCAAGGCGGCAAGATGTGAGCACGGACGTACGGAGGTTTGGGGCAGTGCTCGGCCGGATGCATGGGGGCAGCGAAGCAGAGGACGTGCATGGTGCCGCAGGTTTGCAGCAGGGCTATTTAAGTGATAAGTGCACTTGAGTTGTCACGATGAGGAATCTTGTACAATCTGTGCGCCTGTCCGCCATCGTGGTGAACGTCTATGGGGGGCCTGGCAATGTGGCGGAGCTTTCTTTAGTTCACACAGTGCACGGAGGGCACATTTATGCCACGGAGGGCAGGAGACACGTCAGCGTTGCCATATGTAACCAGTTTCCACGAGGAAGGGACGGGGGGGCGTGGGGTGGGTGGGAGGTTGTGAATACCATCCCAAGGAGGGTTCCAGGCGACAAAGGGAAAAGCCGCAGCGGGAGAGTAGAGGATGCGGGGAGGATAGGAGCTGGGGTAGGCTTGGGCGGTTGGGCCTGGAGCAAGGCCGCGGATTCTGGCTCCAGCAGTGAGTCGGGCAAAGCGAGAAGAAAAGCGTGGAGGGCCAGGGGAGGGGGGAAGGCGGACCAGGGGAGGTGACGGCTGTGCCAGAGTCCGCGTTTGGGGATGCTGCGTTGTTGGTAGGGAGGATGCACCGCAGTGGGGCGCTACACCAATTGCAGGCTGTAATAATGGAATGAGTCGATAGCTATAGGGGGCCTCGAGATTGGGTTAACTCTCACATGCACCGTCCCCGTCCTGTTTTACGTGGGCCCCGTCCTATACCGGTTAGCGCATCTTCGACATGTTGTAACGCTGCATCACTGCATGAGCACATGTGCCGAGTGTGGCGAGCGGCAGTGGGCTGGAGTTGCTGCAGCGTCTGGCAGCTTTCAACCTGGCAGCTTTCGACCTGAGCGCGCAGGGTAGCAACTAAGCCCAGCACGATGGCGCGATTGGCTGGCGTCCGGCTGCCCGCTACATACCGACTTGCAGCAGTACTACGAGCCCTGGGGCGCGGGGCGATTAGCGGGGATGGAGCCGAAGCTGCGCCTCCTGCTTGCAGCACGGCAGCCCCACGCCGGACTGGGCCGAAAAGTGCGGTTGGCCAGGCTGTGCGTGCAGTGGGGGCCGGCGGCAGTGGCAGCGTTCGGTACACGCCCCAGCCGCCTGCAAGTAAGACAGGAGCCGTACGAAAACATGCAGCACGCACACGGACTTTCCGCAGCAGCACCTGCAACACACATACAACAAACCCCGACGAGTATCCAGATGTTGCAAGCCGTCCGAGTACGCTTCGTTCTGCAGCAAAGCCCTCGCAATTCGTGATGGTGGCGCATTCAACTCGAGTGCGCCACCATCCCTACTTTGCCGACGCCTTGCTTGGCGCCTCGCGGCGGGATGCCACCACCGCAGACCAGACTAGCCACACCCCGCGGACTGTGACATGCCGCACACACCCCGACAACAACACATCTGAGACAAAGCATTACCACGGCAAGACCCCACACAGGTGTTCCACTTCCTGCAGAGCCGACCACGATGGACATGACAAAACGACGACACAGTTCTTTACTACTATCTGCATCCCCCGCCCATTCATTACTTGCCGCTATCTCTGTACTCCTGCCCTACTCACACCCGCGCGCAGCCACCGCCGACGTTGCAGACGATGCAGCTAGCAACGTCAGGGCCGGGGAGCCGTGCCGGGGAAAAACTTGCTTTTGAGCCGTGCTACATCCACGCTGACCTGCTGCTCCTGGTTCTGCTGCTGCTGTGGGCCCTGCTCTTTCGCCCTCGCGCGTACGCCAGTTCTGCGCTTGCTGCTCCCTCCAGACCTGTCATCGTCGCTGCTGCTCGCTGCGTCTTCTCCCACGTCATGGAGCGCGTGGCTTGCTGGCGCCTTGCTCGCAGACGCCTTGGCCGCGCGCGCCATCAGCGCCATCGTGGCTCGTTGCTGCCGCTGCCGCCCCGTGCCCGGCGGTGCCACCGCCGCCGCCACCTTGCCGCCGGCAGCCGCCACGGCAGCAGCAGGCCGCGCCGCCGCGGAGCTGCCAGGCGCGGGGTCTGCGGGCGCAGCTCCCTGCTGACCTGCCATCGCCACCGCCCGCATGCGCTCGCGCGCAGCAGCCAGCCAGCTAGCGCCGCCGCCTTCTCCGCTGGCATTGCTGTCGCCGCCGCCAGTAGAGCTGTTGAGGCTGCTAGCAAGGCCTGCGCTTGGGTCTGCGCCAGCGGTGCTGCTTGGCGCACCGACGGCTCCCCCTACACCCGTCGCCGGCCGCTCGCCAGCGGTACCCGCAGTGGGCCCCGGCGTCACAGCATCCGCTGTGACGCGCCGTGAGCCCGCCCGCCTGCCCCCAGCAGCCTTTGCAGCGCGCGCGGGCGCCGCTGCGACCTCTGCTGCCGCTGCCGCCGGCGGCGGTGCTGCAGTCCGCTCAGACGCCACGCCCGCCATTGCACGAGTGCCTGCCGCAGGGGGCGAGGCAAGCACTGGCGCCTGCACCGGCCTCGCCTGCGCCGCTGCACTCGCCGCTATCGGCCCAGAGCCGGCAGCTGGCGCTGTCGGCGCCGAGGCCGGCGGCGGCGCCGCCGGCGCTGCCGGTGCCGTTCCTGGCCCCGCCGCCGCCGCCGCCGCCACCGCCGCCGCCGACTGCAGCAGCTGCTGGTGCTCTGCCTCCTGCGCGGCCCGGTCCATGCGGTCCAGGCGGGCCAGGGCAGCTGCCGGCAGCTGCGCGCGCCAGGCCGACAGCCGAGCCTCCACCTGAGGGGTTCGTGAGGGGGGGGGACGCGACGCAAGGTGACGGAGTTGTGAAATCATGCATTGCTTGGGGGCTTGTGAATCCCAGCCCAAGCAAAACCAAGCCTAACAAATCAGCGGGTACGATATGGCAAAAAGCGGGCATGTATGGCCCAATCGCCCAGAGCTCCGAGCTCGCTCCGTGCACCCGTTCAGCCGACTGCGGCTCACCGCATCCAGGGTCGACTTGGCCGCCGCCACCACCTCCGGCGGCGCCTGCTGCGCCGCCCCGCCGCCGCCGGCGCCTGCCGCCGCGGCGGTGCCCGTGAGCGCGGTCCCGCCCGACACGTGCGGCAGGCCCTGCAGCCCCTGCAGCGCGAACAGGTGGCTGCGCTGCCGCCGGGCCAGCTCCATGAGCCGAGCCACCTGAGCGCGGTGCGAGGGACGTGTGAGATACGTGTGAGGACGGGGCGGGGCGGGGCGGGGCGGGGCGGGGTGGGGCAGGGCAGGGCAGGTTGGGGCGGGCCAGGGGCGGGGGTGCAAGGATGGCAAGACAGGTGTAGTAGCTAGGTCGGGTAGACAGGCGGGGCAGGGCGTGGTGTGTGAATGCGGCCCTGCCGTGATAGCGGGGTCCGCATGACAACCGGCATGAGGAGAGCGGGGCAGTCAAGGTACCGTGTGCACTCTTAACCCTAGCACACGCTGCCCCTGCACACCCCGCGGTCCGCGCACCTTGTTGAGGACGTCCGGCGGCACCACCTCCTCCGCCGCCACCGACACCGGCGCGGCCGACGCGGCCTCAGCGGCCCCGCCCGCCTTGCCTAGCACTGGCGCCGCCGCCGGCGCCGCCGCCTTTGGACCTGCTGCTGCCGCCGCCGCCGCCCCTGCCGCTGCTGCCTTTGCCTTTGACGCAGGCAGCACCGCGCCCTTCTGCGCTTTGGGCGCCACCACGACAGCGTCCGCGACCGCGTCCGCGTCCACGTCCACTACCCTGGCGCCGCCGGACGCGTGTGGCGACGGCGCCGCAGGGGGCAGCCGCGCGCGCGAGGCCCACCACATGCTGTCCTCAGCCGCCCGGTCTCCCTCCGTCTGCAGGTCCACCGACCGCGCCACAGCCAGCGCAGTGCCCGTGAGGCCGAGCCCCTCCAGCGTCTCCACGAGCCCACCGTCCACAGTGGAATCCATCGCACCAGCACGCTTGCCGACACGCCGGCCCGTGCGGCGCGTGCTGCGCGAGCCGCGCGTGCTGCGCTGCAGCCGCATGCTGCCGGCGCCGCTGCCAGCGGCGCCGGAGACCGAGCGCGGCCGGCCGACGCGGTTTCGAGTGCTGGTTACCACGGCTGCGGTGGCGCCGTCGGCGGGCCTCACGCGTGGCTCGCGCGGCATACGCGGTTCCGCCGACTTGTCGCGCGGGGGCGCCTTGGGCCGTGGCTCCGTGCGCTGCTTGAGCTCCTGGTACAAGGACCCGTGGGCCCCGTCCTGTGGTGGCGGGTACAGAAGGCGGGGCGGTGGGGCGTGTCGGGGCGGGAGGTGTTGCCAAGATGGTACAACGACGTGTAGAAGGTTAAACAAGAGGCTCGAGGGGGATCGTGAATACCAGCCCAAGCTAAACCTGGGGGGGGGGCGTTCGTTGAGCACCATGCGCGAGATGATGGTCGCCACCGAACGCGCATGAGCGGCAACAGCACTGCCCATGATCCGGACCCACAGCCCCCCTCCCCCGAATGGTTGGTCATTTGGTGTGTGTTTGGTGTGGTTCAATACATTTAGCTGATCGTCACAACTTTGTACCGCTATTGTGCCGACCTATCCGCCGTCTCATTATTTTGGTTGAGCCTGGCCTGGTACTCCCCTCCGCTGCCTTTCTCTGCCCTCACCTCCATGACCTTCTCGCTGCTCCACCCAAGCTCCGAGTACTCGTACCACCGGCTCTTGAGCGCCAGCACCACCCGCCACCTCGCCGCCGCCGCGTCCTTGGTGACCACATCCCGCGCCACCAGCTGCTTCAGCCGCCAGCGCAGGTTGTTGGCGTCCCGTTGCCGCTCAGCCGCGTCGTCGGGCAGGCCACGCCAGCGCTCCGCCAGCCACTCCTGTGTGCAGCAAGGCGGAGGTAGGGTGGGAGGGCGTCACGGCCACGCCCCGAGTCCACAGCGGCACATGCCGCTGCTGGCCTGCCATGCAAGCAGGCACCAGCAAGCCGCGCGCCCTAACCCCCAGCACCGTCGCCGCACCGTCCGTGCCCTCCGCCCACTGCATTGCAGCCCCGGCCACATTGCCTGCCACTGGTCCCGCCCCCCTGCTGCCCCACTGCACTGCCCAGCTCCTCCCCACCGGTTGACAATTGTTGGTTTAGGGTTTGGAATGAACGACACCGCAAAGACCAAAGACACTCCCCTCCTCCCGTACACACGCACACACCATGAGCAGCTGCGGCTCCGCCAGGCGCATCAGCTGCTCGTACAGCGGGTTCCGCCGCGCCGCGTCGTCCGACTTGACGCCGCCCGCCTCCACGTCGAACTCGGCGCCGCGCACGATGTAGGGCCAGGCACGCGACACGGACAGCACCGCCTCCAGCTGCGGGTGGTGCAGAAAGTAAACAAAAACAAACGTGGTAACGAAAGAAAAAATGGAGCGCGCGGTAAATTCAGCTGTGGGTGTGTTTGTAATGGCGAGAGGAGGTGGCCGTCCATGAGAACAATTTGGTTTGCAAGTATGAAGGGAGGGGCGGCAGGGGAGGAGCGCAGGGCTTGGTGCAGTCCGTGGCAGTTGAGGCTAAGGGGAGGAGGTGGACTGCACCTGTTGCACGTGGCGCTGCGGTCCGATGACGCCCCATTGAGCAAGTGCCTCCAGGCGCCGCCGCAGGTCCAACAGCGCATCCGCCTTTGCCTTGAGATCCTGTGTGTTGTTGTGGCGAGCGAGTGCGTGAGTGAGCGAGCGACTGAGCACGGCATTCGCACGCACAGCACAGAGGCTGAGCGTGCGGAGCTGGGGTGCTTTCAGTTGCATTTGGCAGACCCGAAACCTCTCCCACCGTTCGCCCGCCGACCGCCGTGAAGTGGTCGAGCACGGCCGCGCGGCACTCGGCGGGTGGCGCCAGCAGCTTGGCTAGCGGCGGCTCGTCCTGCGGTGTGTGCGGTGCAGGTGCGGCAAGGGATGGTTGGCACCAAGCACTGCCACGCGCGAGCGCGACGGACAGGCCGAAGGTGGTGCCGCTAGCCGCGAGCCATTCCCAGCGCAGTCTGTGCAACGCACGCGCCCTCCGTTGTGCTGCACGCTCCCATGCAACCCCACGAATACAGTGCTTAACTGGCTTGCCGCTCTTGCATGTGCCTTGTCTCCGTCTACCCTTTATTTATTGCGGTTTGCGCGTGGGCTGGTCCACCACCCACCCACCCACCCACCCACCCACCCACCCACCCACCCACCCACCCACCCACCCACGCACCTGCAGCACGGCTTTGAGGCGCTCGAAGCTGCGGTGATCAAGCAGCGCCTCGGACTTGCGGCCCGCCGCCATCAGCTGCTTGGCCGCGGCCGCGGACAGGCCGCCGCCAGCGGCCGCCGGCCCCTTCTGCTGCCCCTTGCCCTGCTGCCCCGTCTCTTGCTGCTCCGACCCCGCCGCCGCTTGATCCATCTGCTCCGTCTGCTCCGTCTGCGGCTCCCCCGAGCCGTCTTGCGAGCTGTCGAGCTGCGCGGCCGCCTGGCGGCGCGCAGCCGCCCGCATCTGCGCAATCACCCTATTCGAGCGCCCAAAGGTCTTGGCGCTGCCGCTGCCGCCGGCGGCTGCGGCGGCGGCGCCGTCGTCACCTGCCGCCACCGGCTCCGCCGGCTCCGCCGGCTCCGCCAGGTCCACGCCCGCACTGAGCAGCCGGCCCACGAGCGCGGGCTTGAAGTGCTTCATCTGCTGCGCGCTCAACCGAGCAGTGGATGCCGACCTGGGGCCCCCGCCCCGCACGCGCCGCTGACCGGCGCCGGCGCCGGCGGCGGCCTCGCCGCGGCGCGCGATGGCGCGGGCTGACACGCTGCGGGACAGCGCCACCCGCGCCATGTCCTTGCGGAGCACCTTGGACACCTCAAACCTGTGTGTGTTAGAGAGCACAGGGGGAACACGACAACAAGAGACTGTGCGTGCGGTGCAGCAAACGCGAGGGAACCTGTGCGCGTGTGCCTGTATGTGTGTGCCTGTGCGTGCGTGTGTGCGCGTGCGCGGCGGTCGCGGGGGGTTGCAAAGATATGGGAAAGCGGTACAGGATGCACTGAAGACTGCGTCGGGGGGTGGGGCCAAGCAGGTCGTGTGACAGCGTGCGGGGGCGGGAGCATGCAATGCAGCCGGCGGCAGGCGGGGCTTCATTACGGACAGCCAGGAAGCTTGTCCGCTCGGATTGAACCATGTCGACACGCACGGCACCGCACGTCCGCGTTGCACCCACCACAGCTCCAGCTCGAGCTCCGCCACCGCCTGCTGCTCGGGCGTGAGCAGCTCCAGCGGCGGGCCAGCCACTTGCCGCAGCAGCTGCTGATTGGCCTGCGGGGGCAGCGCACAGCGGTTCGGGAAGAGGGCGGGAGGGTTGTGAGTACCGGCCCAACCTCACCAAGAAAACAAAACGGAGTCTCGGCAGATGGCGGCGATGGCGGCCATGCAAAAAAGGGGGCAACGGCAGCCTGGCAAAAGGGCGCGGGTATGTATGCCAACGCAGGTGTGGGTGGCGGGCGGTGTGCAGAAGGCAACTCTCCCCTGCCGAAGCCAATCGTGCGCCCCTGCCCCTCCCGCCCTCCCGCCCTCACCGTGAGCAGGCTGGTGAAGCGATGGTACGGCAGCGACACCCAGCGGCGCAGCAGCGGCTCCGGCGCCACTCCCAGCACCGAGGTCAACACGAAGCCGTACCCGGAGCCCGGGCCGGCCCCCACCCCCGCAGACCCGGCGCCCGCCTCGGCCGCCGCGCCGCCCTCCGCCGGGGCAGCCGCCGAGGCCGCGGGAAGCACCAGCGGCTTGCGCGCCCTGCGTCGCGCGGCCTCCTCCTCCGCAGCCGCCGCCACCCGCGCCGCCTCCGCGCGCCACTGCAGCACCTCGGGCGTGCCCATCACCGACTCGGTCGTGCCCACGCCCGCGTCCTCCGCGTCTGCCGCCACCGCCGCCGCAAAGCCCGCCTCGTCCTCCTCGTACTGAACCGCCAGCCGGGACCGCATCGCGTCCAGCGCCGCCAGGGCGCCCCGCTCGCCGCCGGCCGCCGGCTGCAGGTCCACAAGCGCCATCGCCGCCGCCGTCACCGACGCCGCGCCGCTCCAGCGGTCGGTGCTGGCGCCGGCGCGCGCGAGCCGCACCGCGCGCGCGGCGGCCAGCAGCGCGGCGAGGCCGGCGTCGTAGGCTTCGTTGCTGATGCGCCCCTTCTTGCGCAGCGTGAGCAGCCGCTGCCGGCCGTAGTGGTGGTGGTTTTCCTGAGCCGGGCGGCGGCAGGAGACAGGTGGCAGGAAGGGGCGGGCTGGCGTCAGGCAGGCAGGCAGCACCCCGGCGTCAGGCCAGCAGCACAGGATGCAAGGCGCACCGCCGGGCGGAAGGCGACACCAGCGCGGTGGGGTGAACGCGCGTCGCCGCGCTTCCCCCACGCCGGCGGCCCCAGGCCGCCGTCCGGTCGCTCCGAGCCCCACCTAGCACCCGCCCTCTACCGTACTCTCTACGGTACGCTGCCCGGCCCTGCTCTGCTCTGCTCTTCTCCCTACCTGCGAGCGCGCGTCCAGCGCCCCCCACGCCGTGACCAGCTCCATCTGCAGCTGCTGCGGCGGCGTGAGCGCCAGGTGATCGGGCTGAATCAGCCGCATGGCGATCGGCACTGCGACACACATGCACACATACAAATTGTATATAATTGCGCGCGCGTGTTTGGCGGGCTTTTTTGTCCGTCTGATTCTTGTTTTCTACACACACACAGCGTCGCAAGGAGCGAAACGCAGCAGCAGGTGGGCAGGCGGGATCGAGCTGCTTAGTTGGACAGGTAAGGGAGGCTGAGCGCGCATGAGCACGGCAATCAAGTCACAGGCAAGGAGCGCGGCGGCGGCTAAGAGACGAGAGGTGCATGGAGGAATGATTGCCGTGCCGCACCGAGCGACGGCTTACCGGCCGCTCGCTGCTCCGGCGTGAGGTCCGGGTTCTCCGTCAAGCGGCTTGATCGCGGCCGCCTAGCCGGCGGCTCGGAGCCGTCCTCCACCTCCACCTCCACCTCCACCTCCACCTCCACCTCCGCCGCCGCCGCCGCGCGCTCCTCCCCTGCAGGCGCGTCGGCCGCCTCACCCGCGGCCGCCTCGCCCGCCTGTGCCTGCGCCTCCGCACCCTCTCCCTCCTCGCCCTCGCCCTCGCCCACGGCGTCGCCGTCGCCCTCCTCCCTGCTGTCGCTGCCGGCTTCGTCGGCTCGCCCCCAGCGGGACGCGCTGGCGCGCAGGCCCGACGCGCGCTGCAGCATCTTGCCCACGACCTGGTTGGCCGTCGCCACGGCCTCCAGCCTCAGCCGCAGCGCCTCGCCGTCCAGGGTGCCGTCCGCGAAGCGCTGGCGCAGCGTCTCGCGCACGCGTGTGGACTGCGGGGGTGCGACGGCGCGGCGGTGCGACGGGGCGGTAAAAGATGGGGCAGAGCATTGGGGTAGCGGCTTAGCGGGATGGGCAGCACGCGGCAGCGTAAGCTTGGAGAGTGTGGCAGGCACACGTGCCAGCCCCACGTGCGGGCCACACACAAGATCGAAAGCGGCGATCCCCAGGCAACCCCCAGGCGATCCCCAGGTGATCCCCAGGCGGTCCCCAGGCGGTGCCCAGGCGGCGCCATAACCGGAACTAGCACGGTGCCGGCACGCACCAGGTGCTTGCGCTGGTGGTAGGCTAGCCCCGCCAGCTCCAGCACCAGCGCGTTGCGCAGCGCCTGTGCAGCGGAGCGGGCGGCCAACGCCAGGTCAAGGTCAGGCCAAGGCATTTAGTCAGCAAGTCAGTCAGCCAGCCAGCCCGTCGGTCGGGGCAGGACACTTGGGGGCCTTGCAGTCAGTGGAGCGCTTCGGCTGAAAGGCGGCAACACGCGCGCTGGCGCAGCAGCATGCACCCCCGGGATCGGACCGGCATGGTGCGGTGCCGTGCGGTGCGGCGCTGATCCGTTGCGGTGCGGTAACAGGGGCGGGGTTGTGAATACCAGCGCAAGCTGGACCAACCGAACTAGACAGGGGGCAGGCAAATGCAATAGCAGCAGGGGGTTCCAACACGCCGCGCCGGCGGCCGCACCTCTGGCTGCATGTCCGCAAGCCTGGGCGCGAGCAGGTAGCTGCGGCTGATGCGCCGCTTGCGCGAGTAGGTCCGCATCGCCGGCACGCCGGCGCCCGCCGCCTCCTCCTCCGCCGCCTCCGCCTCCGCCTCCAGCTCGCTGTCGCCCGCGCCCGCGCCGCCGCCCAGCCCCGCGCCGTCCGCCTCCTCCTCCTCCGCCTCCTCCTCCGCCTCCTCGCTGAGCGCTGAGGCGTAACCCTCGCCCTCGCTGCTGCCGCCCTCCTCCCCGTCCTCCCCGTCCTCCCCATCCTCCCCGTCCTCCTTGTCCGACAGCCCCTCCGAGCCGTCCACGTCGGACGCCAGGTCGGACGACAGCTCCGCCGCCAGCGCCGCCAGGTAATCCTCGTCCAGCAGGCCGGCGGCGGCGCTGCGGCCGGCCGCCTTGACCAGCCGCATCCACTCGCGGCGCAGGCCCACCGTGGCGCCCTTCATCACCTGCGGGCGGGGCGTGGTGTGGTGTGGGCGGTTGGTGGGGTGGGGCGGGCGGTTGGTGGGGTGGGGTGGGCGGTTGGTTCGGTAAGGCAGTGGCATTGGTTTTGTTTGAAGTTGGGACGCAACAAGTTGGTTGCGTTGGGTTGGGTGGGTGGGTGGGTGCTCGATTGGGTGGGTGGGCGGACACGCCAGCGTAGTGGACTTGCAGCGCAAGAGCAGCGCCAGCCGCACCCGCACGCCCACACCCTCCCACACCCTCCCACACGCCCGCACCTGCATGGCGTTCTTGGCCGCCAGCGCGCTGATGTCACCGTCCAGGGCAGCGCTGCGTGTGTGTGTGCGTGCGTGTGAAAGTGTGAATGTGGGAGGGTTACATTCATAGTTGAAGTGAAAGTGCAGGCAGGTACAGCCATACAGCGAGTGTGTGTGTGGACACGGTCAGGAGGCGGGGAGGGGGCGCCAAACAGGTCACACAGGCCAGGCACCCGACGTGACACACAGAACCGCCAACGCATCGATTCCCCATCAGCGCAGCACATGGCGCATGGCGCGTGTACCGCACGCCCCGCCATCCCCTTTCCCAAGTGCCCCGCCCCGCCCCGCCCAGCCCAGCCCCGCGCGCGCCACTCACGTGCCCAGCCACGCATAGATGCGCCGGCGCAGCGCCAACCGCGCCTTGGGCCCCAGCGGCCGCCACTGCGCCGCCAGCGCCGCCACCGCCGCGTCGCGCGCCTCCAGCCCCTGCGCCGCCTGCTCCCAGAACTCGGCGCTGGGTATGCCCGCCGCCGACGCCTCCTGCCGCGCCGCCGCCGTCTCCTCCGCCGCCAGCGCCGCCGCCGCCGCCTCCTCGGGGCCCTTGCCCGCGCGCATGAACGACGCCTGCGCCGACGCCAGCCGCAGCAGCAGCTCCGCCTGCCGCAGCCCTGCCTCACTGGCCATGCCCACCTCGGAGGCGCGGCGCAGGTTGCGCCGCGTGTTCTGGATCAGCGAGTTCTTGTGCGGCGGCGACATGGCCACCATGCCCGCCGCCATGTCCGCCACCGCCGCCGCCACCTGGTCCTCGCCCAGGCGGCCGCTGCACCGCGGCGCCAGGCCCGCCACGAACAGCGCCTCACGCTCCCCCGCCGCCAGCTGCAGCAGCGGCGGCGCCATGCCGTCCCACACCCCCAGCCCCGGCCCCGCACCCGCGGCGGCGGCGCCAGCCTCCACTTCCTCCTCTTCCGCCTCCGGCGGCTCGGCGACGCTGCACGCCGCCAGCAGCAGCACGCGCATGAGCAGCTCGTGCGAGCGCAGCTGCAGCACCACCACCGCGTCCCGTGACACTGCCTCGCCCTCCGCCACGCGCTCGCGCTGCAGCAGCCCCGCCGCCGCCGCCCGGTCCAGCCGCCGCCGCAGCGCCAGCATCAGGCGGCCGCGGCCCGACACGTCCAGCCCCGAGGCGGCGAGGTAGTCGGCGAGCTGGGCGGCGCGGCGGGGGCGGCTGAGGTCGGAGCGCAGCACGTGCTGCAGCACCGGGTCCTGCAGTGCAGGTGGTGGGCGTTTGGCGGATTGTGGTGGGCTTCAGTGTTTAGTTTGGTGGGTTTGGTGGGTTTGGTGGGTTCGGGAGGAGGGGCCAGGAGGAGGGGCCAGGAGGACCAGGAGGAAAAGTGCTTTGTCGGGCAGGGGGGCCCACAGGAGCTAGCATGGATGGCTTGGCCGAATTGGCGCATGTGCAAACCACGCGTGTCGCCGCAGCGGATCCACGCACCAGCAGAGTCACCGGCACCGCGCCCGCCTGCAGCGTGACCACCAGCCCCAGCCGCTGCGCCAGCTCCTGCGGCGGCAGGTCCTGCAGCCCAGCGCCCAGCCCCGCCGCCACCTGCCGCAGCCGCAGCTGCTCCGCCACCTCCGCCGCAACGTCCGTGTCCGACACCTCGCCGTCGCTCGTGGCGCCGTCGCCGCCGCCGCCGCCGCCGCCGCGCACGTGCCCGCCCGCGCGGTCCCTAGCTTCGCCGCCGTCCGCGGCTCCGCCGCCGGCGCTCCGCGTGCTGCCCGCCGCGTCGACCCCGACCGGCGCGGGCAGGCCCCACTTGGCGTCCGCGTCCACTGCAACGTGGATGCTCAGTCGCTCCGTCCGCATGCGGTACATTGCCTGCAGCGCCTGCGTCCCCGCCTCCTCCACGGCTGCGCGCGCCGCCTTGTAAGCCGCCTCATCGCCCACGCGCACCCCCAGCGCCGCGGCGACGCTGTCGCCGCCGGCGCCGTCGGCGCCGCCGTGGCCATCCTCCTCCGCCTGGTCATCCTCCTCCTCGTCTTCTTCGTCGAAGCTGTCGGTGCCGGACCGCCCCCAGAAGCCGTAGAGGCGGCGCACGCGCATCAGCGCGGCGCGCACCTGGCAGCGCAGCTCGTCGCGGGTGCTGTTGTGATTGAGAAGCCCCTCGCGCACCGCGCCCACCAGCTGCGCCGGCGGCGCCGCCAGCAGCTGCGGCGTGAGCCAGGCGGTGCGCGACATGGGCGTCGGCTTCTTCCACTTCCTCTTGCGGAACGCGTTCACCAGCGCCTGCAGGGGCCGGCCGGGCGCGCGTCGCATCGAGGCCGGGCGAGAGTGTCAGGTGGTGATCAGGCGCGCGTGTCAGGTGGTGAGCAGGCGCGAAAGTGGGTGAGCAGGTTTGGGAGGATCGTTGCTGGATCGTCACTGGAGGAGGCGCGCAGGACGACGCGCGGCATCAAGAAGCGACCCAAGTACGAAGTCCCAAGTGCCCCGTACCAAGTACCCCCAATGGTTGCTTTGGGGATTGGAATGAACTATCCCCCCCCCCCCCAACACACACACATACCTTTTTCATCTCGACGTACTGCTGCTCCGTCATCAGCCCCGCTGCCTGGGCGCGGCGGGCCTGCAGCCGCAACCTGTGCAGAGAGGGGCGGCGCCGGCACACGTAGCGCTCAGCGCACCCCAGTACGGGCGCACACCCTGGCGTGCGCGCAACCCCGTTCTCGCTCAGCCACGGGGCGGCCGCTTTAATTCCGCAAGCCGCCACCACAACACGCCCGCGTTGGGAACGCTTCGCCCGCAAGGCCCACCCAACCATCCCACTCACCGCAGCGCGTGCGTCCGCCAGGACACCTGCGGCTGCTCAGCGCGCGCCGCCGCCACCACCGCCACCACTTCCTGCGGCGGCCGCAGTGCCAGCTCCAGGCCCACAAGGAGGCTCCGCCTGCCCGGCCTCCCGCCATCCACGTCCCGGGCCGCGTCCGCCTCTCCCGCCTGGTCCTCGTCCTCGTCCTCGCCTTCGTCTTCGTCTTCGGAATCCTCACCATCGTCCTCAATCCCAGCACCCGCAGCCCCCGAGCTGCTGCCGCCGGCGCTGCTGCCGGCCGGCTGGAGCTGCGACAGTAGCCGCCACTTGGCGGCGGACAGGACCGACAGCCGTTCGCACAGCTGCTCGCGGCTGCAGCGGCCGGCTTTGAAGGCATCCTGCACGTCGGATGGGACGCGTCACAGCCCGGGCACAAGCACTGCGTCAGCACCGTACCGTACTGCAGCCCGGCGAGCCGTACTCGGGTGGCGCCGTACCACACGAGCCCGAACCCGAGCAAGCCCCGGTGCGCAGCAGCAAAGCAATGGTTGAGAGCAGAGGGCCAACCACCCGGACCCGCCCCGCCCAGGCCGCCCGAGGCCGCCGCGCGTACGGCGGCCGCGCCACGAGCCCAACTCTCACGCACTCACTCACCAGCATTGCGTTCTCGGCGTCGGCCTCCCCCATAGAAAGCGTCTTGAAGCCCCAATCGCTAATCTTTGCCTCCAACACCTCCCGCAGCTGCGGGCCGCTCAGAGCCCGCAGCAGCTGCAGCAGCTGCTCGCGCTCGGCCGTCTTCGCTGCCGCGCCCACACCGCCGCCGCTCGCCGCGCTGCTCGCCGCGCCGCTCGCGCCCGGCGCCGCCTTGCCCTTGCGCTTGCCCGCCGAAGCCGGCGCCGCGTTTGCGGCAGCCGCTCCCGGCGCCGGTGCAGCCGCGGGCGCGGGCGGCAGCCCGGCGGTCAGGAGCTCCTCCAGCGGCAGATACTGCAGCGGCAGCAGCCGCACCGCCGCCGCCTGCGCTTCCAGCAGCTGCGTCGCGGGGTGCGAGCCGGCCGCCGCCAGCGCGTGCAGCCGATCCTCCACCAGGGGCGCCAGGATCTGGGACGGGGGTCGGGGATGTTTGGGAAACAAATCAACAATGCAGGCCGGATGCGGCTGGCGCTGAAGCCCTTCCAAGGCTAAACACGGCCGAGAGACCGATAATGAAATCAGCGCAGGCGCAGGCACAGGCGCAGGCGCAGGCGGCGGGTGAGACAGGGCCAGCCGAGCGCCGCACCCAAGCCCCCAGCACCTGGGCTGGCCTGGCCCCCCACGCTGCCCGACAAAGGGGCGACAAAGAAGCCGCAGGCACCGCCCCCGCGACCCCGCACACTCCCGGAATACTGCGCCCGCCACTTGCCTGCACCGCGTCTATCCGCTTGTCGCGCCACGCGGCCCGCAGCTGCGCCGCCAGCGCCCGTGGCTCCAGCCCCGCCAGCTCCGGCCCCACCAGCGGCTGCACCTCCAGCGCCAGGCTGGCGGCGCGCCGGGCCGCCATCACCGCCGCGTCGCGCGCCGCCCGTACATGCGGCGCCCAGGCGCGCTTCTCGCCCAGGTCCTGTGGCGTGTGTGTGCGTGCGCAGTGTGTGCATGTGCAGTGTGATGAGGCAACACGGGAAGCGCTGGCTTAGCACACGGCACGCGGCACACATCAAACACATACACAACACGCACTGTACAAGCAAATTGCGGGCCTGGCCGGTTCGCAATTTGGGCCAACCGAACTCACCGCAAGCACCTTCCGTGCCTTCTTAGCGTGAAAGGAAATTGAGTCATTCGTCCGGCAGAGAGAGGACATCTTATCCACCAGCGCCGAGGCCAGCCCTGAGCAGTCCGGCCCGCCCTGCGCCGTCGCCGAGGAGGCCGCAGCTGCCAGCGTGGCAGCCGCGCCGCGCGCCGCCGCCGCCGCCCGGCGCGCGTCCGCGGCCTCCGGCCCGTCCTCCTCCCTGGAGAGCGGCTCGCCGCACGCCGCCAGGAGCCAGGGCGCGGTCAGGTAGCCGGTCGCGACCGCGGCGAAGGTGCCGCTGCTGCGCCGTTCGCGGTCCAGCACAAACCCGTCATGCCGGACGGTCTGCCCTGCCGAGTTCTGCGAGCTGCCGCCGGCCGGCTCCTCCGAGTCCGAGTCCGAGCCCGGGTCCCGCTCCAGGTCTGACTCCGGTTCCGAGGTGAACCCCGCGCGCAGCGGCTTACACACGCGGTGCAGCACATTGAGCCGCTCCTCCAGGTCCGCCGGCGCCAGGGGCCCCAGCTGAGGCTGCTCTGCTGGTCCGCCGCCGCCGCCGCTGCCGCCCGCGCCCCGTGTGCTGCGGCTCCCGCTGCCGCGGCGGCTCTTGCTGCCGCCGCCGCCACCGCTGCCGGCGGCGCTGAACCAGCCCGCCTCCTCGAGCGCGCGCAGCCGGTGGACCGCCTCGGCCTTGTGGCGCATCAGCTGCACCAGCAGGCGCCAGCAGGCATGCGCGTCAGAGCAAGCAAGCGGCGGCAGCTTCCAATGCGCGACCTTTCGCCCAAGATGATGAAGGTGAAACGCATGTGGGACAGTCGGCCCCGCCCCGGTATCACGCCCGGCGACAGGGTCGAACAGAGGTGTCCTCACCTTTAGTAGCGTGTCCAGCGTGGGCCACACCTCCTGCAGCGCCGCCTGCACCAAAATCGCGAAAAGTCAACATATTTTGTGAAGACTGGGAGGAGTCAAAATAGCTACAGAATGGTTAGCCTGAGTCAGCCCTGCCATGTGCCCATCCACCCACGGCAGAAGCCGAGGTCCGAGCATAAAGTATGACTTCCGAGTCGGTGCAGCTACGGTCTGCACAGTCGCCAGCACCCAGCCACTCGGCCGCGCCCCGGCCCAACGCGCCCGAGACCGCGCCCGAAGTTTTGGCTCCCCAGTGCCTTTCCTCCCCCTGAATCACGACTTCAATTCTTCAGAGCCTGCACCGCTTTTACAACCCATCCTTGCAACCTCCCCCCCCCCCATCCCACCCGCGTGCCCACCTCCAGCTGCTGCACCGGGCCCATCAGCAGCTCCAGGGTCATGTAGTGGGTCTTGTAGTGCCGCCGCGACTGGAACCGGCCCGGCACCGGCAGCGGGTAGCCCTCACCCGCCGCCTGCGCCCGCACCGCCTGCAGCGCCCGCTCCCGCGCCGCCTGCGCCGCAGCCTCCGCAGCCGCCAGCTCCGCGCTGCTGCTGCCCCGCGCCGCCCCCGAAGCCGCCGCCGCCGCCGCCGCCGGTGGACCCTGCAGCCAGCCCTCGGCGTCCAGCATGCGCAGCCGGTCGCAGGCGTGGATGAAGTGCGAATTGATCTGCACGTGTGCACATGCGTGCGCGTGTGTTGCAGAAAACCAAACAGAACAAAACCCGCACAACAACGCGCGTGTGTTAGAGGGCACAAGGGAAAACGACAGACAAGCAAGAGACCGTGACTGTGTGCGTGCGGAAGCTGGGGAGCAACGGCGGCACAGGCAGCCGCATGCGGCCTGGCCAAGCTGGCACTGACTCTCACACCACCACTACCGAAACCAATACGGTAGTAATCATGCGCTATTGTGCGCCTCCGCACTGCGCGGCCGCATCCCCGGCAGCCCCCACGCCGCCACCCCACGCCGCGCCGCGCTGCCACGTGCCTTCTGGACTGAGCCGGTGTCCGTCCACAGCTGCGTGAGGCGCTCCTGCGGAGCAGTGGCGCGGGGGGCAACCGCATCACAGGCGCACAGCGTGCAAAGCCAGACATAAACAGGGTCCAGGTACGGCAGCCCTGCAATATCTCACACACAGAGGCCACCCCCCTGGCTGGTGTTTACAACCCCCCCCCCCTCATGTAGTTAAAACACCACCATCCAGCCCCCGCCAAGCTCCATGCAACCCTCCATGCAGCCCCCATGCGCCCGTGCTACCGCACCTCCATCTGGTCCGGCGGCAGCAGCAGCAGCTCCGCGCTGAGGTACGCGGTGCTGACGGCGCGGCTGCTGAGGAACACCGCCGGCAGCTGCCGGCCGCCGGCCGCGCCGCCAGCCGCACCTGAGGCCCTGCCGACGGCCGCGCTGCCAGCCGCGCCTGCGGCCTCGCCGCCGGCCCCCACCCCGGCCCCCGCCATGCCGCCAGGCGTCGGCGCCTCAGGCGGACTAGCTGTGGCGGTGCGGCGCCGCGAGGCCGTCGGCCGCGCCACCGTCTGCCGCGCCGCCGCCGTCCGGTTGCGGCGGCCCGCAAACCCGTACTGCGGCCGTTCTGGCGCCACCCCTGCAGCCTCCAAGTCCTGCTCGGGCTCGGCACTGGTCGCAGCCGCCGGCGCCTCAGCGCGCCCCGCTGCCGCCGCCAGCGCGCCGCGCGGCGCCGGTCGCCTGGGGTGCTGCTGTGGCCCCGCCGCGGTGCCGCGGCGCCGCGGCACCCACGTGGCAGCCGCCTGCGCCCGGGGCAGGCTGCTGGCGGACGCCGTACAGTCGCGGCGATCACGCGAGGTGCCTTCGGACATTGAACAGAGGTAGGGGTTTTTTAGTTGTGAGTAGGGCGGGATGCAAGCCGCCCTGCCGAGGGCGTCTCGCATAACCTGCGTGTGTGTGCGGCAGGCCGCAGCACACGCCGTGAAACCCACGGCGTCCGCTGGAGCCTGGCTGTGGCAGGAGAAACCCCCCTTCACTCCACGCCTTAACCCCCACCTACCCGGGTCGAGCATCATGCTCAAGAGCGTCTGCTCATCGCCCACAGCTGCCGCGACCGCGAGCTGTCCGCGCTGGCTGCCCTGCGCGCCACGCGAGGGTGCCGGCACCCGAGCCAGCGCCTCCTGTCGAGGCAGCGCCACGAGCTGCTGCTGCGAATTGGGCCACGCATTGCCCCCGCACCGAGCACCTGCGCGTTCACCTGCTCGCAGCGCCACCGACGTGGTTGCGCTCGAGGTAGAGAGGGCGGTCTTCGCATCCATCCACCCCTCTCCCTTCACTATTTCCTTTATCTACTGAGCATTCTCCAGCATTTTCAGGCGTGTTCAGCTGCGCCGGCAGCCACAGAACGAACGAACCGAGTTCTAGAAGACAGCCCGTCGCAAGCCCGTTCTGCTGAATTGACTTTGGCAAGCAGTGTACTGTGAGGATAGATAATGCCTGAACGATTGAGATAGAGAAAAAAGCAAAATGCTGACCGGTCTCATCCGCGAAATGGGGGCTGCTTTGCTTCCTTAAACTTGCTGACCGGCACGCACATGTTCATTTACAGAATCACACGGCAAACTGAGCGCAGCCAACCTCTCTTGCTCCTTGGTGCACTGATTCCCCAAGTTTTGCGCAACACCAACTGTCCGCCTGCTTTGAGAGCAGGCTTAGGCCATGAATAGCATAGTGTCCTTGCTGGGATCACGATCGCGAGCGTTAGGCACGCTTGGTGCGCGATGCTCGGCAGCACTTGCCGGAGCGTCGCTGCAGGCGAGCAGCAGCGCATCGCTTCCGGCTGCTTGTGGGCTATCTTCTGACGGCGTGCGGGCGCTGCACACCTCGGTGTCCAGCTTGTCCGACACGGGGGCATCATCAACCAGCGGCACGGCGCTGGCCACCGCCTCGACCTCCACCTCCGCGCCCCTGGACCTGCGCGAGCACCGCCACCTCTACCTGGACGGCACGCGGACGGCTGACCCCGGGGAACCCCGCTACACGGCGCCGTACTGGGTGCCGCCGTCGGCGCGCGCCGGCATGCTCAACATCCTGTTCTCGGAGCCGTGGCCCTCGCACGAGGAGCCGCAGCTGCGGCGCCAGCACGCCGCGCTGTGCCTAGAGGCGCTGCGGCAAGCCGACCAACCGCTCACCGCCGAGCAAGTCCGCGATGCCGTGAATTCCTCCGCTAGCACCAGCACCGGCTCCAGCGCTAGCGGGGCCGACGACGGCGGGGCCGCGCCCGTGCTGTCGACGCTGGCGTACACCAAGGCGCTGCTGGAGCACCTGCGCCGCACACGGTTCGTGTACGGCCGCAAGAACCCCGCCTCCATGCTGTCGCCCGGCCACCCCGACCACCCGCGCCTGTACGAGGCGCTGGCGTTCCAGGCGGCGCGGTACGGCAAGCCTGAGACGCTGGCGGCGGCGGACGAGGCGGCGCGCGCGGCGGCGGTGGTGCGGGCGCAGAAGCGGCTGCGCAACGGAAAGGTGCCGTACGCGCAGCACCGCAGGTGAGGGGCGGTCTCGGGGGTGAGGGGGGGTCTCGGGGGGATGATGGCCCCGCCGGTTTGGGGGCTGGGTTAGAGGTTGCAGGTTGGGATTGGGCTCGGACTTGACGCGCACGGCGGGATAGCCTGCGCTTTGGAGCACGGAGGTCGGCAAGGGGTGGGGCATGCGTGCACAGGTGGCGGACGGGGCGGACGGGGCGGGCTCCAGTCTACCGTATTGTGTCACTGCTGGCTGAAGCACACGAGTTGAACTTTGTCTGCAGGCGGGCGCGCTTCAGCATCTGGCAGCACGAGCTGGCGCAGGAGGCGCTGCGGGAGCTGCAGGCCAAGTGAACACGCAGCGCTTCGTGAGGCCGGCGGGCTGTGAGCTGCGTGAACGTGAACGTGGGATCGCCTACTGCGGAGTCTAGGCAAGACACGAAGGCTGCAGTTGTAGTGCCCGTCCAACTTGCAACTCCCCAGCCCCCCGGATGGACGCTGCATGCTGCGGCTAGACAGGAGGTGCCAACGCGCAGTGGTGCAGAGCAGGGCACCTGTGACCGGTTTGCTGTTGCAATATGTTGCTGGGGTTTTGCACATCGGTCCTCCTCATCGTGAATTTCATGAGTGACTGACCTACGGGGTGAAGCAGGGTACCAGTCTGTTTGCGAGAGGTGGCTGGTGACGAGCACAGCCAAGCGCCACAGAAGCAAGAACTGTCATGTAACGCGCATTCATCATTTGGGTACTGAGCTGCCAGTGCAAGCGTGCAGTCTGATTGTGACGCCGCCTGTGCCGCTCCGCTTCAAACTCTGCCAGCTCGCTTACATACTGCTCCGCCTTCAGCATCACCTTATTTCAGCAGCGCCGCGGACTGCTCAGCGCCCTGACGGCCCTCGCGCGGTACGCCGCGCGTGGCGGCTTGGCTGGGGCTCAACAAAGTCCCACGCACGCAAGTGAGTTGGTGGTGCATGCGCTTCGGCGGTGTCGCTCACGGCCCCCGCTCGCTCAATCGCGAACGTCTGCCAGCTAGCCGGGAGCTTGTCGCCTCTGATGTAATGCTCCGCCTTCATTCAAAATCATGTTACCGCAGCAGCACCGCGTGCACGCAGCAGGAGCGCCCGCCGGCGGTGCTTCCGCAAAGCTGGCGTAACTGGCGACGGCAGTAGCAGTAGCAGCGGACGTAGCGCGCCTGTGCTACAGCGGCGGCGCGACCTGGGAGAGGCGGTGGCTGTGGAGCTGGCTGCCAGCCGCCTGTCTGAGCATGCTGCGGAGCTGGCCGTGTCGCTGATGCAGGCGGCGACCGCAGAGGCGCGCCGCCGCTCGCTGGTCGTGACGGGCGGCCGCGGCGGCGCCAAGGGCATAGAGCAGGGCGGGCCCCTGAGCGCAGCACTGGACGGGTGCCTGACACTGATGGACAGAGCGCTGATCGCAATGCTGCGCAACATCCCGGCATGCTGCAGCCGTGCTTGGCACTGCCGCGGCGGCGGTGGCGGCGGCGGCGCAGGCGGCAGCAGTAGCGTGCCGCACCAGCCGGCGTCGGCGTCGGCGGACCCGGCAACCGCGATCGGCCCTCGGCTGCAGTGGCTGGTGCTGGCGCAGGCGGCACGCATGCTGGAGGCGCTCAGTTACGGCGGCGGCGGCGGCCAGCAGGGCGGCGGCGGCGGCAGCTTGTGTGGGGTGCCCACGAGCTGGCGGCGCGGAGTCGGAGTGGGAGGCGGAGGAGCACCGCAGCCGCCGCGGCGGCGGCGGAGGCGGCGGTCGCGGCCGGCGGCCGCAGGCCTCTGGACGGCGGCCGGCGGGCGGCGCGGCGGCGGCGGCGGAGGACGAGGAGGAGTCGCTGGAGGACTTGGAGTTCCGCATGGCGCGGCTGCCCACCGCGCTGAGCAAGGCGCGGCTGGATCGCTTCTTCCAGCTGCCCGTGCTGCGGGGCAGTGTGCCGGAGGCGCCGGGCATGTACGCGCCGGTGCAGCGCGCGCTGGAGTGGATGCGCCGGGTGTACATCCCGGACGTCACCTACACGGGTCTGGACGGCGGCGGCGACGGCAAGGACCCGGATGGGCTGTGCAGGGCGTGCTTGGGCGTCTGGGGCATGGACCACCTGTTGGCCTTCGGCGGCGTGCTGGAGTGCCCGGCCGGCGCCGCCACACCAGGACTGCCGGCTGCGGCTGCCACGGCTGCTGCCGCGGCTGCACCTGCGGCTGCTGAAGATGACGACGCAGCCGCGGCAGGAGCGGCTGGGTCGGCTGGTGTGACGGGAGCAGCGGGGCGGGCGGCGGGGGCGGCAGCGGGTAGCGGGGGCGCGGCGGCGCCGCATGCGCAGCAGCACAAGGCGTTGCAGCAGCTGCCGGCGCTCCTCGCGTGCGACAACCCGCACTGCATCCGCATGGACGAAGGGAGCGAGATGGAGCGGGCGGCGGTGTTAGAGGGCACAAGGGAAAAATCCAAAGATTCCTGCATCTGTGTTTGTGTGGGCGTCAGGGTTGCTCGACTTTGCTTATTGAATTGATTCACGTGTTGAGGTACGGCAGAGAATTGAGGATTTGAGGGACACTACCTGGACACTAGGCGAGTAAGCGGCGAGGTATGGCTGGATGCACGCGCCGAATACCGTGGGGGCATGACGCACCCGCGGAGGGCACTGTAACACGCGGTTTCCGCTTCATCAACTCCCGCGTGTTACAAGTTGCACTAGTTGGATACGGGTACGGCACAACACCGCGTAAGTTGAGTTACTGTATCAGACAGGATACATACGGCATCCCGAGGAAAGGCGCAATTGGAGCACCGCGCCTCATACATTTTGGCTGTACGCCCGTGTGAACGGTGGCCGAATTATAACCGCGTCTGTGCTTCGCGAGTCCACGCATAAGGAGGGTGACTGTCCCCGCCGCTGGGTGGAGGCGTGTGGCCCCTTGCAGATGAGCTTTGTGTTTACTAAGGCTGAGTGTGTGTGCAGTGAGGTTGAGTGGTGGAGACAGGTGGCCAGTCTGGGTTGCGCGAGTGTGGGTGCATGGGTGTGATGAGCATACTCGTTCAGATTTGGTTAAGACTTGGTTCAGATTTGGTTTAGACTTGGTTCAGGCTTGGTTCAGCCTCCATTCCGCTTCGAAAATGTCGGCCGGGCCGCGAGCCCCACAGCGCGGCCCCACAGTGCCCAGCGCACGATTAGATGTTTCTGATGCCGTACAGGGCTGGTGGGACAAGTCGCCCACTCGGATCGTCGCATTCCGTGCGATTATCCCCAAGGGTGCCGGCGATGCTCAGTTCCTGGCCAAAAATAAAGTTCACATTACCAACAACCTCGCTAGAGCTCTGATGCCCCCGCTCCGGACCGCCGCCACGGCGGCCGGGGTCGGGACCCCCGGCCAGGTGGCGGGGGTCCCGCTCCGGCTGGACCCGGCGGGGACTCTCGTTCAGTTCGACTTTGGCATGCACCCAGCCCTGGAGGCCGCTATGCTGAACCTGCTGGACGCCGACGGCAGCGTCGAGGTGCCGGCGTCGCATGGGGTGCCGACGCTGCGCTGGACGGCTTGGGATCCGGCGGCTCGCGCCGCCGTGCGGGGCGGCGCCCGCTGGCTGCGGGTGTCTAACCTGCTCCCTTGCCTCGCCCGCGAGCCCGGGCTGCTGGCGGATGAGCTACGACGCATGCTGCCCGGAGTGGGCGTCGAGGCAGTGGAGGCGGTGCTTGACACACGCTACAGCATGGAGATGGAGAAGCTCGACTGCGCACTACTGAAGGTGCCCGCGGAGGCGAAGCTGCCTAGCGCGGACGGATATTTCAGTGTGCAGTGGGGCATGCGACGGCTGTTCTTCCAGCCGGAGGACTATGACGCGTACCGCGCGCACCTGGCGCGTGGGCCGGCCAAGGGCCGCATGCCGGTGCAGCCGTGCAGCCCGGACGCGCCGCCGGCCGCGGGTGGCGGCGCGGATGGCGCGGGCGGCGGCGCGGGCGGCGGCGCGGGTGGCGGCGCGGGCGGTGGCGGCGGCAGCGGCGCCGGCAACGGCGCGGGCGGTGGCGGCAGCAGCAGCGCCAGCAACGGCGCGGGTGGCGGGCCCCAGGGCGTGTCTTTTGCTGCTGGCGGCGCCGCTGGTGGGCCTCAGCAGCGCGGTGGCAGTGGTGCCGGGGGCCGCGGTGGCAGCGCCCACGGGGCGTGGGCGAAGGTGGCTGGCGGCCGCGCAGTGCCGCTGTCGCCTGCGGAGGAGGCGGCCGAGGCGCGGGCGGCGGCGGCCGCGGCGGCCGCGCTGCTGGGCGACGGGGCCGGTGGCGGCGCGGGCGGTGCCGGCAGCACGGGGGGTGGGGACGGGGGAGACTCCAGCGCAGGCGGGGGCGGGGGTGGTGGGTGAGGGTGGCCCCAGTGCGGACTCGGGTGGCGCCGCCGGCCATAACCCGTATGCCGTGCTGGTTGAGTTGGGCCAGGAGGATGGCGTCGGAGGTGAGGGCCACGGCGCCACGGCGGACGAGGAGATGGACACGGCGGCTGAGGAGGCTGCGGCCGCCGCCGACCTGGCCCGGCGTGCCGCGGCTAAGGCCGCCCGGCGCGCCGTGCGGGACGAGGAAGCGGCCGCGGAGCGTGAGGAGGAGGAGCTTCTGCAGTCGGCCATCCGGGAGACCCGGGCGGCCACTGAGGCGGCCGCTGCGGCCAAAGCTGCGGCCGATGCTGCGGCTGCGGCGGCAGCGGCTGCTGCCGCGGCTGCGGCCGCGGTCATCCCCCCAGCTCAGCCCGCGGCGGCGGCTGCGGCGCTGGCGGCGACCACAGCGGCGCCACTGGCACCGGCAGCCGCGCCGGGTGGCGCGGTGCCCGGTGCCGAGCTGCCCGGGGCAGAACTGCCGGGGGCGGCGCTGCCGGGGTCAGGGCTGCCGCTGGGGGTGGCCGCCCTGGGGCGTGCGACTGTGTTGGGTGGGGGGGCCCTGGCCGTGGGTGCACCGGCGGTGCCAGTGCTGCCTGGCGCCGACCCCGACCCCGCGGGCGGTCCTGACAGCACGATGACTTCTGCCTGTGGTGTGGGCGCCCCGCCCGGGGCTCAGCCGTAATGCGGCGGCCGAAGCAGTCGGCTGCCGCCTCTCGGCCCCTTCGTGTGGGGACACACAACGTGCGAGGTCTGCGGGGTCAGGCCCAGGACCTGGGCTCCCCGCGCCTGCATGCCCTGCTCCGGTGCTGGGAACGGCAGCAACTGGACGTGGTCTGCCTTCAGGAGACCCACGTTCTCGAGGATGCACTTGATCTCGCTTCAACCGACTTGCGTGCGACCGCCCAGCGGCTGCGTATTCGGGAGTGGACAGCATACTGGTCGCCTGCGCAGAAACCAGCGGGCCGCCGGGTCACTGGTGGCACTGCCATTTTGGTGCGGTCCAGCTTAATCCAGCACGGCGCAGTGTCGTTCCCTGGCGGTACCGCCGCCCCGACCTTGGCCAGTGGCGCCTGGGCAGGCCGCGGCGTCAGTCTGCCACTGCGCTGGGGTGGCCATGATTTCGTTCTCACGTCAGCGTACTTCCCGCTTACCTCCTCCACCCAACAAGCCTTCATCCGGGACTGGGTGGCGCCGCAAGTGTCCCGTGGCGGGCAAGCTCACATCCTCGCCGCTGACTTTAACTTTGTGGCGGACGTGGCAATGGACACAGTGCGGGGTGTGGACCGCGGTGACCGGACCGCGGCGGCCGCGCTGGCGGCCGCCTGCCCGGACCTTGTCGATGTTCTCCGCCGTCGCCACCCCGCGCGGCGTGTTTGTACCTATCTGCATAACACCGGCGGCACGCGCCTTGACCGCATCTTGTGCAGCAGCGTCCTGGCAGTACAGGTGGTGGAGTGTGGTGTCGCGCCAGGCGCACCGGCGGACCATAAGCTTGTTACTCTCTCCTTGGGCGCCTGCCCTGGCGCCCTTCCCGCGGCACGTGGTCTACCCAAAGCCCGCACAGGCTTTTGGGACTTTAAGGACCTGGATGCGGCGTATGGCCAGTGGCTGCGTGCGGCTCTGGCTGCGCGCCCCAGCACAGCTGCTGACCTGCTGGTGTGGTGGCCCGCGCTGAAGCGGGCGGCCGCTGCGTCTGCCAACCGCTTTAGTCGTGAAGCCGTGCGGCGGCGCGTGGTGGCTAGCCAGCATGAAGCCGCCGCGCTCGCAGCCGAGGCCGCCGCGGTGGCGTTGGTGGAGGCGGGCGGGGCTGTCCAGGCGGCGGCGCCGGCGGCGGTGCGTGCGCGCTGTGCCGCCGCTGCCGCCGCCGTGGCCGCTGCTGCGGGGGCTGCACGTCAGACACGGCATGCGTGGCTGCGGGGTGGCGAACAGCCTTGCCCGCTCCTCACGCGCATGCTGCGGCCCGCGGGCGGCCCCTGCACCATCGCGCGCTTGAAGCGCCCCGATGGCCGCGTGACCACGGACGCGACCGCCATGGGTACCGTTATGGCACAATACTGGCGAGACGTGAGTGCGGTGCCGCCGCCGGCCCCTGCCGCGCGCGCGCAGGTGTTAGGCGCCATGCAGCAGCACGGGCGGCGGTGCACCGACGCAGAAGCAGAGCAGCTTGGTCAGCTGGCAGTCACGGCGGCGGAGGTGCGCGCGGCGTTAGCTGCCGCGCCGCCGGGGCGCTCCCCCGGCCCGTATGGTATACCCGTTGAACTGTACCAACATTACGAATCTGAGTTTGCGCCGGTGTTAGCCGATGTGTTTACTGCGGTCGGGCAAGGTGTGGGCGTGCCCGGTGGCTTTCTTGATGGTGTGTGGACGTTTTTCTATAAAGGCGGGGATGCGTCTGAGCCCTCCAACTACCGCCCGATCACTTTGACTGACACGGATTACCGCACTCTTGCACGTGTCCTGTGCCGGCGCTTACAACCGGTGTTTGGACGCATCATCGACCCGGAACAAACTGCCTTTTTGTCAGAGCGCCGCATTGCCGATAACGTCATGCTGCTGCAGCTGACTCCTGGTTTGCTGAAAGCGGCAGGGCAGTCCCCGGGTGTGGCCGCCTTCTTGGATTTTTATAAAGCGTATGACACGGTGGACCGGTCTTTCCTTCTCGCCTGTTTAGAGCAGCTTGGCGTGGGGCCCGGCTTTGTGGCGTGGGTGTCCCGGCTGCTGTCTGATACGCGGGGTGCGGCCTTGGTTAACGGCCACGTCTCGGGGTGGGTGCCCCTAGCGGCGGGCGTGCGGCAGGGGTGCCCGCTCGCGCCCTTGCTGTACCTCGCCGTGGCACAGGCTCTGTTGGCGTGGCTGCGCAGCCGGGGCCATGGTGTGCTGGCGGGTATTGCGTCCGTACTGGCATCGCAGTATGCGGACGACTGTACGCCCCTGTTAGCGGGGGTGCAGGCGGTGCCAGCGTTTCTAGCGGACATGGATGTTTTTCGGTATGCGTCTGGCCAACGTTTGAACATGAGTAAAGTAGAATTGCTGGTGATGGGTACGTCCGCTGGGACCGGGGTTGTGGCGGCCGCGGTCAGTGGGCCGCCGCTGCCGCCTGGGTGGCGCGTGGTGAAACAAGCCAAATCCTTGGGTGTCCATTTTGGCGACTGGCGTGCTGACACCCCCCCGGTTGATTTTGCGGGCGTGGTTACGGTCCTGGGCAAAATTGCGCGCATGCCTGTGTCCATGTTTGGCCGGGCGTCCGCGGCCTCCGCGTACGCATTGGGCAAATGTCTGTACCACTTGGAGTTTGCGGGCTTCCCCACCCCTGTGCGTTTGGTCCATGAGTTACTCGCGAAGGTAGCAGCGGTGGTGGACCGGCGCCTGTCGCCTGCGCAGTACGCGGACCGGCCCCACGCTCGGCCTACCGGGGTGTCGCTAGAGATTATGCAGCTGCCGCCTGTGTGTGGGGGCCTGGGGCTGCTGCCTCTGGTGCCCCATATCCGCGCCCGGCATGCGGGGTTGGCTGTGCGTTGTGTGCTGGGTGCGTGTGGTCTCCTGTCGTACGTACCGCCGTGGGTGACGGTGGTGGCGGCGTGGCTGCGCCGGCGCCATCCCGCGGCCACGGTGCTGTGTGTCTTGTGCCCTGGGGGTGGCTCGCGTGTGCTGGACAAGCCTGTGGCCCCTGCCTCCCGGCCGCTTATCCGGCTGCTTGGGGCGGTGTCAGAATTGCCTCCAATTGCTTTGGTAGCACCGCCGGCGCCCGGCGCCTGGGTCTACAACGTGCCCTTGTGGGGCAACCCGGCGCTTCGGGACGGCGCGCGCGCTTTTTATGACGCTTTTCCTGACTTATTTGCCCTGCCGGGGTTGCTGTGTGTGGGCGTACTGGTGGCGGTGCATGATGGCCTGACCCGTGTGCGCGACGCGTACGCCTGCCTGGGCGGGGGCTGCCCGAACGTTGGTAGTGAGTGTACGCGTGTGTACGTTGACGAGGTGTGGCGTCGGGTGTTAGGGTGGCCACCGCGGCGGCCCCTGCCTGCCCCCCTCCCGGGCCCGGCCTCTGCCCATCTCGCAGCGGCGCGGGTGGCCGCCGCCGTGGCCCTACTGCCCGGGGGGTGGGAGGCCGCCGCGCGTACCGCCCGCTCGGATCCCGGTGGCGTTGCTGCGGCTCCACCGCCAGATGCGTCGGTGCAGCATGTCGTGCGAGGGCTTGGTTGGGTTCCAGTGGCGGGGCCGCCCGTGCTGTTACTGGAGTATACGGTCAAGATTGGTACGCTTATGCAGCTGGCGCCACAGCTTGAGCGGTTGGGCGCGAAGCACTTAGAGTATGTTCGTGAGGCCGGTGTCATTGGCGTGCCTGATGCGGACCAGCTGTTGGCCGCGGGTGCGTTCCGTGCCACACTGGCGCGCTTGTGGGCCTTGAAGTGGGAGAATCGGCATAAAGAGGCTTTGTGGCGTTTGTCCGCCAATGCGTGTTGGGCGTTCCCTAAACGTGCCAGTGAGCGGGCTGCGGGCGTAGTGCATGTTTGTCAGGCTTGTGGCGAGGGGATGGCGCACGGGGATCGCCGGCACTACTTCTGGGATTGCGTGGTGGCACGGGCGCTGCGTGAAGCTATCGGTATGGCTATGGGCGCGTTGCCCTGTGACTCGTTGGATGCCCTTGCCCGGTCGGAGTTGTGGCTGGTCCAGCCGCCGGTTGGGCTGTGTCAGCCGGTGTGGGATGTTGTGTGTCTTGCTGCGTTGTCGGCCATGGACTTGGGGCGGCAACGGGTGGTTATGGCTGGCCACGGTTTGCCTGTGTCCGCAACCCTCCCGTCAGCGCGTGTGTTAGCTATTGGTGTTGCTGTCATTACGGATTTCTGGGGGCGCCTGCAGGCCTTCTCTAGTTTGGGTGTCAGGCCTGGTGGGTGGGATGCGGTCCCCTCTGGCCACCCCTTCCTGGCGCGCGGGTCGGGTGGTGGCGTGGCGTTGGTTCCGCCGTGGGATGATGCGTCTCCGCCGCCGTCTCCATGAGGTTGGTGTTGTGCGTCTGTGGGAGTGTTTGGGCGTGCCCACCTGTTTCGCCGCCCTAGCTTGCGTCTGCTGGCGCTAGATTCCGCGTTTTCGTGTGGTCTGTCTGCTTGGCTGTTGCTCAGATTTGCGGTGCCTTATGAGCCGCGTGCTTTGTGATGCTGCTGTTTGGTGTGGCTTTGGCGGGCTGCGGCTTAGCTTCGACGCACCTACGCAGCTGTGAGTTGGGTTGGCAGCCAAGCGGGGGTTGCGGTTTGCTGCGTTCTTCGGAATGGTGGCTTCCCTCGTAGCCGTGATGGTGTTTACACTGTCCCCTTCTTGTAACCTCGCAATCATGGGTGTGCATGGGCTTCAGTGACACGCCACGGGCCACAGTTCATGTGATGACCCGCCGGGTTCAAGTCCCGCCCCTGGGGTGTGTTTGGAAGTCGATGGAGTGAAGGCCCCCCGGCGTTGTGCGGCGGTTTGATGAGGTGGAGCGATTCAATCGCGGCAGATGTGCGCGGCGCCCGAGCCAGCCAGCGGCCGGGCCCGGCACGCGCAGCATGCTGGGCCCCAACGCAGGACTGCGCCTTAATTTGTTGTGCTAACTCTCACCTATGGCGTCATTATAATTTGTAGTCGTCTGCGCTTGCCAACGCGAGCAGGCCGCTTGGCTACCGGTCAAAACAATAGAAAGCCGGCGTCCGCAACCTGTATCGAAATTATAGTTGAAGCATGCAAAAAGGCTCATGAAATACTCGCTCTTGTAATAGCACCTGACGTCGAAGTCGTGTTGGCATTTCTCCTCTCATCACACGCGACGCCAGCGACTGTGTGGCCACGATACCATCATAATGGCCAACGTAGACCAAGAAGGTAAGTGCACAAGGGCCAAAGGTTCTCAGCACTACCAGGCCCCCTCCGCGCGCGCTGACTGGCGTCCACTCCTCCCACCGCCCTGCAGAGCAGCAGCCCCTACGCTGGCCGCAAGGGCCCTGTGCGCTGATAGCGTCGCACTCTGGCCTCCGAGCCACCGCCAGCTTTTCGCGTTGCAGCCGCGAGCACCGGTGCCTGCTAGCGTCTGTGGTGGTGATCCCGGAGCTGTTGCAACGCGCGTTTCTGGCGGACAGTACCGGCAAGCCGGTTGGCGCGCTCGCCACTCTCATCGCCCGCATCGGCGACCTCCGCCGCGCTGGCGCCACGGAGCCCTGCATAAGCAGCGTGGTGGGGGCCCTGGTGGCGCGCGTGGTGGAAAGCAGCAGCAGCAGCAGCAGCAGCAGCAGCAGCAGCAGCAGCAGCAGCAGCAGTCGCATCAACATCAGCGGCATCCCTGAGGCTGCGCTGGACGCCCTGGGTGCGGCCGTCAGGCAGCAGCAGCGGGGCGCAGAGGGCGGCGCCGCCGTGGCCGCGCAGCTGCTCGGCAACGCACCGTTCATGGCGCTGGCTGGCTCGGCACTGGCGCCTGTGCGGCTTGAGCTCGTCGCCGCGCAGCACTGGTCGCAGGCCCGGGCCATGCAGTCCCTGGTCGGTCTGGCAGGAGCGGGAGCACGCTCGAGCGGCCGCGTTGCTGGCTTCAGTGAAGACCGCGTTGCGGGCGCTGTCGCCCACCTCGCCGAGACGCTGCTTGCGGAGAAGGCCCACGACGCGGCCGCGCAGGCGCGGAGCTGCTGCGCCGTGCTGGTGAAAGTCTGCTCGGTGCGTGCAGACGCGGCCGTGCCGGTGGTGGCGGAGGCACTGCTCGGCCACACCCAGTTCGTGGAGGCCGCGCTGGCCGCACCCGACGCGGGCCTGGCGCTGGCGCAAGCGCTGTGTGAGGCCTGCGGCCACAGCCCGGTACGCCTCATCCGGGTGCTGCTGGGCAGCGATGCGGTCATGGCCGCCGTGACGGCGCGTGTGGAGGGAATGCGGGGCCTGGCCCGTGCGGTGTCCGGCGCCAGCATGCGGGACCTGGCGGCGGAGCTCCAGCTGCTGCTGACGCGCGTGCCGCTGCCGGAGGGCTCGCTGGCGGCGGCGGGCGCAGAGGCGACGGTGGAGCTGGCCGCGGCGCTGCGCGCCGCGTGCGAGGGCGGCCGCGCGGACTCCGTGGCGGTGCTGGTGGCACACGGGCCGGTGGTGGCGGCGGTGCTGGCGGCGCCGGGGCACGTGCAGACCGTGGTGGCGGCGCTGCGCGCGGCCAGCGCCAAAGGGCACGCGCGCGTGGTGCAGGTGGTGCTGTCCTGCGCGCCGCTCATGGGTGCGGTCGTGGCGGTCCCGGAGCCGGAGCTGCCGGACCGCGCGCACGCTTTCGGCCAGATGGTGAGGGAGGGCTGCCGGCACGCATACGACGGCGTGGCGGCGGCGCTGCTGGCGCACGCGGGCTTCAAACACGTGCTGGCGGCGGCGGCGGCGGCGGGCGAGACGGGGCCGGCCGGCTGCCTGTCGGGTGCGCTGTACGACGCGTGCTGGGCGGGTCGGAGGGCGACGGTCGCAACCCTGCTGGCAGACCCCACGTTTGAGGAGCTGGTGCTGGGCGCCGCGGGTGGGGCGGGGACTGGCATGATGGTGCGGGCGCTCCGGGCTGCGGTCCACGCCGGCCATGCCCCTGTGGTGCGGCTGCTCCTGGCTGACGGCGGGTTCCAGGCGGTGGCATCCCCAGCGGCTGCAGCGCAGCGGCTTGTTGATGTCCTTTGCGACGCGTGCAAGGGGCCCTCGGCCCAAGTCGTGGAAGCTCTGCTGGCGGATGCGGCAACCACGCAGTCATTGCGGGCCCAGGGGGACAGAGGGGCCTGTGCCCTTACGAACGCGCTGTCCGACGCATGCAAGCGGGGCCGGGTGGGCGTGGTCCGGGCCCTGCTGTCAAGCGAGGCAGCTCGGCGCGCGGTGCTGGTCTCGGAGGCTCCGGAGCGTGCCGGCGAGCTGGTGTGGATGCTGTGGGATGCGTGCGATAATTCACAAACCGAAGTTCTGCAGCTACTGCTGGCAGATGCGCGGTTTGTGGAGGTGATGTTGGGTGCCGGCGGCAGCGGCTCGGAGCGGCTGGCTAAGGCGCTGGAGCAGGCCCAGCGGCGCGGCAATGAGGCGGTGGTGGAGGCGCTTCAGGGCAGCCGTGAGGTGGCGGCTGCGATGGCTCCCTATCTGCCCAAGCCGCCGAGCGCTCCGACGCAGCCCGAGGGCATTGAGCGGGGAGCTGAGCAGGCGGGTACACCCGAGGCGGCTGCTGAGGAGGAGGCGGACCCGCGGCTGGGGACGGATGAGGAGTCTGAGGCGGCGGAGTATGTGTACGAGACGGACGAGGACGGGGACGAGGACGCGGACGAGGACGGGGACAAGGACGGGGACGAGGACGGGGAGGCGGACGGGGACGAGGACGGGGAGGCGGACGGGGACGAGGACGGGGAGGCGGACGCGGAGGCGGAGGCGGAGGCGGAGGCGGAGGCGGAGGCGGAGGCGGAGGCGGAGGCGGAGGCGGAGGCGGAGGCGGAGGCGGAGGAGCCCGAGGCCGAGGCCGAGGCCGAGGAAGCTTAGGGTCGTAGGGGGCATCGGCGGCGTACGAGCGCGCATGGGAGGCGTGGGAGGCGTAGGGGTGGGGGTGGGGGAGGCGAGCAGACACCATGATGGATGGATGCTTTGGCTAGTTGCAGCTCATGCATTACTTTGTGCCCGCATGCTTGCGCGTGATGCGTATGTGGCAGGCTGCGCGTGAGTGCCCGTTGCAGTCATCGGGAGCCTGAAGTTGAATCCTCGCTCGATTTCGGGTTCATCATATCTTCCTCTGTTGGCTTACATGTGGGTCCGAGCAGCGGCTCTAGGTAGGGGGCGCGAAGCCCCCACCGGAACCCCGGTCCGTGTGTGCTGACTGCGTGCGTGCTGGTTTCAGAAGTAACGCGACCCAGCGCTGATGTTTTGGTTCTTACCACGGCGAAGCATTTTGGACAAGAATGCTGCATGCGATTGCTAACTGCTGAGCCACGTGTTGACGGGTGCGCCCCAATCATGCCACGGGGAGCCGGGGTCCGAACGCCGCGCCCAGCGGGGACGGTGTGGGACTGCGCGGCATCCGAGACTTAATGACTAGGCTAGAGGCTTGGGGTAGGGTCGTGGCGCAGGCATGTTCTTCTGTTGGCTTACTCGAGTCCCCCAATCCCGCATACACGTTCCTTTCGTGTATGTACTCTGCTTTAATCGATCGGGTCCATCGCGACATGCACCTCATACCATGAACGACACATGACATCTGCAAAAGCTGCAAAAGCTGCAAAAGCTGCTGTGCCGGCCCAAATAACTAACGTGCGACATGCATGCACGCGCCCGCAGCTTGATTGCGCGCCCACAGCTTACCACAGCTACTGCTGCTTGCTACAGCCGCGACACCGTAGCCTCCAGTATGAATCCCGCCACGCCACTCCGGATCTTGAATTCTTGTCGCAACGTTTGTGAACTGCCACCTGCTAGGTAGAACAGGCACCTTCGCGTGCGCCACCACCACCACCACCGCCCAAGCAAAGCAGGGCGCGGCCTACGGCCGGATGAAGGGCCCTCGGCAATACTCGAGACAGACGTGTTGGCTGCTGCATTCCCAATGTCCGTGCCCAGCCTCCCGCACTCGTGTTTCTACCAGGGCGCCACTCTTCAAAGAATGGTCCGGCACAGCAGCTCCCCGGTACGGCAGGCTGGGCTCCGCCCAGCCGCCTGCATACATGCGCCGCCGGTCCCGAACCTGGTGTCGAGCGACCGAGCCTGCTATGGCGCAACCAGCTCACTTGCTTGCCTGCTTATTGGGCTACCATCCTTCAAATCAATGCTTGCGGCCGCCCAGCCAGCCAGCGTGACCCCCATCTGTGTCCTGCCTGCGTCGCCTCTACCTGCCGCCCGACACCGCGTGTCCCGTTATAACCCAACAGCCCCCCCCCCATCCCGCCCCCCGCCAGCGCCATGCGACGGTCCTCGTTACTTATGCTGTCTATCGCTCCCCTCCCGCCATAGCCGCGATGACAGCATGCAGCTCCCCCCGTTCGTTCACAACGTCGTCCTGGCGCAACCGCAACAACGGACAACGCACCAACGCCATCCGGCCACCCGCCCGTGCATGCAATCCAGGGCTCGCTCTCCGCACACACACACACATCTGGCTGCTCTACCCTGCATGCATTCATCCCCACACGACCCCGAAGCCCTCCCAAGACCCCAGCCCGCCGACGACCACTTCTCCTTCATGGCAATCGAGCTAGGCGCCGGCGCCGGCCGCTGCTGACCTGCTGGCTGCTGCTAGCCTGGCTCGCAGGCATACAGCTAGCGAGCTAGCGAGCTAGCTAGGCTAGGCAAGGTAGCTGCCTAGCTAGAAGCCTGTGGCAGCGCGCACGCTGAGCACGTAGGCGACCAGCAGCACCGCCAGCAGCAGCGCCACCAGCAGTACCGGCCCGCGCTGGTCGTCGTAGCGCACAGCCTCGCGGCGCAGGATCTGGGCGGAGCGCTTGCGGTACACGTACAGCGCGTACATCATGAACACCAGCGCCAGCGGCGCCATCACCATGCCCGCCACCTGCGGAGGCAGGGGGTGCGTGATTGCGGGTGCAGGGGAGTGTGCGTGAGTGTGCGTGAGTGCAGGTACAGGTAGGTGCGGGTGCGGGTGCGGGTGCAGGTGAGTGCAGGTGGTTGGGGTTGCAGGTGCAGGTGCAGGCCGACATCAGGCATCAGGCAGCACGACGGTGTGCCGAAACACCGTTGGTATACACTCGTACGTACGCACCCACCTGGCTGTTGTGACACATGGTGCCAGGCCCGCAGCCGCCCTCCACGACGGAGCGGGTCTGCACCTCGCCGCCGCCGCCGCCGCCGCCGCCACCCACGCCAGCCGCCTGCAAAGCCGCCAGCATTGCCGCCGCCGTCACGTTGGGGCTCGCCGCCCCCGCCACCGCCGCCGCGGTGCCATTGGCGGGACCAAGCGCGCCCAGCGCCGCCGCGGCCGCCGCCGCCGGGTCCACCGTCGCATTGTTCAGCAGCAGCTGCTGGGCCGCCCCACCGCCCCCGCCTGCCGCGCTGCCTGCCGCGCCGCCGCCGCCGCCGCCGCCGCCGCCGCCCGCGCCGCCAGGGGTGGGCAGGTTGGGTGTGGCGAGGCCCTGGTGGCCGCCGTACACGGCTATGCGCGAGGTCATCAGGGTGAGGGAGGTGAACATGACCAGGACCGCGATGTTGACCCAGGACAGGAACGTGCGCTCCGCTGCGGGTCGATCGTGTGTGCGCATATACAGCGGGCGGGGGGCAGGGGTAAAGCGAGGAAAGCGCGGGAACGAGGTCAAGGGGTATGGTGGACAGGGGCCAGGGGTTACATACGGCGGGGCAAGGGGTGCGCAGCGTGCAATCCGTGCCGCGGCGAGCAGGTGGTGGCGTGCACACATGCTGCCGACAACTACGATAACACGGTAGCACAGCCAGCACCGCTGCGCGATACATCCAGAGCCGAGGCCACAACCCAAGCGCAGGCAAGGTCTCACGCACCGGCAAAGAAGGTCTTGGGCTCCACGCGCGTCCGCACCATCGAGCTTGCGCGCGGCAGCTGCAGCAGCCCCGCGGCGCCGGCAGCGGCCGCGCCGCCGCCGCCACCACCACCGCCGCCGCCGCCGCCGCCATTGAGCCCCCCGTGGCCATACCCGCCATAACCATTGCTTCCGCCGCCCGCCAGCTCCACGTCATCACCGCCTCCGCCGCCGCCGCCGCCTTTGCCGCGGCCGCGGCCGAAGCGGCGCATGAAGGCAGACCAGCGGCCGCCGCCACTGCCGGCCCTGCAGCGCACGCACAGCGGTAGAGGGCGGCGGCACGCATGGGCTAGTACCGTGACAAGACAGAAAGCACACGAGGCGAGGCAAGACTGCAGCCTGATTGCAGCAGCAGTAGCGCCCAGCCACGCACAATGAACACGGCATGCATGCGCACGTGCACACGTGCGCGCCGTACCGGCCACTGCTGGACCTTCCGCCGCCGCCGCCGCCGCCGCCGCCACCACCGCCGCCGCCGCCGCCACCATGCGCTGTGAAGGTGTGGGAGGCGCGGCGCAGGGCACCCAGCAGCGCCCGGACGTGCTGCTGCGCCGCCAGTCCCGCGCCGCCGCGGCCGCCCTCGCCACTGCTGCCACCGCCACCACCGCCACCGCCACCAGTCACGGCGGCACGCGCGCGGCGCAGCCAGTAGGCGCCATGCAGCGCCGCGGCCGCCTCGCCTGCTGCGCCGCCGCCACGACCACCCGCACCACCGCCGCCGCCGCCAGCACCACCGGCAGTAGCAGCCGCAGCGGCGGGATCAGGCCGCCCGATGTAGCAGCACGTGGCTGTAGCGGGCGCGGACTGCACGTGCGCCTTGCTGCTGATGTGGACCGCGGCGCTGCTCTGCTCGTACGACGCAATCTCCAGCTGTTGCTCCTCCTCCACACAGCGCATGTCACCGCCGCCGCCACCGCCGCACACGCCCGCTCGGCATGCCGCCATTGCAGCTGCTGCCAGCTTCTTTGCGCCGCCGCCGCTGCCACTGCCGCTGCCCGTGCCGCTGCCGCTGCTGCTCGCGGCGCAGCTACTGCCGGGCCTCGCGGCGCTGCTGCTACTGCCAATGGCGACCGTGCCGACGCTGACCAGATCGGCGGCTGCTGCCGAGTCCTTGCTACTGCCGGGGCGGGCCATCAGACCGCCGCTGTGCTGCGTGTGAAGCGCCGGGGCCATCGCCGCCGCCCCCAGGGGCGAGCACGACGCCGGCGGCAGCGGCATGCCACCGGCGGCGCCGGCGGCAGCGGCCATGGCGGCGCCAAACCCGGCGGGAGCAGCAGCAGACGCGTAAGCGCTAAGGGCCCCTCCAGTGCTGTAGCTCGCCGGCAGCAGCGGCGGGTTGCTGCTGCCACACATGTGCAGGCCGCTGCCGCCTCCGCAGCCGGCGCCCCGCAGCAGGCCGCAGGAGGCAGCCGACGGCAGCACAGCGCCCGCCGCGCGGGGGTCGGCGAACGCGGAGGCGGCCGCGCTGCCGCTTCTGGCCCCTCCGGAGCTGCAGGCGGCGAAGCTCGAAGCAGGTGCGGCGGCGCCGCCGCCAGCTGTAGCAGCGGCGGGCGATGTGACCAGGCCCATGCTACTGCTGGGGACCAGGGGCTCAGTGATGGTGGGGACCATGCTGCTGCGCACGCTGCTGGGACGGCTGTAGTCTTCAGTGCTGCTGCTACTGCTGCTGCCGCTGCTGCTACTGCCACTGCCGCCATCATTGCGGCCGCCGCCGCCGGAGTGCAGGTTCTGCGAACGAGAACACAATCAAGTGATGGATTCAGCACGCAGGTGGGAGGAGGTTTTGCCATCGGCGTCCCAGACGGCAGCAGCACTGCGCGGCACCGAAACCAGGGCATGCCGGCAGCCGCACCCGCACACAATCAAGCCACACAAGCCACACAAGCCACACGCGGCACGCGCACCTGATGGCCATCTTCTTCGCCGTCCAGGTGCAGCTGCTGCTGAGGCGGCGAGGGGTGCGGCAGCAGCAGTGGGCCGCTGTGCAGGTTGCAGCCGCAGCCGTTCTGGCGGCCACCACCACCACCATCGCCGCCGCCACCTGCTCCGCCGCCGACGGTGTCCTGGTGCTCCGCGGCGGCGGCGGCGGCGTCAATCTCATAGTCGGCCTCGCTGCAGCCGGGCGGCGGCGGGATGATGTCCAGCGCCTGATCGGGCCGGATGTTGGGTGGGAACAGCCAGCGCGGCACCTCCTGCGGGTGTGTGCGGGCGTGTGCCGGCGTGTGAAGTCGGCGGGTGGCAGGGAGCACAGGGGAAGCGCAAGCGCGTAATGTTAGCGAATACAAGGGGGGAGGCCCCCTGAGGCATCCGAGGCACCCAAGGCCGCTATCCAGGCCTAGCAATGCAAGTGACGGGCGGCCATTCCCATGCCCATGCCCAACGGCCTGCTGCACCAGCATCCAGAAGAGCACCACACCACACCACACCACACGCAGCCGCAGCAGCACACACCTGTGCGTACACGTCTCCGGGGTCCGCCAGCTCCTCCAGCGTGGCGGGGCTCATACGCAGGTGCGGGGGGTGCGGGGGGTGCGGATCGCGGCGGGCGTGGTGGTAGTGAGGCGGCGCCGGCAGCAGCGACAGCAGCACGCGGCGGCAGCCGCCGCCCGCTGCGGGCGCAGCGGCAGCGGCTGTAGCGGCTGCCGGGGGGGCGCCGGAGAGACCCGAGGCCGGCTGTAGCAGCTGCAGCTGGTTGTTGCCGCGGCCGTTTGCGTCGGTGGGCGTTGGGGAGCGGAACGGCAGGCGGCCCAGGAGCCGCAGGCCCACACGCCACGGCCAGGCGTCCCCGCCGCCGCGGTCACTGCGACTGCGGCCGCCGTTGGTGCTGCTGCTCGTCACGCCCATGCCTGCTGGCGCACCCGGCGCCGCAGGTGCCCACTGATGCTGGTACCCTCCCGCCCAGCAGTGCTGCTGCTGCTCCTGATGCTGATGCAGGCCCACCCAGGCGCCCGCGGCGGAGCCGCCGCCAGCAGCGGCCTCGGCCCCTGCAGCTGCGGCCTCGGCCCCTGCGGCCTCGGGCTCGGGCTCCGGCAGGAACCAGTGGGGCGTGTGGGCCAGGCGGGCGGGGTACAGCAGCGCCATGCCGTGCAGGAACTTGGAGAACTTGGGCGCCTCCACCAGCAGCCCGCTGGAGCGCAGGTCCTTGGGGGCGGGCGGGGCGGGGGCGGCAGGCGCGTGTGAAAAAAGCATGAGATATGAAACACGCAGACGGTGCATGCATTGCGGTGCAGAGTGACTGGCCACTTGTATCGTACATGCAGAGGGACTGGCCACGTGTGGAGCCGGCAGCAGTATATGCAGCAGTACGCGTTGCGCCCCCGCACATCCATCCGCCTATCGCCCAGCCACGCACCAGCACCCAGGCGGGGCAGGAGTCCTCGTCCTGCAGCTTGATCTCCAGCACCGCGTACGGGAAGCGCACCACGTCCTCCAGCGGCAGCGGCGGCACAACGGCGGCGGAGTGAACAGGCGGCGGGCCGGCCGGGGCGGTGCCGCCGTCGCCTGCGTCGTCGCCGTCAGCCGGCAGCTGCCTGTGCGTGTGATTGGTCAGGCGGTTTTAGTGAGGATCGGTAGGCTGGGCGTGGAGCGGGCGGGGAGAGATGCAGATGCAGGACAACAATTTCCGCTCCGAATTCCCCAGTACCGGCACAAAATTTGTTCAACCCCCACCTGCACCAGGAGGCCCTGCAGCCCACAGCAGCCGCCAGGCCCGAGGGCGGCTGCGGCGGCTGCGGCTGCGGCAGCTTCTCTCGCAGCATGCACAGCTGCGTGTCCAGACTGATGCGCACGGCGTTGGTGGAGCCCAGCTGGAAGGCCGTACGGCGGTACTGCGTCCGCAGGTACGGCTCCTGTATGTCGGGCGCGTGTGCGTGCGTGTGTACGGCAGGGAGGAAGGGAGGGAGGGGCGAGCGAGTGAGGACGGGGGCGGCAACGGAATGACGGGAAAACCAGGAGCGGCGCGTGGTCGGTCAGAGGTGAGGGGCGGCAGGCTGGGTGCCGGGGCCGGCGGGGTGCGAAAGGAGTGGCTGGCGGCGCACACGTGTGTGCGTGGTGCTAGGCATGCTGATGCACGTGCACGTGCGCAGCAGCATGTAGGGGTGGCCCTATCCATCCATCGCCCGGCAGTCACCTGCTGGCGCTGCAGGATGTCTTGCTGCACCTCGCGCAGCAGCTGCACCGCCTTGGCGGACGGCGCCGGAGCGGCGGCAGTAGCAGCAGCAGCGGCCTCAGCAGCTACAGCCTGCAGCGGCGGCGCGCTTCCCTTGGCTGCTGCTTTGGGTGCGTGCAGGACGGGGCCGCACCCATCGCGGCCGCTGCTGCCGCCGTCACCAGACCCCGGGCGCTGCAGCATGCTACTGCTGTTGGTGCTGCTGCTGGGGCTGCTACTGCCGCCTCCACCGCCGGCCTCGTCGCTGGCGCTGGCGCTGCCGCGGAAGACGTCGGGGCTGGCGGTGCGCGCCGAGGACACCGACAGCGGCTGCTGCGGCGGCGGCGGGGGTGGCACAGCTACGGCGGCGACGGGGCCGCCAGGGTGCGGTGGTGGGGCGGCGGCGGGGGCTCCGGGCAGCAGGCGGCCGGCCAGGAAGTCGGGGACCTCGTGGTGGGCCATGGAGGCGCGCTCCTGCGCACGTGTGTGGGCATACATGTGCATGGGCACGGGTACGTCGGGTGTGGGGTTGGAGTGTGGGGTTGAAAGGGCGGTTGGAAGAGCGGTGCTGGGGTGCGGGGTGTGTTTGTGTGTCCGGCGCAGGTAGTTCACTCCAGACCCCAATCAAAGCAAACCGATGGGTTTGGCAGGCAGGCAGTTCTGCCTAGGCGGCACGTGCGAGTAGAGGCCCGTATCCGTCGGCGTGGAGACTGGAGAAGGTGGAGATGGCAAATGGATTGGGCGACTTCGCGTCTCTCCGGTATCTCCCACACGCCCCTTGCGTTTAGATTGGGCTGGTGTTTACAAGCCCCCCCCCCCCCCACACACACACACGCCCGCGCACGCACCTTGAGGCTCCACTCGCCCGTCCAGGCGTCGCGGTGCCGCTTGCGCTCCACGAAAACGGTCTGGTCGGGGCCGGGCGCGCGACTGCCGTACCACCTGGTTGTTTGAGAGGACACGCACCAGGGGAAAATCTGGTTGTGTGTGTGTGTACGGCAATCAAAATCCAGGCAGGCAGGGCGGCGCTGTAGGCACTCGGAGACAGACTGTGGGGGAGCGGATGCGCCCGCCGCATTGCCTTCCTCATTTGCGCCCCATCCACAGCCACCCCATCCACAGATGGGGTCACAACAAACAACAGCCACCACGCACCAGCCCACCCAGGATGCGCTCACAAGCCCCACCACTCCCAGCACCATGCACCACCACGGCCCCACCCGCCCGCCGCTGCGCCCCACGCCCGCGCCGCACCTGATGCGCACCAGACTGGCGCCGTCGCCACGCGCCAGGCGCTGGTGGTACACCTCCAGGCCCGCGTTGTCGAAGTAGACCGAGGTGATGGGGCTGCTACTGCTGCTGCTACGACTGCTGCTACTGCCGCCGCCGCCGGCGGGCGCCTTGATGAGGGTGCCAGCCGCGGCGTCGGCTGTAGCAGAGCGATAGCAGGCGGCGTTGGCATCCGCAGCGGAGTCGGCACAAGAGCCTGGCTCGCTGCTGCTGGCGGGCTCGGCTGTAGCAGTCACGACCGCCGCTGCAGCGCCGCAGCAGCCGTAGCCACCGGCGCCGCCGGCATCCAGTGCGCCCTTGCCGCCGCCGGGCCACAGCGGGTACAGCTGCTCGGCTGGTGGGGCTGGGCCATCGGTGGTCGCGGGGAGCTGCGGGCAGCTGCATGCTGGGCCGTTGGGTTGCAGCTGCAGGTGGTCGCGTGGCGTCTCGGGCAGCGGTGGCAGTAGCGCGCTGGCGACGCCGTGGGCGAGCGGCTCGAAGGCCCGAATGCTGCTGCTGCTGCCGCCGCGTGCGGTTGCTACAGCCTCCTCAGAGTGCTGCAGCTGAGGCGGCGGCGGCGGCTGAGGATGCCTCTGCTGCGGGGGATCGCCGTCATCCGGCAGCTCGTCCTCGTGCCGCCAGTGGTGGAACAGCGGGTTGGATCTGGTGGGCCGCCGGGGTGGGTGGGTGAGTGGGGTGTTGCACGGAGGTTTGGAAAAGCGGGTGGGTGGGGTGGGGTGGTTGCAGCGGCGGGTACGTAGGGGCAAACCAGGAATAGCACCGAGCGCAGTCAGACGGCACGTTGGGATGCGGCAGTGGGTGTAACTATAGCGCCAGAGGCAGGGTTGGCTCTGTCAAGCCGTAGCCGCAGCCAGCCTTGGGGCCATCCATGCCGTCAGCAGCAGGGCAGGCCGCGGAAGGACGGCAAGGATGCAGCAAAGTAGGCCGCGCGCGGGGCACGGCACGCGGCGGCTAAGGCAGCAGCATTGATGAGGATTGCGGCCGTGGGCAGCAGCTAGGGGAGCGAGTCCAGCAGCCGAGCGGCGGGCGCGGCACGGTCCGGCACGGCACGGCACGCACTTGCGGCCGAAGATGAGCAGCGGCAGGTGGCGCAGCACCGCCGCCTCCACCCTCATCACGTGGCGGGGGGCCACCCAGTACTTGGTGGTGCTCCTGCGGCGGCGGCAGGAGCGCGTGTTGGGGCGGCGTGTCGGGAGGCAGCGTGAGGCGTGAGGCGCGCGTGTTGGGGCGGCGTGTCGGCCCAGCAGGTGGACGGCGTGTTAGTGTGCTGATAGCGGCGCGAGGCGGGAACCAAAGTCAAGGTAGTGTGAGTCTGCTATGAGATAGGTCGGACGGTGTGCGCCGACACGGGGAAACGTAGCCACAGTCGAGTTTACGGCCAGTGGACAAACAGAACCAAACACGACATCACAGGCCGCGTGGCACGTCGCACAAAGACCGCTCGCTGCCCCCGCCGCCGCCCCCCTAGACACACACCCCACACGCGCACACCTCTTGAACTGGTCCGGCGGCACCCAGGGCGTGGTGCCACTGCTGGCGCCGCTGCCGCCGCCGCCGCCGCCATCCAGCGCCGCCGCCGCGCGCTGCGCCGCGTGCCGTACACCCTCGTACACGTCAGACAGGGCAATGAGCAGGCTGTCGTACGCCAGCCCGTCCAGCAGCAGCTCCTGTCCAGGCAACACACGCAGGTGCCAGTCAGTCAGGCAGGCAGTTAATGGTCGAGATGTCGAGGACGCGTACAGAGTACAGCAGGGAGATCGCACAGCGGTAGGTCCACGCCTGCTATTGTCGGGACTGCCTTGGCCGTCAAGCATAGCGCAGGCAGGGCCACGGCTGACCTCGCTATGCCAGCAGCCGGAGTGCGGTGGCAAGGCATACTAGCACTAGCAAGGAGCAACACTTGTTTGGGCGCCCTCACACCACACAACCCGCCAGCGCATCAACGAAGCCGCACGGCCCCCACCTGCACACAGCGCTGGTACGCGTGCCGGCGATCCAGCAGCTGCAGTTTGGCCAGGGCGCATGCGTCGCCGCCGCCGCCGCCGCCAGCAACCGCCGGTGGTTGGCCGCTCAGCGCTACAGACGCCGACGCGGCGGCCGCCCCGCCGTGCCGCGCCGAGCGGCGCTGCAGGCGGCTGTCGAACTCGAACCCAAGCTGCGCGAAGCCTGTGTGTGCAGAGGTGCCGTGGTAAGTGTGTGGCGAGGGGCAAATGGCAGGAGCGGTTTGTGCGGGTAGGAATTCGTCCAGTCTGCGCCGCCCAGTTACACTTCAACGCAGGTAGGGAGGCCACATTGTGCGGGTGGGTGGCGTGCGCACGCACCAGGAGCGAGCAGTTCAGGATTAGGCAAGGCAGCCCGCAAAGTCACTCGTCGCCACTCACGTGCGGTGTTGAAGCGCTCGAACGTCTCCAGGTCCACCAGCCGGGCGCCTGCGTCAGTTGCGTTGATTGCAGCAGCACGGCACCAGTAGGGCCGCGGGCGGGGAAGGCGCAAAGGCTTTAGAAAGAAAACACGTTCAACTTGAGGGAAAGCCGACAGCCGACTCGCATGCATTCTGCTAAGACATCATCGACAGGTAGGTTAGGTGGGTCGCGCTCACCAAGGTCGTCGCACTCGCGGCGCAGCTGGCGGCACACCGCACGCAGGGCCTCCGCCCGCGCCGCCGCCGCCGCGACATCCTCCGCCGCCGCCGCCGCAGCACCCGCAGCCGCATCTGCAGTGGCGGCGCCGCAGGCGCCGGTGCATGCGCAGCGGCTGGCACCCTCGGCGGCGGCGGTGACGGTGGCGGCCGCTGCTGATGCGGTGGCGGTTTGCGCCGCCCCGGGGGGACGAGCTGCGTACGGGGGGCGGCCGACCAGGCCGCTCACCAGGGCGGCGGCGCGCAGGCGGCAGGCGGCCGAGTCCAGGAGCGAACCCAGGCCGCGCAGCCCGTGCGTGAGGTGGCCACCCACGCGGCGTAGCTCCTGCGCAGAGTCGCCCGGCAGCAGGGGCAGGTAACAGGAGGGGCGTCAGGGATGCCGACTCGCATCAGTTTGGGCCGGCTGCGGCGCGACTGCGCGAGCGCCAGCGGCGTGCATGCGCACGCACGACAGTAAGACCCTGCGTGGATGCCGTAATCCCTGTGACCACACACGCCGCCGCAGCCTCACCTCTGCGAACAACCTCACAAACGCGCCTTCCGAAGCCGCGCCGGCGTGCAGCGCCCACGCCTCCGCGGGATCCTCGGCAGCCTCCACTGCAGGCACCGCAGCTGTTCCCTGCGCCTGAGACGGCTTCTGTTGCTGCCGCTGTGCGTTGCGGCGATGGGCGAGGGCCGCGCGCAGCAGCGCCATCACAGGCCCGTCGCTCGCGTCGGCGAACATACCGGCTGACGCAAACGCTGGCGACGCTGCAGCGCCGCCGCCGCCGCCGGAGGTGGCAGCAAAGGCAGCGCCAGGCGTGCCACCGCTCAGGCGCGCCTCTGCCGCCAGTGCAGCCGCCGGATCGCAGCCCCGCGCCAGCGGTTGGTACTGCTGCTGCACAAGTGACTGCAGCTGCAGCAGCTGCTGTGACGGCTGCTGTGGCGGCTGCGGTGGCGGCTGCGGCAGTAACGCCCGCAGCTGCGCCTCCCGCAGCGCGTGCTGCTGCAGGCGGGCGGAGGGGCGGCTGCAGGCGTCGTCGTCCAGAAGCCCAGAGGAGCCCGCGCGGTGCAGCTCGCCGGCTGTGAGCGGGAACGAGGACAGCGGCTGCAGCAGCGGCGGTTGCGGCTGCTCCGGAGGTTGGGGTTGTGGATGCTGCCGTGCGGCGGCCGAGGCGCCGGCTGCCGCCGTGGTAGGTGGGGGAGCAGGATCCGGTGCAGGCTCCAAGTCCAGCAGCCCAAGCTCTTGCCCTGGCACAGCCATGCTAGCTGAGGCGCCGGATCGGCGGCTCCTGTGAGTGCGGTGCTGCGACTGCCTGCCAACCTCGCCGCTGGCGGTCCGCTGTTCCGCCGCCTCCGCTTTCGCCGCCGCGGTGTCGAGACCAAGGGGCCGCCGACCAGGTCAGTCTTGACTTGTGCTAAATGTTAGTTATGATGCCTGCGACCGGGGCTCACTGCAAGCCAACCAAGCGCCTCAGTGTCCGCCCAGACCATGAAACCGAATCGTGTGCCCGCAAATGCAGAAATGCTTTGCTGTGGTGCAATCCAAGGCCGGTGCATCGACCCTGATCTATCCGCTTGCTAAAACTTTGTCACGCGTGCGCGAGCCATGGCTTGGCGCCCGCCTCGGACTGGAACGGGCTGACAGGTGACAGGATCCGGTTCCAGAACCCGCGCGAAATCGGTTCGCTTCCGAAAATTGCGAACACCCGCGTGCTTTGTTTGTTGACCAGCAAGCTGCTGGATGGATGCTAAGCGCCTAACGAGGTCGGGGCCCGTAAGACGCGCAAGCAGGGCGCGAGCAGCCCCCGGGTCGTGTCCGGCGTTGGGCGGTTTCTTGGTCGGCAACTACCGTATGTAATATGAGCGAGCCGCATGAGCTAGGTCGGCGCACAAGCACGAGCTGGCGCGCGCCGGCAATCCATTCTCCTGCCACCCTCAGCCATTCCAGTGTGCTCCCACAGTCTGCAATACCAGCACTCGCGCCGCGCACCTTCGCTCCGTGCCAGTGGCGCGCACACTTGCGCCCGCGCGGGCCGCTTGCCTGCCTGCCTGCCGTCCTCGAAGCCAGGCACGCGACGCCCTGCCACCGTGTGAATCGATGCCTGTGTGCCAAAGCTGGCCGCAGTTGCGAGTGGCCGACGCCAGCTGCTCTGGTTGAGCCGCTAGCAGCAGCCCGCAGACGTGCATCCACACTGCGTTGCGTGGCAGCGGGCTGGGCCCTTCGTCGTCCATATTACATCAGCCACACATGTCATGATGACAGCTGGCGTCCATAGGTATACACGCTTACACTGCAGTGCAGCCGTCGCTACACGGGTGCCTGCTGCCTCACCAACTCTGCATTCTCTCCGCAACCGGCTTCAGCAGCACTGGCACCAGGACATCGGTAAATATGTGCTATGGTGTGCGCGGCGGCTGCAGGTGCCCCGGCGTGCCACAGGCAACTCCCGTGTGCCGGTCCCGCCGCACTGGGCTCTGCTATAGCCTGCCCCTCCCCATCCAGACTCTCTCATCCATTATTGGTCGCCGCTTAGCCTACGCCCCATCACAGCCCGAGGCACTTCGTTATAAACCTTCGTATAGACGACTGTTGTGTTCAAGAGGTGTGGTCCATCGTCGGGAATGCACGTGCACGGCCATGCTTTACGGTCCATGATCTATCAACTTCGCGCAAGCCGGCGTGCCCCATCGCCGCCCCAAACGCGGCGCCGTGCCGCGGTACCACACACCTGTAAACCACCGCGCTGGCCATGCGCCAGCAGCACAGAAAGGATATGTTTCCACTCTGGCTCCGCTCCCCGACCAAACTGAGCTCCGCTCCCCAACCAAACTGAGCTGCTGATGGGATGGCAGCCAGCCGTGGCGGGGCAACTCGAACAAACTCTCGCAAACCATTATGAATAGCGTGTTGTGAACTTGTGCTGTGTCCGCTGAGGCTTCCCTCAACCCCATACCGCGCCGACCATCCATTCCCCCTTACGCGCCACGTGTGTAGCTCCCGGCCACAGCGTGACGGCGAATCGTCCTCCAGCTTTCATAGGCGCCCATCTGACACCCTCACAAAAGAAGAAATGAAGCCCCTCAAAACAACAAACGGGGCGGCGCACAACACCGCGGACTGAGGCACTGCTACGATGCTGTTGTGCTGAAATACGATGAAGCACCCAATCGACCAACAAAATTGGGGGACCAATGACCTCACCCCGCTACTCATCGAGACACCAAGAATTGTACCAAACCTTTGTCTCGTGCACTCACCAACCATACCAGTGGTGCTGCTGCGCCATTGGGCCTGCAACGCGCGTGATATATTTTTGCAGGGCCCTATCAATCACCCACCAATCAATGCGGTACCGCATCACCGTACGATCGAAACCAGCAAACCGTTACCCGTTACTACGCTGCTTGCACACTTCTGCCTGGGTTGCCCGCTGCCAGCCAGGGCTGCATCAAAGCCTGCCACTCAACAAGAAGACTTCGCGTTGTGAAGAATGCCACACTCGCAACGTTCACGACCGTGTAATGCTCCTCTCTGAACTGTGTACGACTCAAATCATGAACGCAGGCCGCGACTCGCCAACTCAAAAACAGCAGGATTACGTTTAGCGAACAGGACACCCAGTTTGCAACACTCGGTGCCGTGCCACGTCTATACCGTTTTATTTAAATTTGCGGCGCCGACAGACAGACACCAGCGCCAACCCGTATGGTCTATCCCACACCGAAAGATTGTACGACCGAAATCAAACTGCGCGCCATTGAAATTCAGTTGTCCAAGAGGGCCCCGGCTCCAAGCCCACACAAGCATCTGCTACAGCAAAACGTATGCGCACAACCAGCTCGCATCACCGGCGTCCACAGAGGATGACCACCTTTATTGTCACTGCATTGCTTACTTGACCGATTGATTGCTTTTAACTAGTGAGTCTGGACCCTGTGCGACCTTGACACCTCGGAGCCGTCCCCCGTACCAACACCTGGGCCCAGCGCCAACAGGCTGCGGCAGGCGACGCACCCGGGCAACAAAGATTATGTGTGGATTGCTGTGTGTCATGACCGGGCTCACAACTCCTCACGCGCAGTATGTAGCGCGAGCGACATGACATGTAAGGAAAGCACGAAGCTAAGCATCCCCCACTGCTGTTCTTGCCCGCGTTGCCCAAGTCGACCTACAACCTGAGAAACAAAAGAAACCAAAAGCGCTGTGAAAACCCGCCGCTTTTATCCAGCAACTGCTGTGCTGTTCTCCGTGCCACCAAGCATGCCCCGTCACTTGGCATAGGGCATTCGTTTTCTTGCCAACTCAAGCACCGAGTGCCTTTAGCACTTCTATCATTCCCGGTGGCTCTGCGACTCCCTCTCTCTCGGTCTCCTCCGAGCATGCGCTGTTGCGCGTGTGCAACGACACGTGTGCGCGCACACGACCGGCGGAAGTCTCACCTGCCGCAGCCCACGTGCGGCTGTGGAAGCACAGGGGCCATCAGCACACCAGCTCGGTGAGGACCTCGTCAGCCGTGCCGGCTGTAGCAGTGGTCGCCAGGTTGCTGACGCTACTGCCGTCCATCAGGAAGCCCGACCTGAGCAGCCCCGCCGCCTCCGAGTCCTCCGCGAGCACCGCCGCCAGCTCCGCCTCCAGCGCCGCACGCGCCTCCGCCTCCGCCTCCGCCTCCGCAGCCATTTGGAGGCTGGCGCGGGACGCAGGCCGGCCGGCCGCCGCCGCCGCCGGGTGCGGCCGCAGTTGCGGCAGGGCGGCGGGCAAGGCGTGCTCTGCTCCGCTGCCGCCGCCGCCGCCTGACGGCAGCAGCAGTTGCTGGGGCCCAGCCCCGCCGCCAGCGGCTAGCATGTCCTCCTCCGAGTCCGAGCTCTGCTGCTGCTCCTCCTCTTCCATGGCGCTGCTGGTGCTGCTGGTCGGCGAGCTGCTGTCCTGGCGGCGCGCCGGCCGCATCATGCGCTGCGTCTGCACCAACGCGGAAGAACGACCAAAATTGTTGAAAAATGAAAGAATACAGGCGCTGCTCACATCGACATCGGCCATGCCGCAAACAAATGTGCCCGAGCGTTTTTGCGAATTAATCAGCTGGTTGCCGCGCACTCACCTTCAGGCCGCCAGGCGCCCCCGCCACTCCCAGGCCAGCCGCTGCGGTCCTGCACCGGTGCTGCCGACGCCGCAGGACGGCGCGGACGCGGCGTGAGTGCACCCAGACCGTGCCGCCGGCCCCGCCCTGAGCCTGCAGCGCGACGCGCCCCTCCGCTGCGCTGGATGCCGCAACAGCAGCAGCAGCGGACGCTGCCGCACCCAGCGCACCGTGGCCAGAGATGCTTTGCTTGGCGTTGGCGACCGCATCGGCCGCCTGCCGGCTGTGCCTGGCGGGAGGTGGCGGCGGCAGCGGCGAGGCGGCCGTGAGGCTCCGCGTGGCCGCCGGCTGCGCCGCCGCGGCCCCCACCTGGAAGCAGGACAGCTGCAGCTGCGGTGTCAGGAAGGGCGACAGGAACGGCGACTGCATCAGCAGCTGCTGCGGTGGCGGCTGCAGCGGCTCCACGCCGGAGGCGATCATCGCACCGCTGGCGGCGCTGCGGTCACTCTCCGTCTCCAGCGAGACTGCACCAGAGACCGGCACCGCAGCTGGCGGCGTCGCATGTTCCGAGCACAGTGTGTCCGGGGACTTCGACAGCAGCGACGAGCTGGGCTCCGCCCCGCCCAGCCGCATCAGCAGCGCGGCCGCAGCAGCTGTCTGGGCGGCGTTGGCCGGTGCAGTTGCGGCCGGACCGTCGCCCGCCGGTGCCTGTTGCAGCGGCAGCGGGGGCGGCGTGGCGCAGGCCCGGCGGCTGCGGAGGTTGGCGGCGAGGGACGTGCGCGAGCAGTTGTAGTCGCGGCTGTACAGGTGGTGGTGCTGCTGCCGCGGCGCCGCGGGGGCCAGGCTGCCGGGCGGCTGCAGCGCGCGCCGCTTAGCCGGGCTGTAGGAGGCACTGCTCTCGGTATCACGCGGCGGCGGCAGTGCCTGGGGCGGCGGCGCCCAGGCGCCGGGGGCTGCTGCGGCAGCCGCTGCCGCAGCCATGGCGCCCATCGCCGCCAGGAAGCAGGGCGGCGGCGAGGCATACGGCGCCATTGCTTGCGCCGGCAGGAAGCAGGGCCCAGCCGGCGGGAAGACCATCGGATAGACCATGGCATCGCCCCCGGCTGGGCAGAAGAAGAATGGGAAGGGGAAACATCCCAGGCCGGCTGGAGCTGGGGCAGGGGCCGTGGCGGTTAGTCGGCAGTCCATTTTGTATGACCTGCACAACACGCGGCCAATGCCAGAGTTTTACAATGGTAACGTGACCCTTGCTGTATGGTAATGTGGACCAGCTGCGGCAAACAAGAGAATCCCGCACAAAGAGTGTCGAGCGTGGGTCAGAGGAATGGTGTCAGCATCGAGCTCGCTCGGCGCTTCGGGGCTCACCTGGCGGTTCTTTATAATGTTTTTGACAGATGGCAACTTAGGCGCATCATGTCAGCCCAGCGCGGGGCCTCTGGAGGTTCCGCTGGAGGGCTCGAACCCCTCACGCGGGCTCGACGCGGGCTCCGCGCAAAACAGCGCGCGCGCGAGCTCCGGGACGCCCCTAGCTAAACCTTATGTCGAACAGATGCTCCCTGGCTTGCAGGATTTCCAGAGATCCTCGCCGGCGAGTTCTTTCGGTCGCGACTAACTCCGAGGGGCAAGAATATCAGGAGCGGTCGCCGGCCCGGTCGATCAGTTCAGGTCCAGCTGTGTTACAGGACTTTCCAAGGGCGCGCCAAGGGACTGGGCTTCCCAAGCCAAAGTCCATTGCCATGCAGGTTTGGCCCCATGCATCGTTTCGCCGGCTCTGACTCGCGTACGCAACCCCGCTGGCCACATCAAAGCTTAGCAGTTCAAGGAGACTTCTGGAGCAGCTTGCGCAAGCGCCGGAGCTTGTTGAAAAACCCAAACGTGCTGACACTCAAAATTCTGACCCCGCTTCAACAAATTTTGCCCTCTTTATCACATAACAGCTGATAGCAAGCAATTTGAATGCGTAATTTAGCACGCTCGCGGAGCCTTGACGTGGAGCCCGCTCGTGCAGCGCCAGGCCCAGCGCCCTCCTGTGCCCAGCCAGCTGCCCAAGGCGAGCGTAGCTAACGCTCGGGCCTTGGGCCGGGCAGCATAGGAGCAAATGGCCGAGGCATTCAACACCCAGGCCCTCCCAGCTCGCCTGAAGGAGGGCCTGGGTGCGGTCGTGGACCTCAAGAATAGTGTCAAGGAGCGTTTTCTTGGACTGCTAGGCATAAGACAGCCCAGGACGCTGCTGGAGGACGAAACCGAGGTGTATTTGCAAGTCGGCAAGAACTTATGGCACGCCCCCAGGCAGCTGCGTGTCGGTAAGTAATTGCAAGACTAAATGGCGGGGCAAGGGCGCCTTCTGGCTCGCCTGTTGCGTCGGTTGAGCACCCGGAAATTCCCCCCAAGCGCCAGGCCCACTTTCGCGCCGGGCACGCGGTAGCAGTTACGTCGCGCCTATGCCAACCAACGTGCATCCAATTCGCCTCATCTGCAGAGCTGTGGCTCTCGTCGCTGGCTCGGAGGCATTCTCTCGTGGGCGACTACCCAACATACCTTGCGCAGGTGCGGGCTGCGTCTGAGTTTATGCACACTGGCCTAGCGAATTTTGCGAATTGCCGTTGACTTCGAGTTGCAGTTTTGTAGGTGACGGGGTTTGGGGAGGTCTCTCGTTTGAGGACGTGTTGCGCGCCTGCAGGACATCACGCGGGAAGCAGCTGTGGACATCGACAAGGACGTGCCGCGCACGTTCCCCAATACGCGCCGATTCCATGCGGACGAGGGCCAGGCGTCGCTGCGGAACGTTCTGCGGGCGTATGCAGCTTATGACCCGGAAGTGGCGTACTGCCAGGGCATGAATTTCCTCACGGGCCTGCTGTTGATGTACCTGCCTAGCGAGGGGCAGGCATTCGCAGCGCTGGTGGTGCTCATGGAGGACCGCAAGTTGCGCAGCTTCTACCACCGCAGTATGGCGCTGCTGCAGGTTCGTACGCAAGCGTGGAGTGACGGGCAAAGGGCCGAGGGCACAGGGGTCGAGCGGGCAGCGCTGCGGGGTGCCGTGAGCGAGAGTGGCAGGAAGTTCCAGACACGCAGACACGGCAAACCACTTCACCTGCTCTCAACGCCGTACGCCCTGTCGCTGCCTCGGCGCTCCCACAGGTGCAGCTGTGGCAGCTGAGCCGCCTCATCAGCCCCGCGCTGAACACGCACCTTGAAACCATGGGCGTGGTGCCCATGCTGTACGGCGCCTCGTGGCTCATGACCGCGTTCTCGGCAGACTTCCCCATTGCCTTCTCCGCCAGGTGCGTCCGCCCGTACTCGTTACGTGCCGGCACGGGCACCACAACAGCGCTGCATCGTTACGCGCGCGCGTGATTGCCCTCCGCGCTGTCCCTTACATGACGGATTGTGGTCTTGCGGCCCGCTTGCCCTGCGCGCCTTCCTCCCGCAGGATCATGGACGTGCTGCTGGGCGACCAGTGCGAGTGCGCGCTGCTCAAGGTGGCGGTGGCGGTCATGAAGGCGGTGGAGCCGAGCCTGCTGGAGATGAAGGACCTGGAGGATGTGCTGGGCTACCTCAAAATCGACGTGCCAGGTGGGCCGGGGTGGCGGCCAGGGGAAGGCGGAAGGCGCGAGGGCCACGGCCAGGCGAGAGCCAGGCTACTGCGTGCGCGCCGGGGCGCTCTCTGTCCGTGCACGCACGGGCTTGCGACGGCGCTGCAGCTGCGCATGCTGGTGATGGGGTACCGACGTGCCGTGCTTTGACTCTGTGCACCCGCACGCCCCGCAGCCTGGGAGGACGACGACCTGCACGCGGTGCTGACGGCGGCGTTCACCAAGCCCTGGACCAGCCGGCAGCTGTCCATCCTGCGCTCGACGGAGGATGCGGAGACGGTGGCGCAGGCCATGGACCGCGTCATGACCGCCATGAGCGAGCAGGCCAGCGGCGTGGTGAGTGGGCGGGCGGCGCAGGCCGGGCCGGGGCAAGCGTTGCTTGGGGTGCCCGCGCAGTGGAGGGGCGTACTTGGGAACCGTCTGCACGCAGGACCGACATGTAGCAGCGCTTGCTGACCGCTGTGCCCGGCTCTTGCGCAGCCCGGTGACGACGACGACGGCGGCGAGGACGGCGACCTGCCAGCCGACGGCCGCGTGGCGGTGACGGTGCCGCGCATCAAGCCGCCGCCGCAGCCCACCACCACCTGCTCCTCCTCCTTCGCGCCCAGCCCAGCCTGCGGCACGCCCATCGGCGGCGGGCCCATGGGCACGGGGTCCATGGGCGGCGCGGGCATGCTGGCGTCCACGGGCGGCTCGCCGCCCATGCCCATTGGCTTGAGCGGCGGCGGCTCGTTCCGGCAGCAGCAAGCCGGCGGGGGCAGCATCGCAGGCAGCGTGGGCGGCAGCGTGGGCGGCGGCGGCGAGGCGGGCATGCTGAGCGGGATGTCGAGCATGGGCGGCAGCTTGACCCAGTGGGCCATCCCCAGCATCCACCCGGAGGCGCACGCCAACCCAGCGATCCAGGCGTTCAGGTGGGCCTTGATGCTCTTGAAGCAGCGCCGCGGGTGTAAGGGTAGGGGCTTGACGTGACCACCTAGCTGGCTACCTGGCGACTGCAACGGCCAGGATGCCGATCATGCCCTGCTGAGCCTCCCTCTGCTCACCTCGCCCTTCCACCGTATACGTCATGCACGCAGGCGGGCGCACCTGCCCATCCTCGCAGCAGCAGCCGGCGGCCCTGGTGCACGGGCAGCTGGCGGACGCAGCATTCTGGCGGGGCAGGCCGCGACGGCAGCGGTTGCGGCGTCGGCGGCGTCGGGGGCCACGCCGGCAGAGTCCCTGACGCCGTCGCCGCCGCAGACGCTAGCGGGCGCGATGGACGAGAATGGGTCCGCGGTCGCCTCCTCCCCGGGGCTGCTGCAGCCTGCTGAGCAGGTGATACTGTCGGAGTCGCAGCTGCACCTGCACCCCGACCAGCCCAGCCTGCTGCGCGCGACCACCGGCGAGGACTGGAGCGACTTCAACAGCGCGCGGCAGCAGTGGCGCACGCTCTCGCGGTCCACGCCAGGCAGCATGCGGCAGCACAACACCGACGGCGGCGACGACCGGAGCAGCACTACTCTTGCTGGGGCCGAGGCTGCCGGCGGCGGGGGCGTGTGGCGCGCGGGGCTACCGGGGCCCGCACCTCCGTCGGCGGCCGGCTCAAGCGGGTCGTCCTCCGCGGCAGCATCCTTCGGCGGCGCGCCGCCGGCAGGGGAACCCGCAGCAGCGCCGGCGTACAGCCAGCCCATCCCCGTGCCCACCAGCGGCCCAGCGCGGGCACTGAGCGCCCTGAGCGCCTTTGCCAACGCGTCGGGGCCGGCGGCAGCAGCAGCGGGGCTGGCGCTGGCGCCGCCGAAGCCGCCGCTGCCGCCGCGGCAGTCGTCGTTCGACAGGGCGCCGCCGGGCGCGTGCGCCTCGGCGTTCTCGCGCCTGTCGGTGGTGACGGAGGACCCGCCGTCGGTGCTGATGGGCCCCACGGCGCCTGCGCCCTCGCCGCGTGGCTCCATGGACATGCACGTGCTGGGCCGCGCCGGCAGCAGCCACATGGACCAGGGCGAGCACGGCGGCCAGCTGCTGGGCACCAGCACCGCCGGCGCCGCGGGCGAGGGCAGCTTCCTGGCGGCCGGCGGCGGCGGCCCCGGCGGCATGGGAGGCATGGGCGGCAGCGCCTTCGCCGGCGGCATGGGCGGCAGCGCGCCCTCGTGCAACGGCGACTGCGCCAGCGGCACCGCCTCCGCCACCACCGGCGGCGCGCTGCTGTCGCCGTCGGGCATCAGCGGCGCGGTGTCGCCGCACACGGGCGTGTCGCCGCACGTGCTGCTGACCTCGGCCTGGAGCCACCAGAGCCAGGGCGCCAGCGGCACCAGCGCCGGCGCCAGCTTCATCCACTCGGCGGGCGGCGGCACGCTGGGCGGCGGCAGCGACTCGCCCACAGCCGGCGCGACCGGGGGCGTGGGGTACGCGCCGCTCGGGGCCACGGCGACGATGGCCGGGGCAGCGGCCATGCTCGGCGCAGCGTCAACGGCCGCGTCGACCGCCGGGTCGCTGCTGTATGACGGCGAGGCCGCGGCGGCATCCGCAGCCGCCGGCGAGGCCGCGGCCCTGTTCACGGGCCTTCCAGACGGCGCGGCTGCCGACGGCCAGACCACATCGTCGGGAGCCTCGGCCACGTTGGGCGGTCCGGCGGGCCTGCTGCCGCTGGCGCCGCCGCCGCCGCCGCAGGTGCCGCTCGGCTCGGTGCCGCCCGCCAACGCCGGCGAGCGCAACCCCAACACCGACCTGGGCACCGGCATTGGCTGCGACATCCTGCGCATGCTGACGCGCGTGGACGCCAGCAATGCCAACGCCGCCTACGACACGAACGCGGTGCTGGGCGAGTCCATGTACGCCGACTCGCCCAACAGGGAAGAGAAGCCGAAGGAGGAGCAGACGCTCGTCAAGAGCGCCAGCGAGCAGTCGCTGCGCCACCTGCCGTCCTCGTCGGCGCTGGACCGCATGGCGGCGCAGGACCTGGCGCGGGCGCAGGAGGAGGCGGAGCGCATGCGGCAGGAGCTGGAGGTGCGCTGGCCGCGTGGGCTGGGGGCGGGGCGGTGTGGCTGCTTTTATTGTTTGCCGGGAGGGGCGTGTTGACTCGCAGCGTGGGATGCACTGCTGGTCAAAGAGAATGTCAGTCTCACGGCTTGGCTGCGTGCTGTTGCTTCCAAATGCTTACGCAGGCCCAGCTGCTGCAGCAGCGCGCCGCCGAGGGTGGCCGGAGCGGCGCAGCCAGCCATTCCATATCCGGCGCAGCACCGGCGGACGGGGCTGCGGGCGCGGACGCAGCGGCGGCGGCTTCGTCGTTTGGCGCCCACGCAGATGGCGGCGCGGGCGATGGGGCAGCGGCGGCGAACGGCGAGGCGACAGCAGGCTTGTCGGGCGGGCACGCTGTGTCTGTCTCCGGGGCGCTGCAAGCCAACGAGAACGAGGTCGTGCTCAAGCGGCCGGCGCTCTACGTGTGAGTGCGTGCCCCGGGCATAGCACCGCTCACCGGAAGCATGTAGCTATGCACCGATGTCGCTGGGCAGCTGTGCCTCTGGGCATGGGCAGCAACCACCGTGTGTTGCGATCTGCGTGCTTACCGCCGCCCCTCGGCTCCCTCGCGATCACAGGGACGGCATCCCCATGTTCGACCCCAAGAGCCTCATGTGCGACACGCAGCAGGAGGCGCAGGTCATGTTCACGCCGCTCGTGTCGCCCGGAGCCTCCTCCTACGCCGGCGGCGGCCTGGAGCAGCAATCGACGCTCACCGGCCTCACGGCGCCGCCCTCAGCCTCCGTGTCAATGTCGGGCGCGGCGCCGGCGGGCGCAGCCGCTGATATCGCGGTGGCTGACGGCGACGAGGATGAGGACGGCGACCTCGATGACGCGGCGTACGACCTGGCGGAGCCCAGCGATGACGAGGACGCGGAGGCGGGCACTGGGCTGCTTGTCGATGACGACGAGGAGGAGGGCGATGAGGACCGGCCGTCCGGAGGCCTGCGGCGCACCGCCGCCGCCGCCGCCGCTGCGGCGGCCACGGCCTCAGTCGTAGCAGCAGCAGCCGCGGCTGCGCCAGCGGCGAGGGCAGGGGCAGGGGCTATGGAGGCGGCAGGGCCAGCAGGGGCCGCCAATGCATCGCCGCGGCAGGGGCCGCCCGCGACGCCCGGCGGCGCTGCTGGCCCCGCAGGCGAGTGGGTGGACTGGTCGCAGGCGCCGCCCATCCAGACCGCGGCGCCGGTCACGCTGCCCATGACGGGGCCGCTCCGGGAGGTCACGCCCGCCTCGGCAGCCCACGAGGACGGCGGCGCGCACGCTGCTCACGAGTCGGCGGCGGCCTGCGGCGCTGGCGAGGGCGCCGCCAGCCAGTCGGAGTCGGGCGCCCAGTCCCAGTCCCAGTCCGGCACCACGCGGACTAAGCAGCCAGAGGAGAGCTGCCACGAGCCGCCCGGCCCGGCGCACGGCGCGGCGCAGGCGTACGGCCTGCTCCCCGCCACCTCCAACATGGCCTCCCTGGCGGCGCCGCTGCCGCATGCCATCTCCTTCGCCACCACCGCCGGCGGCGCCAGCACCAACGGCGCCAACACGCCCACCAGCAGCTTCACGGCCGCCGGGCCGGGCCGCTCGGGCGGCTTCAACTGGATGCAGCTGCGCTGCGACTCCATGGCCACCAGCGACATCGACAGCCGCATGGGCTCGAGCCGCTGGGGCGCTGGCTTTGCCACCGGCCTGAACACAGGCGACATCGTGGACACGGACAGCGAGGGCACGCCGCGCCACCCCGACGGCGGCGTGGGGCACATCATGCAGCCGCCGGGCGCGCCGGCGCCGGCGCTGCACGCGATGCACTGCAACAGCATGCCGGGGCACGGCGAGCCGCCGGGCAGCGGCGCGGAGTCGCCGCTGGCGCTGACGAGCTCGGGGCCCATGCACCCGTCCTCGGCGCACCCGTTTGGCCAGGCCGGCTCGCACGGCCACGGCGCCCACGGGCACCACCACGGCGGCCACTGGCAGCCGCACATCCTGTCCAGCGGCTCCTTCGGCCGCGGCGACCACTCAGGGCACGGCGGCATCCCCGCGTCGGGCGGCGTGGTGAAGCGCGTGGGCTCGCGCCTGGCTCTGGCGCCGGGCTCCATCCTGGCGGCGGGCGGCATTGCGGAGGAGGAGGGCGAGGGCGAGGACGACGGGCCCCTGCCGCCGTCCGGCCCGCCGTCGGCCAGCAAGGACCCCTCCCGCAAGGAGCTGTTTTCACGGGACGACGCGCCGGCAGAGGAGGCCGCCGCCACCGCAGCAGTAGTAGCAGCAGCAGCTGACGCGCTGGGGTCGCCGCCTCCTAGCACAGGGACAGCAGCCGCAGCCGCGGCAGGCGCGGGCGAGGATGCGGACGGCGCGGGTGTGGCATCTCCTGCCTCTGGGCCGGCCTCTGCCGAGGGCGCGTCCAGCGCCGACACGGCCACCACCCCGGACGGCATGGGCCCCATGCGCCACGCCAGCTCGGGCCTGGGCGAGGGCGAGGACAGCCAGCGCGCCGCCTCCATGGGCGACGTCGGCGGCTCGGCCAACGCCGGCGAGGGCCCCTCGCCCTTCAGCCGCACCGCGCTGAGCCCCTCTCTGGCGCACCACATAATCTCCGCCTACCTGCGCTGCGAGCAGCACGAGCAGCAGCAGGAGCAGAAGGAGATGGAGGAGCGGCTGCAGCAGGAGCAGGCGGCGGCGGAGGAGGAGGGCGTGGAGGTGGAGGCGGCGGGCGGCGGCGCAGACACGCCAGCCATGCCCGACTTCGCCGCGGCGTACGGCAGCAACGCGGGCGACGTCAGCCCCAAGGCGCTGTCAGGCTCGATGGCGGGCGCAGCGGCAGCCAGCCTGTTCTCTGGAGAGCCGCTGTCGCAGCCGCCGCCGCAGCTGCACACGGAGGAGCCCAGCCTCGCCAGCCACGCGTTCAGCCTGCCCGCCGTGCCCATGTCGCCGCCGGCGCTGCTGTCGCCCACCCTTGCAGACCGCGCCCGCGCAATGGCCGGCGGCGGCGCAGACGCGCCGCCGCCGACGACGATGACGACGACGGGCGGCAGCTCGATGGGCGGGTCGGCGTTCGCCACGTTCCAACAGCCGCCGCCGGTTAAGGCGCTCACACCGTTCGCCATGTCCCTGGAGGACCCCAACATGTGCCGCATCTCGGCGGAGCTGCTGCAGTCCATGCCGCCGCCGCCCGCCGCGCTGCAGCCCAGCACGCCCACCCCGCCCGTGTCCATCCCCGGCGCCGGCGGCTCCGGCGCGGTGGCGGGCGGCGCCGGCGCCGGCGGCCGCGCCGGCGGCGGCTTCCGCTCGCGCACCATCAGCGGCGGCGGCGAAGGCGCCGACGGCGACGGCGGCGACGTGACGCTGACGGCCAGTGGCATCGGCGCGCTGGCCGGCTCCGGGATGGTGTCGGCGCTGCACAGCGGCTGCGTTGGGGCCAGCGGCAGCGTGGTGTTGCGCGGCCTGGGCTCGCACGACACGCCCGGCGGCACCGGCAGCATCCTGAACGCCTCCGCCGGCGGCGGCGTGCTGTCGGGCCCGGGCTGCGCCAGCGGCACCTCCTGCACCGGCGGCAGCGGCGCCGCCGGCAGCGCGCTGATGCAGGCGCTGCACGGCGTCAGCTTCCGAGCCGCCAGCAGCAGCTGCGGCGGCGCCGCGCCCGGCACCAGTGGCGGCGGCGCCGCGCCGGTGTCGCTGCTGCTGCCGCCGCCGCCGCCGCCGCAGGTGCCGCTCTGCGCGGCCGCCGCCGGCCGGTCGGACACCTCAGCCAGCTCGCTGGCCGCGGTGATGTCCGCCATCAGCAACACCTCCGCGAACGCACAGCCAGGATCGCTGCTGGACAGCGGCGCACACACGGTCGTGTGCGTCAGCGCCGCAACCTCCTCCGTCCCCACCTCCACCGGTACCTCCGCCACCGGCGCCTCGGCCACCTCCGCAGACCGCGCCCCGGCCGCGCCCGCTTGGACCGCCACATTTGACGAGCCCGCCGGCGGCCGCGCCGTGGCGGACGGCGCGGCCGCAACGGGCGCCGAGCCGCCGCTGCTGTCAGGCCGCGATAGCGCCGGGCTCACGCCTGGGGGCGTGCGCACGCCTGACGCACGCGCGCCTGCACCTGACATGGCGCGGGGCATGTCCCTGGAGGCCGGGGGCCAGTGAGGCCGGGGGCCCTGCCACAACGCGTTGGCGTTGTTGGTAGCGCGCGAGGCGGAGGTGGGTTGCGAGTTGGGGTTGCGGGTTGCGGTTGCGGTTGCGAGGGCGGCACTTCGCAGCACTGCAGTGGCTGACTGCTGGCACCCAGCAGCTCCAGGGCAATGGCAGGCGGCGTGGGCGTGGGGCGCGGGCTTGCTGACGCGTTGTACGTTTGTCCTCGAGAGTTGTAATGATGATGGTGGTGATCAAGATGGTGATCAAAAGGTGACAGAAATTCATGAACTGGTGGCAGAGTTTGGACGCGCCTGTAATGGATGGCGCTTGGAAAATGAGAACGGGCAACCGTGTTTGGCCTTCGAGGCCGGCACGGCGACGGTGACCGCATGCAGTTGTGTTGCCCCGCTGCACTTGGGGCCGCCATCGTACATTCGTACCGGAGGGTTCCGAAGGCCCCCGGCGCTTTCGTACCGCTGCTGGGGATGCAGAGAGGGTGATGGAAGGTACTGCGTGGCGCGTGTTCAGTAAAAGCATTGCAGGGATTGGTGTGGGCAGGAAAGCAAGCGAAACGGCGCGCGAGGGTGGTGCAGGCGCGCCGGGGGCGACGAGACATGCCGAAAGAGGTTTTGGAACCTGCATGGCAAGCTCGAATGCTTCGTGATGGTGTCGGCGTTTTGCAGAAGCTGGGGGCAAGTTAGAACGGCGACATGCTCCTCACACAGTGAGCGCGTAAAGTTCGTCGCATGCGATCTCCTGCTCAGAGGTCGATGACAGAATGCAAGTGCCAGGCGCGGTCCTATCGCATGTTTGCCGAGGAGAGGACATGTGGAGTGATGGAGCAAGAGCCTAAAAGTGTGTCCTTTGTGAATGTCCCATCGCTTGGTGCTGTGGCACCATCGACTATGATATGCTCGCGTGCGAAGGCGAACGGCACCGAATAAAACAATGTTGGCAATGGAGACGACTGAAGGGCGCCCGCCCACAATGAGTGGCCCTCGGTCGTGGCCTAAACGCCCGCACATCCAGTCACGGTTGTTTTGCCAAATGCCGTGCCAGTGTTCGCCGCGCGGTGCTTGAGTACCGTACTTCGTGTGTGCCGCTGTGTGTTTGTGGGTGGTATGTACTTCCAAAAACAACAACATGGAATAACGCGGCGCCGTACATTCGTGTCAGCAGTACGTGCGGCCTGGTCCAGCGGGGCAGCTCAGTGCCCCCCAGGTGGTTGATGTGTGCGCAGCGCGCAGCGCTGAGGTCTGGATCAGAACTCGACGTTTGGGGGCAGCGTGTGCCAAGCGTGTTGGGGGTAGCGTGGATGTACTGAATAGGCGATTCTACGTCCGTCTGGCACCGTCATGCGAGCGTGCAAGAGTCGCCGAAGTGTGTAGTATGACGGGACAGCCGAGATTACTGTTAGTGCGATCAGGAAGCAACACCGTGTGATCCTTGGGCGGGATTTATTCTTTTTTATTCAGGCTGCGGCCCGGCCGGGAGGCGGCGCGGGCAAGGGCGTGGGGCGTGGGAGCTGGCGGCCTAAGAGAATTGTGTGTTTGCATGGTGATGGTGTGTACGGTGACGCCGGGTCCACCCAGGTAGCCATTTTACCCAGGTAGTTCCGTAACAACGCGTGGGCCGATTAACACAACCTTGGCGTGAAGGAACAAAGAAGCGCGCACGGCAGGTCACGGAATGCGCTGCGCCGTGCGGCCGTGGCCAGTGCTGAATGAATGCTGCTGCTGCTGAACGCATGGTGCCGGCCTGCCAAGGCGACTTTGGACATGCTGAGGTGGGCGCTGCGCCCATCGCGGTGGGCTAATACTGGCCAACCAGGGCCAGCCATTATACGCTGGGCTGTAACGTGAATACTAGGAGCGCTGAGCCACGTTGTGTTTGCATTCTGGCGGTCTGAGCGTCTGCGGCCCCCATTGCGCTCTCCTTCCAGCCCCTCGTTTCTCGTGAACATGTGATATCGGGACTCCTGCAATCACCACAGCGGCACAGCCCCAATCCAAAGAAGGCAAAATGCCGTTGTGCTTCTGGCACCCTAACCCTCCTCCAGCCCCCTAACCCTCCAGCTCCTCCTCAGCGGCGGGTCGGCGGCGGCGGCGGGGGGGCGGCGGCGACGGCGGCAGGGCGGCAGTAACCTGCGAAATGCAATTCTTAGGAGTGAGGCAGGAGCGATAGTACAGATACAAGCACGCTGCCCCCCCCCCCCCCCGGAACCCCCGCTACCAGACTTCAGCTCGGCCCCCCCTCACCTTAGCCTCCCCCTCCTCCTCGTCCTCCTCAATGATGCCGATGGCGCCGGCGGCGGCGGCGCTGCTGCTGCTGTGGGCGCCGCCGCCGGCCGCTGGGAGGGCCAGCACGCGGGCCGCCGTGAGGTCCGCCTCCCTCTTGCGGGCACGTCGCTCCCGTGCCGCCTCTGCCGCCCTGGCCTTGCGGGCGATCTCCTGGGCAGCACCCAGTAGCAACGTCAAACACGCAGCGCTAACCGGGCATGGGCCACCCACGCCTATTTCCCTTGCACTACGGTATCCACTGCAATCCACTGCATGGGCGCCTGCAGCGGCCCTCGACCTCTCAACCAAGCTGGATGAACAGGCAGGCAGAGGGAATCCACAATCAGCACAAGCATCTTCGGTAACCAGGCGGCCCGCCGGCGACTGCGTGGCATGAACAGCCCATCAACGGCCCACCCCGGGCCACACACCCTGCGCTTTCATGCAGCCGTCTTACCACGCAGTTAGCGGCTGGAGGCCCGCCCTCCTCGCCGCGGCCACTGCTGCCGCCACCGCCCGCTCCCTGCACGCCGCCCCTCGTCTTCATCAGCTGCAGGTGGGGGTCCGCCACCTGCGCCAGCAGGTTGCCGTAGCCCAGCGTCACCAGCCGGGGCCGTGGGCCATCTGCGAGCGCGCGGGGACACAATAGATACAGCTGGTTGGTTGCGGTTTGGCAGCTAGCTATAATCATTGGCCTGTGCCTGGTGCGGATTAAGGACGTATGCCCTGCCACTGGGTAACCCAGCCCAGCATCTGGGGCGGGTGGCTTGCGCCGAGCTACTGAGTTGCATCAAACCTTCGCAGCTACGTACCTTGCGCCACGCCGGCTGCAGCGGCGGGGATGTCCAGCACGGAAGCGCGGGCCATGAATGCCCACACGTCCTCGTAGATTGCGGAGGGGCTCAGCGCCTTGAGCGCCTGCCTCGCCTGTAGATCGATAGACAAGTAATGTGGTTCAGTAAGATAATGCGCACAATCTGCACATCGGCATACATCAGCCGCTGCTGACGCCACGACTGCGTACGCTGTATCTACGCCTGCGTACGCCTATCTTCCCTCCCACGCCCGGTCATCACAACAACAGTTACGCACCTGCGACTGCACCTCTCTGCAACCCAACTCCTCGAACGCCTCCAACTCCTTGTCGGTTGGGTACACGAGGTAGCCGCCCATCACGCCCAGAGCCGTGCCCATAGGCACGAAGTCGTCAGTCACCACGCCGCCGCCACAGCCAGCCGCCGCCATGACCGCCGCGGCTCCAGTGGAGAGCGCCGCCCCGTGGTCTCCGCCTCCGCCGCCACTACCGCCCCCTCTGCCGTCGCCCCCGCCCTCGGCACCAGCAGCAGCAGCAGCAGCAGCAGCAGCAGCAGCAGCAGCAGCAGCAGCAGCAGCAGCAGCAGCAGGGCGCGGCTTCAGGTAGGACTGCACCGCTGCCTGCTCGGCCAGCGGGTGGCCCCATGGGCAGGCGCTGTCCTCATCGTTCAGCACGAGGCCCAGTAGCTGGGCCAGCGTGGAGCCGAAGTATCGCAGGCGCGGGCCTGGCACCACAGCCGCGGCAGCAGTAAGGTTGAGCTGCTCACGGAAGGATGGCACGTCCGCCGCGGCTCCGCTGCCGCCGCCGCCCGCGGCCGTGCCGTCGGTGCTGCCGCCGCCAGCAGCGCCACCCGCTGCTGCTGGTGCAGCCGCCGCGGGACTGCTGCTGGCCCCACCCGCAGATCTCGAGGCACCAGCAGCAGCGTGTTCCTCGAACCACGCCCTGTCGGAACGTTCCATGAGGTCCGCCTGTGGGTGCGGGCGCCTGACGGTCAGGCCGAACCGCCGCCGCTCGTCTTGCATCAGCGGCAGCAGGCCGGGTTGCGGAGACACGTTGCAGCGCAGGTGGTCGGGACCCAACAAGCTTGCCAGACGCTGCAATGTGGAGCCCAGCGGCGGACGTGGTGGGGCCTTCGCTCCAGTGGCATTGCCACCGGCGGCAGCAGCCTTGCCGCTGCCTTGCCTGCCGTGCGGTAGCGGCGGCCGCGGTGTTGGGGGCGCGCCTCCTGGCGTCCGACCTGCTGCTGCTGCCAGCTGCTGAGGGCTTGCGGGTGCCTTGAAGCCGTTGGCCCCGGCGGCACCTACACCACCAGCAGCAGCAGCACCCGCCGCCCACGCCGCTGGCGTGATGAACCTGTCAGCAGGCGCCGCCATGGCGCCGCCGGCCATGGCGCCCTGACCACCCTTTGCGCCGCTGCCGCCGCCGGTCTTGGCGCTCTGATCGCCCTTGGCACCGCCGGCCTTGGCGGCCTGACCATCCTTGGTGCCGCCGCCGCCGCCGGCCTTGATTCCGCCACTGCCGCCGTTGGCCTTGGTGCCCTGTTCGCCCATGGCACCGCCGGCCGCGGCGCCCTGACCACCCTTGGCACCGCCGCCAACCTTGGTGCCGCCGCCGCCGCCGGCCTTGGTGCCCTGATCGCCCCTCGCTCCGCTGCTGCCTCCAGCTGCCGGTGTCTTCTGCCTCTTCTTCTTGTTGGCATCAGCCGCACCATTGCTGCCGCCACCTGCTGCTGCCTCGTGTGCGGCCTCCGCCGCCTCCACGCGGCGCTTGCTGCCAACGGCTGCTGCTGCTGCGTTTGCGGCAGCAGGGAAGCTTAGGGGGGTTAGGGGGCTGCGAGGGGCCGCGGCGGCCGGCGGCGGACTGGCCACCGAGGCAGTGGCCGGCACCGCCCCTTTGGCCGCCGCACCAGCAGGTGCGAAGCCTGCTGCCAGAACCTCGGCAGCACGGGTGGTGTTCATTGCACTGCTCGCCGCCGCCCCCGCCGCCGCCGCGTCAGCCGCGCGGCCCTCCAAGCTGTCACCCGAGCTGCCGTCCTCTGACTCTGAGCCGTCCTCTGAGCCGTCTTCTGAGCCGTCCTCTGTGCCGTCCTCTGAGCTGTCCTCCGAGTCGTCGTCCTCGTACGAGACCGACTCGCCTGAAGAATCCGCGTCTGACTCCGTCGTCTCCGCTCCGCCAGCTCCATTGGGCTGCTCGTTCTGTACCTAAGTATTCAATATATTCATTAATCTCTCAGGCTTTATCAGCTTTATAAATCAAGGGCAAGGGCGCACGCAGCCAAATTGGACACAGTCATCCGATCGGAAAACGCAGAAGAGTAATCTTGATGAGTTTGCAAGCAGATTATGCTCTGCAACCAGTTTTGAAGGTATGCGCGTTGCGTGGGCTCGGTTGGGCCTCTATCCAGCTATCTATCGCGAAAATGGCCAGTCCCTGTGAACACCTACCCCCACGTTAGTGCACATTCAAGGGACTCCAGCGAGCAAGACAAACGATTTATATACGGTTTGCATACCGTTTTGCACTGTCTCTGTCCTACACCCTGGAGCGTGACCCCCATTTATGCGCCGCCCCTGTTCCAGTTGTTGCCACGGTTATTGTCCCGGTCCGTTCTACCTGCCTGGGCCGTGCCAATTGTCAAATTGATGGGTCCGGACAACCCGTCGGCACATTCACCTCCCCGGCTCTCCGCAGCCCTAGCAACCCTCGCCGCAAGCGCCTCCCCGCCCTAAAGCTTGAGTCGGTCCGTGAGCATTCGCTTCGCCGCCAGCAGCTCCCCCTTGAGCCGGTTATTGTCTTCGTCCAGCTTCCGCCGCAGCAGGTCCAGCTCCTGCGCACGTGCGCCCGCGCCCGAGGACGCCAGAGGCGGCGGCGGCGCCAGCGCGGCCACCGAGGTCACGGTGTGCCCACGCGGGCTGAGGGAGGGGCTGCGCGTGTGGCGGCGGGGCGAGGGGCTGCCGCCACCGCCGCCCCCGACACGCAGGCGGTCGATGAGCGCCTCCACCTGCGCCGTGTCGGCGGCCACGGTGCGGCCCGTGGCGGCGTCCTTCACAGCCGCCAGCAGCAGCTCCATCTCCTCCTGCGGGATGTATGCGTGGCACGGCGGCGACAAGGGGGCAGGAATGTGAGGAGCAGCCAGACGAGGTTTGCGCGGTTCCCAGGGACAGGGATGTCGGTATGGCCCGCCGTTCCGCCATCCCTGCCTGCCCCGCCTCCGTTCCCAATAGGCCGCCCCTCCCCGGCCCGCATTCGGCACCCACCCGCGACTTGAGCTCCGAGCGCAGCCACTTCTCGCACGCCTTGCGCAGGTTCTTCTCCGACCGCAGCCGCCGCCGCATGTCCTCCAGCTCCGCCTCGCAGCGCCGCCGGAAGTCCTCCGCCTCGCCCTCCACACGCCGCCGCGCGTCCTCAACCTCCAGTGCGGCGCGGCGCCGCGTCTCCAGCAGCTCGGCCTCGTAGCGGTCCTGTGCGTGGCCGCGGCGTTTCGGGGTGGAAAGAGGTTTAAGCTGAATGGAGTTGGAGCGGTGATGGATCTGGTCTGCGGAGCCTGCGCAAGCGGCAGCTGCCGCCTCCGTTCCTCCATGTGAATGCCCCGTGGTGATGCAACCGGCGGATTAATGGCCCCACGCACGAGCACACCATGCCTGGAAGATGCTCCGCCCCCTCCGTCCAGGCACTGGCTCCCCCGGTTGGTTTGGGATTGGAATGAACTCCCCCTCCCCCCCATCCTTGCACCACCCCCCCTATATCTCCACGCGCGCCATCCCATGCTCCAGCCCCTGCGCCGCACCTTGGTCACCGCGGTCTCGTCCTTCTGCGCCCGCAGCTCGTCCTGCATCACCTGCAGCTGCCGCCGCAGGTCCTCGCTCTGCAGCCGCCAGTCCTCCTGTTGTGTGCGCGCGTGTGTGTGGCGCAAGACAGGCGAGGTGGCACGGTGAGGCAGGCACTGGGCACCAGGGCACCAATGGGTCGGTCGAAAGGGGCAGCCCTCGCCAAGCCGCCAGCCGCCCAAGCAAACACGCGCATGACGATGATGCTATGACATCCTTCGGCGCCGACCCCACCAGCCGCCCCTGCCGGCCCGCACGCCGCCGCCCGCTTCCCGCCGCCGCTGCGCACCTTCTCCTTCTTTTCGTACCGCAGCGCCATCAGCGCCTTGGCCGCCTCGTCGCTCTTGGCGCGCACGTCCGACCCCAGCTCAGCCTCCCGCTCCCGCGCATCCACCTGAGCGGCCACGCGTCATGTGTGCGCCGTCGTGCGTGCGGCAGCAGGTAGCACAGGGGGGAGTCAGCGCGGTATTGCTTGACACGCGCGCCTGCGATCCAGCAGCCCCCTGCGCTGCCCCACCATGCCCTCGATCCGCCCCCACCGGGTACGCGCAGCTGCCTTCGTAGCTTGTGGGCTTGCCATGCCGCCCCTAAACCTCGTTGCACGGAAGCGCCCCGCACCTCGGCCCCCGCCCCCGCCCCTGGCTCCGTGCCCCGTACCTCGAGCGCTCGCCTGCTAGCCTCCACCCTCTCCATCTGCAGCCCCATGGAGTCACGCTCCAGCCGCGACACACGCAGCTCCTCAGACAGCGCCTTGATCTGTGACCAGAGAGCCGCGAGGACGAGGGGTCAGCGGTTGGGTGGCGGCATGCATGGAGAACTGGAGTGTCGGTACAAGTGGGCGAGCGGTTTCGGGGAGCCTCAGCGGCCGAGTCGGTGGCTAGGGTGTTGCGACTGGAACGGCGCGGAGCATGTCCAAGTCGCGCGATCAAACATCACAGGCCACAGCGCTCAGGATGCCGACAAGGATTACCTACGCAACACCGCTGCGCCCGCGCGTCATTTGGTTCGCGCTGCAGGCGCAGTCCTCGGCACGCACGCTGCCACGAACCCGACCCCCAACCTCGCTGCCCTCAGAACCACAGGGTCCTCACCTCTGCGTCCTTCAGTGCGAGCGCAGACTCGGCCTGCGAGAGCTTGCTCTCATAGGTGCGCTTTGTGGTTGCCAGCGTGTCCCGGAGGCTGTCGATTGACCGCTCTTTAGCGCCAATGACACGCTGCAGCTCCAGATTCTCCAGCTCCTTCTGCTTCAGCTGGCTGCGGTGAATGTCTGTTGTGCGCTTCAGGGCCGCGTCCATCTCTTCTTCGGCTGCCTCAATAGCCCGGCCCAGCCGGTCGACGCTCTTCTGCAAGCGCGCATGCCAAGTGATGGCGACGAAGCTGTATTTCAGGCCGGCTCCTGACCCACAAGCACATCGAATCCCACAGCATACCTCTGCACTGTTGAGCGCCGTAGAATAGGTCCGCATTGGGTCCAGTGCAGCTCGGGGAGTCGCAATTTCCTTGAGCGTCTTCAGCGGGCTGAATGTTTTGCGGGGCTCGTCAAGCATTTGGCGAAGCTCTTCTAGCTCTCTCAGAACGCTAGAAGAAGTCATGTTGCGATAAACACACCAGCGGCAAAAGGTCAACGTGGAGTCAACGAGTCCGTTCTAAGCGAGCGTGGCTGTCCACAGCATTTCCCATTGATGTTTAGCAAACTAAGTACCAGGAGGCGTCGAAGCTTGGGGCCGCGACAGCGGCCAGCGGCAACCGTGCCTTCATCCGGGTTCGTGCCGACATGCCGGCCTTTCGTTTGCTGGGATTCCCCAGGACGCTTTGCTCGCTGGGGTTCCCGGACGCCAATACCAATATCTTACAACCGCCTCACCTCAATGCCTCCTCACCTCAACACCGCTTGGATAAGCGCATGGCCTGATATCGGCGGTGCCCGGTGCTATCCCCGTCACTTCGTGTGTGACGATTCCGCACATCGGCAAGCCATCAGGACGTGTCGGGTCACCCGCCTCGGTTCAACCTCCGTGCCCGCTTCATCTTCATCAGCTGAGGGAGCGAGGGCGGAACCACCGCTGTTGTCATCAGGTGAGTATGCGCCATGTGCTCAAATCAAGTCCTGGTACCGTATACAACTGCGATCCAACTGATCCAACCTGCGCCGGGCGCGTGCCGACAACATCCTCATCCTCCACCGCCATTGCCTGGGATTCCACACGCGCTCTGCATGACCAGTGCCAATACGAGGCTACGTGCAACGTCCTTCAACTTGGTTGCGCTGCCAGGGCACGGAGCCGCCTCATCTCAATGCGGCTTCGGCTAGGCGTATGCCCTGGTGCCCGGCGCAGACCCCGTGTGCGGTGCTGCGCATCGGCAGTGTCGCTCATCCGCCTCACTTCAACCTCTGTGGCTGCGCTGCATCTTCATCATGTAGGGAGTGAGGGCAGGACAACACCTAATGTCACTTGTATCGAGCGCCACGCTCTCGACTCAATTCCGTCAACGCCCGGTCTGTCACTTTGATACAAGTCATACACTGCGCCGGGCGCGCGCCGGCAGCATCCTCCACCTCCACCGCTGCCTGCACCTGCTTGCTGCTTGCGAACACGTCCGTCACACACTCACATGTGGCACATCGGTACGTGCACGAGCCGTGATGAATGATGCGGGCGCAGGCCGTGCCATCCTACGTTGAAATCCTTGCACTTGGCACGCCCCATCCTGCCATCCTGCCGCATGGGACAACCCATTTTGTTGACATATTACGGTAGCTGTCCGCCACCAGCCAGCCTGCGCGGTACGGTATGTGCACATCCTCCTTACCGCCCGCGCGCGCACAGCACAGCTGCCTCAGGGGTTGCAGCTGCGGCGCGGCCGCTTGGCATTGGGCGCGCCGGGCTCGTCTGGCTCGTCAGCAGCGGCTGCCGGGCGAGTCTGCTGCCGCGTGGTCGGCGGGGTCTGCAGCCGGCCCGCGGCGGCGGGCTGCAGGCCCCGCCGCTCGTCGGCTGCGGCTGCTGCGGGTGCCGCCTGGCCACGCCGGCCGCCGCGCGGCTGCACCACGTTCCAGTGGTACAGCTCGCCCGCGCCAACCGCCCCGCCCGCCGCCAGCCGCACGTGCGTGGCGTGCACCGGCGCGGCGTCGTTCAGCACAACGCAGTAGCCGCGGCGCGCCTCGTAGGCGGGGCTGTAGACGGACAGCACCACGCTGCTGTCCTCCAGCAGCTGCGACAGCACCACCAGCTCCACGTGCGTCATGGGCGCATCCCGGCGAACGCGGCCCAGGTGCTGCCGCACCACCTCCTCAGCCGCCGCGCCCGCCACCGCCGCCGCAGGCGCGCCCGCCGCCGCCCCTGCTGCGGCCTGCTGCGGCTGCGCGAGCGCGCAGATGGCGTCCATCCAGGGCCGCGGCCCTGTCGGCGCCGCCGCCTCCACGGCCACGTGGTGCTCCAGCGCGGCGGCGACCATGCCGCGCCAGTCGGAGACCAGCGCCGCAGCCGCCTCGTCGCTCGCCGAGAGCCGGGTGCCTTGAACCTGTGCACACGTACGGCAACGAACGATCGAGTCCGGTGGTCAGGGATACGGTACGTTGGGTTGGCTGCACGACACGTTGTGCTACGGTAGTGGCGCGCAGGGGGCAGCCAGGATCACTGCTCAGGCCGTGACGGTAATCACGGTCATCACGGTCTGCATGCCGCTGCTGCCGCTGCTGCATTGCCCGGCGCGCCAGCGCACCAGCAACCCCACTTACCTGCGACAGCACGGCGAAGTAGCCGCCGTTGTTGTCGGCGGCGGGGCAGTCCACCAGCTCCAAGCCGCTCCGCTCCAGGTGCGCCTTGAAGGCCGCAACCTGCGCAGAGGTAGGCATCGCGGCCGCGCCGCCGGCGCCGTTGCCCCGACTGCCGCTGCCCCTGTCGCCTGCGCTGCCACCGCCAGCGCGCGCCAGGGCGGCTTGCGTCTGTGAAGCGCCGCCGCCACCGTTGCCCTGTGAATTGCGAAGGGACACGAGGCACGGGACAACAATTATGACCTGGCCAGCCGAGGTCAAATCAAGGAGTCCGTACACATCCTGTTGTGTGTGGAACCATCCAGCAGAAAGCCCCAACGCCGCCCAGCACACACCCTGCGCTGCTGCTGGGCGGCACCCGCCGCCGCCGCCCCCGCCGGACGGAGTTTGGCCAGCAGCGGCCCAGCGCGCTCCAGGCCGGAGGCGCCGGTCTGCACCATGCGCGCCTTGGCCACGACCAGCGCCCGGCCCAGCAGCCGGCCCATGCGCGGCGGCAGCAGCTTGGCCAGCTGCATGCGAGGCGAGCGAGGCGCGTGATGCATGCCCGGCATGCAAGAGTGCGAAAGCGCGAGAGGGGGAGCACACGCATGCATGCGTGTCTGCGCGAGAGCAGATCCAGCAGTGCGCGGAACATGTTGCGCAGGTGTAGCCCACGTGCATGACCAGCAGCAACCAAGCGAACTGACCTAAACTAGCTTTGAATGGCTTTTACCATTCCTCGCACCACCGTTCCTCGCAGGCTCGCACTACCCTGCCTGGCTGGCTCACCTCACGCGGCTCCGCCATTTGCGCGAGCCTGGTTTTAAGCTCCTTCAGCTCCGCCTCCTCCGCCTCCAGGGCCTCCGCGCTCCCGGGCGTCAGGTCCTGCACTCAAGGCACGATACCTTTAGTCGCATGCTAGCGACAACAACGCCTTCTGGTGTCACGTGCATTCGCGATCGCGTTTCGAAAGCACTACGCTTCAGTGACATGGGAGGACTTAAACAGGCGGGGTACGGCGTGCGCAGAAAGTTGTGGGTTGGCCCCTGGGCTCCTGCTTGTTTGGGTCATCAACTCGGCCGCCGCCCCCGCGGTGCCCCTAGCGATGCGTGCGCTTCGCGCCTCACTGCCTCCCCACGCACCTCCTCGAGCACGTTGAAGTAGATCTGCTTGTAGCTCTTTAGGAACAGCGTGCCCCACTTGCGGTGCAGAAGGCCCGTGTCCTTGGCGTTGGCGGCCAGCCCGTTGTCGTACAGGCGGCAGCGCACCTCCGTGAGCTTGTGGAACACGCAGTCGTGCAGCTGCTGCTCCAGGCCGTGCTTCTTTTGGTTGAGGAAGATGGCCTGTCCCAGCAGCAGGGCCCAAGTCACAAGCAGAAATTCAGAAAACAAATCGCTCGAAAATGGCAGCAAGTAAAGTTTAATGTGCGCCCGACACTCCACCTCCCGCCCGCCGTTTACATTGTGTGTGTGTGTGTGGTTACAGAGTGGTGCGCACGTTCTTGCGTGCCTTCCTGCTGCGTGTAAACCGGAGGCCCGGGCCGGGGTGACCCTTATAACGCCAGTGCATGATTGTCCTATTTATTGTTCTCCCCTTGCAAGGGGGACTTCCCTACTTCTATGCTCCCAGATGGAGCTGAGTAATGCAGCTAACTTGACAGGCTCAGATTTCAGCATCACTTCGCGCATGTTTAGGCTAAAGTCTAGGCCACTGCACGCTCGTAACTCGGTGTAGGCAGCACATTGCATCAGGACGTGGTGCTCATCCTCCACCTCATTGGCCGTACACAGTGGGCACGTCCTCTCCTCCCTAGGCCTCTCCCAGGCACGGTTCGCGGTGATTGGCCAGCAACATAAACGGAATCTCATCAAAAGCTTATGCTGTGCAACCGGTATGAATGCTCTACTGTGTTCGTGCAGGGTCGGCGGCGCGGACCCTAGTGCGCTTAGCCCCATCCAATGCTTGTGTTTGCACATGTGTATGCCGGGTTGCTTGCCGTCTGAAGGGAATGCGTGCGGGTCCGCTACCAGCCTCTCGTGCTCCCACGCCCTCGTCAAATGGCCCCTGAAGGTAGATAAGATAGGTCCATCGGGTAGGACCGTGCTTGCCCTCCACTCCTCTCTGGACTCGTGTGTGCCTGGCCAATGCCACGCGTCGACACCCTGTGCCGCCACAAAACGGAACAGCCGCGCGCACCACCCGTCTCCCATTGGATTCGCCCATGCCTCCCGTGCCTCGTCGACTAGTGCATCAAAAGCCAGACTTCTGTTTTGCGCGGAAATCCTATTGTAAAAACCCAAACATTGTTTGGCTATGAAAAAGTGCAGCGGCAGTTGGGCCAGCTCCGCAAACAGGAGACGGTGTGACGGTTTGGCTGCTCCCACTGTCTGTCGCATGTATTGGACCTGCAGCTTTACGGCCTCGTCACGCAAACATGCCTCAAATGCGCCCTGTGCTAGGTTGTTCCTGTCATTCCTCCTGGGTGGCGGTCCTCCGTCTAGCATCTCTACTAGCACGTCGGGACCCCATACCTCACATCCGTAGGCAAGGATGGATCGGATTTGCACGTCGAAACACCTCATGCGAATATCTGGTGCGAAAATGCGTAAACGGTTCAATCTAGTGTTAAGCCCACACATGGCTCTCCTTGCTGACTCGCAGAGTGTCTCCCTGCAGCTGACGAAGGCCCTACCCGGACCGTACACTAGTCCAAGATAGCGCGCCTTGTCCACCGCAGGGATGGGCTGCCCTGCTAGCTTTAAACCCTGGCATCCGCTGCACACAGTGCTGGCCGTTACTTCGTTGGCTGCAAAAACCAGCCTCTCACACTTGGTAACGTTTGCCTTCATGCCAAAAGCTAGGCAGAACGTGTCTACTAATGATAGCAAGTGGCGCATCCGCTCAGGGGTGGTGGCCAGCAGGGAAACATCATCCGCGTACATCAGCAGTGACACCTTTTTGCCATTCATCTCAGGTGCACCTGTGGCTTCGTCCGTATCTTCCGAATCAATGTACTCTGCTAAGGTTTCTATAAAGAGGCCGAAAAGCTCTGTGCTAAGCGGGCAGCCCTGCTTGACCCCTTGCGTGGTTGCGAAGGGGGCACTGTGCTTACCCCCGGCCTTCACTACCATCATCACTCTCTCGTACGCTTTTTTCAAAGCCGCCAACATCTCACCCGTTACCCCGCGTTCCTCCAGTCTCATCCAAATTAATGGTCGTGGGACCTTGTCGAAAGCCTTTTCAAAATCAATTTGTACGACAATGAGGGGGGTGGTGGCGCCAGCACGCGTGTGCTTGTTGATGAGATGCCTTAGGACAAAAAGATGGTGCGTTGTGCCGTACTTCCTCCTGAATCCGGCCTGAGCCGTGTGCCTCCACTCAAACTCCTCCCCGGCATTCGCCAGCCTCTCTAGAAGGATCGATGCATAGCACTTTGCGAGGGCGCCCCCTACTGCAATGCCCCGGTAATTACCAGGCGCCTGCACGTCACCTTTCCGCTTGTAAATTGGTGTCAAAACAGTTGTAGTAAATTGCTCAGGATAAGCCCCTTCGCTCCAGATTTTATTAAACAACACGTGCACCAGCGGTGCAACTCTATTGAGTGCCGGTGTCGGCGGTTCAGTGGTGGGGTCGCCCGGTTTTACCGCGTACTTGTAGCACTCAGACGGTACCTTCTCTAAGCCAGCTGCCTTGCCGTTGGGCAGCCTTGCTAGTGCGCGTGTTACCTCATCAAGGGTAATCTCGCTATTCAACATCTCGTGCAGACACGTACGGTCAGCCGCAAAAAGATCTTCGGACATCCTCCCACCCGAACCCAAAATGCAGTGGGCGGCTGCTGGGCATCCCCCGCCTGCGCCGTCGTTTAGTAGGGTCGCAAAATGATCCCGAAACCCATCGGCCGTGACTGGGCACTGCTCCTTAGTCCGTCCCTCAATCATCCTCCACAGCAGTCGGGCGTCTGCGCGGCAGCGTGCCACCTTCTCCCTCATCTCCTGGGTGTCGTGCGCGGCCCTGGCCCTTCGCTTCACCCGGTCATAGGATGCCCTGGCTGCGCGGAAGTTTTGCCACACCTCTCCTTCTCGTACCACTGGACAACCCAGCGCTAGCTTTGCTTGCACAAACACCGTACGCGCCGCAGCACACTCTTCGTTCCACCATGGAGTCTCCTGCTCCCGTAGGTTGGCCGGTCGTGTGGGACCGAAAGCCTTTTCTAATGCATCGTACAAACATGTGCCTAAGGCTTCGACCGCTTCGGTGGTGCTGATGCCACCCTCCTCCGCGCAAAGTGCCACCTTAATCTGTTCGATTTTCCCTACAACTGGCGAACCGTCCGCCTTGAACAAGCCACTGAACAAGTGCTTCTTCTGTACGTCAAACTCTGTGCGCTTCTTTGCGGGGCGTGTGCGGCTCGCTGTGGCTTCCTGCCCTTCGACCTCCAAGCCCAGTGTCAACGTGACCGGCCGATGATCACTCGCTTCCTTCAATCCGCCGTGCCTCCACTTTAGAATCTCGCCCACTTTCAAAGCCACCACCTTCGGGAATAGGGTCGGTGACGCCACACAGAGATCAATCATGCTGCCACCTGCGTCGCCCTTTGGGAAAGTAATGTGACCTGCTGCATCTCCCGGCGCCCTTCCGTTCAAAAGTACTAGTCCTTGCGAACGGCACATGCGCCCTAGGTGCTCCCGAAACAGTTTATTTGGGCATCCTCGGATGCTCTCACTGGGAGCCCCGCGTAGTCTGCAGTACAGGGCATATCTGACGTGGAACCACCCCCTAGTGCTACGTCCTCCAGCGCCTCGAGCTGTGCTAGATCCGGTACGTCAATGATGCTTGTTGAGATGCGTGCGTTCAGATCACCAATAATTAGCACTTCTTCTCCGCTTTGCCGTAGCTCGAGGATCGACTGTTGTAGTCTGCTGAATACAGACTCGGCCGTGGCTTCCCGTGCTGTCCGCGTCTTTCCGCCCTCCCTGTAAACCCGCGAGGTTTCTGGCGCTAGGTAACAACAAGCTAACAACACACTGCAACCTTCATTTGATTTGATACGCATCCACACAATTTCGCACCCCGTGAGATGGACGTCCGTCTTGACATGCGAAACGCCGCCCGCTAGGCACTCCCGTACATACACAGCAACGCCTCCAAAATCTGACCGCGTGGCCTCCTGGGACCTATGTGCACGGACAACTGTGTAACCGTCTAGCTCGATTGATTGGTCCGGTACCCAGTTCGTGAGGTGCGCTTCCGAAATAATGATAATGTCGTGTGAACGTGCAACAGTGCCTATCCCGCGGTCGTGCAGCTTGCATGCCCCAGCGGTGACCAGCCCATGGGCATTCCATGCGAAAATGCTGATGCCACCCCGGCCCCCGCCTCCCTATGAATCAGTCTCGCCTGTGGTCCCCAAGGCGTCCGTACGGCGGGGGGTACGTTTACATGCACCCCCCGCCAGCTAGCCACATACGCCCCCGCGCGCGTGAAGGGCGCCACACACGCCCGCACCATGAAGCGGTTGGAGAACCAGGCGCGTACAGCGCGAGCGACCTCGGGCCCCAGCTGGCTCTCCGGAGTCTTCTTGTTGTTGGCTGCCGCGTGCACTGCCTTGTACAGGCCCCGTTTCAGGTTGTACATGATGTGCGAGCTGCGCGCGCTCTCCAGCACCTCTCCGGGTAGCCTGCGTTCAATGAAGACGTAGAAGGCGAACAGGGTTGTCGCATGCATGAGTGCGAGCAAGCCATCAGTGGCGCGGCCCCAGGTCCTGCGGCGACTGTGCCATCCAGGTGTGGACGCGTACGTACGGCGCAACAATGACGTGTGTGTTCACACGCGCGAGACACGCACACCCACCCAGCCCACCCCCACCCAGGTCCCACGCACAACCCCACCACACGCACACACACCTGGAGTACTCGGCCACCGGCATGGCCCGGCGGCCCCGGAAGAACTCGGTCAGCATCGCGGCGTGCACGGTGTCCGAGAACTTGAACCACTTCTCCAGCCGCCCGTCGTAGAAGGCGCGCAGCGAGTTCCGCGTCTCCTGCGCGGCGTCCCGCTCCAGCGGAGCGTACTCCATGAGCAGGTTCACCTGTTGGGTGGGTGGGTTGATGGTGGGTGGCCGGGTGGGTTAACTGCGTGGGTTAACTGGTCGGTTGTGCTTTTGCACACAGCAGCGAGCGCCACGTGCGTGGCGGCGTCCACGCTTGGAAACTCCCTACCGAATCTTCACTATAGGCGGGCTTATGTGTTGCGCGTCTACACACACGTGCAAGCGCCTAGACACACCGTGTGCACACGGGCACGCCCGCACGGACACACGGGCACGCACGCACGCACGCACCATGAGCTCCTTGCTGATGCGCTGCACCTGCCCAATCACGTCCTCCAAGATGGCGCGGATGCCATCAAACTTAACGCGCTTCATGAACTCCACCTGCGGCGCACGCATAAAGCACAGCAGGAGCGGCATCAGAGCCAGCGCGTGTTTCCAGAAGCAGCGCGCGCAGCACCCAGCGTACGCATTCCATGCCCATACGCACGCGCTTGACCCCGGCCACACCCTGCGATCAGCCATGCTATAGTAACCAGGAGTTTACATGATGGTAACCGAAAGTCATGCAAGTTACCGGGAAGTTGCCATGGCTGGGACCATATAACCGCTTGACCAGCCCTGACCAGCCCTGACCAGCCCTGACCAGCCGTAACCAGGCCCTGACTGGCGGTGACCGGCTGGTTACCACGTGGTTTAAGGGGCCCTGGAACGGTAGGGCTACGGTACCGTATGCATGAAGCCCTAATAAGTAGCGGGTGCATACGTACTGCAGCAGCACTGAGCGCAGCACGCACCTGCAGCCAGCCCTTGATCGGCGCCTCTTTGTGGAGCCAGTCGGTGGAGGGCGCCACCGCCTGCAGCAGCGTCTGCAGCTGCGGCGCTGCCGCAGCGCTGCCGCTGCCCTGCAGCTTGAACCTGGATGGACGAACCGGCGTATAACATACATGCACGCACGGATTCTCAGCCTATGAAAGCGCGCTTTAAGTAAGACATCGGACAAACACGCTGAACACGGCTGGGCGCATGCGCTGCTCACTTCCTGATGATGCGCTCCGCCACGCAGTCCGCGGCCTGCTGCAGCATGGGCTTGATCTCCACAGACAACAGCTGGCACAGCTGCAGAATGAAAGAAGCAGGAGCCAAGTCAGATGAGCCACAGCGTTCGTGCCTACCACAGTCTGGTGCAGTCGAACGTATGTGCGATGACTTGCTTGACATAATGACATGGGAATGTGGCATGTGCACATGCATCGCACCCGTGCGCTCAGCGTGGTCTTCTCCAGGTCGCTGAAGCTCTTCATCACTTTCTCCTTGAAGGTGCTGTCGTCACCAACTTGGCCCTCCATCACGACCTTGATTGTCTACGGTTGGCGATAATGCCACAGCGATGAGAGGCCACGAGCGATGAGACTACGTCCGCAAACTGGCTCTCTTGCGTGAGCTGCTGTAGCTGCTGAGCCCAGCACGTGCACCATTGTCAAGGGCTACTGTCTAGATTGTACCCGCTTTCCATCATACTTACTTCGGACTTCTTGAACTTCAGGTTGAGCTTGTTCAGCTCCGGCACGGCACCGCTGAGCTCCGCCACGGCGCACCGCGTGTCGTGCACCTGCGGCGGGGTGCGTGTGCGTGTGTGTGTAGGGGGATTGCAATGATGGTACATGGAAGGGGTTTTCTCCAATTCAACCGTTGCTTGGGGGGTGCTTCATGCATCGCGCTGACCCAGCAACCGTAGCAACAATAATGTGCGGGTCATATGCATGCAAGCACACCTTACCTCCGCGAGTGCCTTGTTGCAGGCATCAATGCAGGGCACCAGTGCCGCAATCACCGCCTTAACCTGCGGCTGCGCCAGTGTGCCCAGCAACTCGTGCAGGTTGGTGTCGTCCAGCGCCGCGGCCAGCTGCTCCTGCGGCACGTCAGTGGCGCGCTGCAACGGCCCGCCGCCAGATCCACCGCCGCCGCTGCCCGTGCCAGCGCTGGCGCTGCCGCCCGCACCCGCCAGCCCTCGGCCGCGGCCGCGGCAGCCCGCAGCACCACCCCGGCCGCCGGAGCTGCCGCCGGCTGCACCCGCCGCCGCCGCCGCCGCCGCGCGCTCTCCGTCCTCCAGTTGCGCTGCGGCGGCCTCCAGCTCCCGGCTGATGGCCTGCCCCAGCAGCGGCAGCGCGTAGAAGACCGGCACCTCGCTCACCAGCCGCTGAACGCGCTTCATGACCCTGCAGGTGATGATGTAAATGAATGGCATACATTAGAAGGCAAATGACTCAACGGCTCTCTCACGCAACAATACTACATGCAGCTACGGTCTGCACCGCAGACCCGGCATCAACAGCAGCTCACCCCGCCGCACTCTCGGCCGGCCCGTCCGAGTGGTTCCGCACGAACTGCTCCAGCAGCGTGCCGATGTCGGCTCGCGACTTGTTGGCGAGGTTGGTGAGCTGCGGCCGGAGGTAGTTGGTGCCGGCGCTGCCCAGGTGCTGCAGGTACGGCAGCCGGATCTGCTCGCCGCCCTCGTACGCCCTGCCGGCGTAGCCCGCCTGGCCCCGCTTGGGCACGATGTGCCCCGACTTCTCCCTGCAGCCCCGCACCGCCGCAGACACACAACGCTTGTGCTCTCAAACGCAACAATTTAGGTTGATCGCTACGACCAATCGGCCTAGCTAGGTACGTACCGCTGGCGCGACTGTAATCTTAGTAACGCGGCTATGCATCCAGATACCCGTAGGCGCCGGCGGCTCACCTGAAGTACATGATGCTGAGGTTGGGCTTGGCCTGGCCGGGGTCAGGGTGCAGCCGCGCCGCGACCCACTTGCGCATGAAGGGGCTGTTGGCCAGGTGCGCCATGACGGGGCCCATGGATCCCAGGTCGCGCTCCAGCAGCAGGATGACGTTGTCCGACGCCGCCTCCACCTGGCGCTGCAGCACCAGGCGCCGCGCGTTGCCGTCGTCAAAGCCGATCGGGTCCACCATCTGTGCGTGGATGGAGCAGGCAGGTTAGGGGACAGGACAGCGGGCGGTCACGTAACAGGCACAGCGCATGCAAGCCGCAGCGCATTAAGAAAGTAATGGGATTAATGGAATCAAAGAGGCAAAGGCTGCCATTGGGAAGGGGTTGGGCCGCACACATAGGCCGCCAGGGTTTGGGCCGCACACATGGGCCGCCAGAAGTGGTGCGTTCATGCGCGCCCGATACGCCGTGCGCGCGTGGCGCCCTTACTTTCCCCGACGCACGTGGATGGCCCAAGCGCGCGCACGTGCGCGTGCGTGTTGTGCTGCATGCAGGAGTTCGCAAGCCCGCATCATTACAACATGCATGGTTCACGCACGCACGCACGCACGCACGCACGCACGCACGCACGCACGCACGCACGCACGCACGCACGCACCTCCAGGTTCAGGGTGTTGTACAGCTCGCTGGGCGCGAAGATCTGCAGCCGGTGCAGGCACAGCAGGAACGCCTCCCGGGCCTCGCGCAGCACTTCTGGCGAGTCCTCCGCCGCCATCGCTGCCTCCAGCAGCAGGAAGCGCCAGGGCCCGGCGTTGGTCATGTCTTGCTCGCACAGTTCCTGAGGGCAGCAAGTCAGGCAAGAAAGCGGTTTGGGTTTGGCGATACAGTACGGTACTGGCAGCAAGGTCGAGGATACCAGCAAGTGGTACAGCTAGCTGTGTGGTCCCCGCCCACGACCTGCTGAACTACGGAACTATGAAGGTGCGCAAATCCACATACCGACAGCAGCTCCCGCGTGTCGTCGTCAAACTCCCATGCGTCCTTGTTGCCGGGCGGCAGGCACAGGCGCACCACGTCGCCCGCAAAGAGCAGCTCCGGCACCGTGTCGCGCGGCTGCTGCGGATGCGGATGCGGCTGCGGCTGCTGGCCGTCCTGCGGTGGCTGCGGCTGGGCGGCACTGCCCTGCTGCTGGGCCTCTGGGTGTGAGCGGAGCACATAGGCGCTGCCCAGCAGTCGGCCCCAGGGCTCCCGCAGCGGCGGCTCATAGTCCTCGGGGTCCTCCTGATACCTCTCGAGCTCCATGCGCAGCTGGGTCCCAGGCGGCGTCAGCAGCTGCCACATGCGCTTCAGGTGCTCCGCTTGCTTGGTGCACATGTCGCTCCTGCGCGTTTTCAGGACACGTGCGCGCGTCACGCAATCGAATGTGGCACCGCCGGGCGTTACACACTGGACATGAAAGCCCGCGCGCCACCATGCAGCATACCGTATAGATGCAGACATGCATCAATCCCAAGCACAAGCGCTTGCGCCGCCGGAACTGGATAGACTTCGCACTTTCAAGCAACCCGGTGCCCACCTTTTGCCCGCAATCACGTGGCGCAGGTACTGCCGCAGCTGGTCGCAGACCGCGTCACGAGGCTCCAGCATGACCAGCACCTGCAACAGAAAGCAGGAGCGCTTCATGGTAACACCTGTACAGCATACACTCCATACAGCAGCCTGCAATCCTGGAGCGCTGAGCTGCACCGCACCTGGAACTCCGACTCCGAGCCGGCGGTGATGACAGCTGTCCACCGAGCCGCCGTTGCTGCCTGGGAACAGGAGCCCGAACGCCCTGTGCTCATATGCTTGCAGCAGCTTGTACGTGCACAGGCGCGCAACCGTCGCGCGCGCCTGCAGGCATCCATGGTGAGGCCTCATGCAATTCAGGTCAAGTGCCAACTACCGTATCGGGGCTGCTGCAGGCTGGAGCCGCGCTGGCTGCTGGCTGCTGGCTTGATCGCACGCACCTCGTCGTAGCGCTCCTGCATCTCGTTTGTCAGCGTGAAGTACCGCTGCGAGGCGCAGAACACGTGCGGGTTGGCAGGCTGCTCTCCATGTGTGCCCCTGCAGGTGTGTGTGTGTGAGGGGGGGGGCGGGAGGCGGGGGGCGGGAGGGGCCCGGGGGGGGCGGGGGGCGGGAGGGGCCCGGGGGGGGGCGGGAGGCGCAAGCTCATTACTGCGATTCACATCATGCATGTCACGACCCGGGTGCCGACAACCCAGGTCTATCCACTTTGTTCCGTGTCAGTCATTTGCAGCCTCACCAGTTTCTGCGCCACGCGCTGTACGCTTCGAGCCTGTTGAGTTCCTTTGCGGGGCCCACAAGCGTGTCCGGCAGCGTGAAGACCGTTATGCCCTCAATGAAGGTGGTCTTCCCGTGTGTCGACGGCGCCATCAGTGTGACCTTCACCTGCAAACAAATTTGCTGAAATAGACGTCGCGAATGCGCAAACATGCAGCCTTACCGGTGCGCTCGGCTCGACCTGCGATGGCCAAGGCCCCCAGAGTCAGCGGCTCGCTCGTGGAGCAACATCCGCGCACGCATAAGTCTCTTAAGCCCAAATTTGAAGATACCTGTACGCATTCTGCCGGCCAAGCGCCCGCTGAGCCGCCGCGGCCGAGAGCGCGCAGCTCGGCAACCACTCTGCCATAGAGGGAAAGGCCTATCATGCTGAGCAACGTGTAAACATGTGGGCTCTAAACTTTGTGTATATAAGTGAAAGCCTTGCGCCCACGCGCTGAAGAACGATTCGAGCGCAGCATGGGCGAAATCGTGCTGAGCCATCCAACCGAAGCCGAAGCCTCGGCCGAGAAGCCCTAGTTGTAATCGTGATTGTATTTTATTAGGTCACAGACTCGCTGGGCGATAGGGATCGACCCTACTATCGCCTCCAGCGGGCCCGTTCGGGCCCTGCCCCCGGTCCCTAGGCTCGTTTGGGCCGCCCGCGCCTGCGCCCGAGTCCCATCGGGCTATGATACTAGCGGACCGCCCTGCGATCCATGGGGCGTGCCCCGTTTTTGAGCCAATGTCACGATACGGGGAAGGATCCACGGCAGGAGAGGATACATGACACATAGGTTGCGGCACCCAGCATGCGGTACAGCCCTAGGACAGGCCTGGCACCGCCGCTATGCTATCTGTGCCTGGACTGTCTGCTGATACAGCTGAAGGCTGAACCGCAACTTTCGAGCTGCAGCATGGCAAATTAAAGGTCCCGAGCCCAGGCGAGTCTCGGGGAGCACAGCGGGGCGCGGGGACAAAGGGGGGGGGGAGGGGGGTCCGGACACGAAGTTGGACACAGTCGGCTTGCGGCGAAACCCAGTTTCACTCCAGGCTCGCATGATAAATAGATACAAACGTATACGATGCATAGCTCTGACCTGACAGGGCTGCCAGCGCTGCTGTATCGAGGACAAGTAACGCGCTCGTAGCTCACACGCCTACGGGGCTTCTGTCAGGTGCATAAATGCTTCACATGAAGCAATTTATGTACCTCGTAAATCATTTGGACCAGCGCCAGCCAGCGCGATGAATTCGACCTCAAATACCGGCTGCGAAGTCTTTCTTGAGGCATCGGACTCCATTCTATGCTTTCGAGTGCGCTGAACATGATTATAGTCCGGTTACTGTGGCAATCGAGGTTCCCTGACTCGAGTCGGGTGACGGATCTGAGTCGCTAGGGCCTCTTCTTCCTTGTGTACAACAACTTCGTGTAACGGATGTCTTAAATATTGGCTGTGTGCAGTCGGCTGGGGCCGGGAATGTGTCGGCGCCAACTTAGCGTCGACCCCCCCTTTCCGAAACGTATGGGTGCGCTGCGCCCCCTGCGGGGGCCGGGGCACGCCAACACCAGGCACGCGTCCGAAACCGCAAGGCGCAACCCTTCACACTTGTACCCAGTCAACCGGTATCACAGCACACGCCACACGCCCGTGCTAGGCCCGTGCACTACACCCCTCGCCCCTGCCGTCGTGCGATTGCAGCGCACACAGCATTCCGTCTACGCCACTTCTTGCACGCTGAACGAGTATCAGTACAAAGCCTCCAGCCTCCTGCGCCACACGCCTACGACAGGTCTCGGAGCACTTGCTCCCAACGCGCCAGTGGAATCTTTTGCCCCTCCGGCACGTCTTGCCGCGCCATCTCCACCCACAGCAGCAGCTTCTTCATGGGCACAACCTGCAGATGGCACAAGGGCAGCGTTAAAGCGTTAAGTTCGGTGCAGTGTATTCACTTTGTGGCGCGTGGTTTTCGTTTTTACGCTGTGCATGCGCTTTCGTGCAAACCCCAACTGTTTGCGCTTCCACCCGCAGCCCTAAGTGTCCACGGCCCCACCTTGACAGCTCGCACGGTCACACGCCGCCAGCTCCCCCCAGCCCCGAACAGGCCCAAGCAGCCGTGCCCGAATCGTGCATCCCCACCCCCCGCGCCCAGCCCTGCACACGGCACCCCCACCTTGGAGTGGATGCTGGTGAGCAGGTCCACCGCCTGCGGGATGTCCATGACGGAGAACACGTCCAGCGAGCGCATCACCTTGACCATCTCGTCCACACGCAGGCTGGGCACGTGCAGCGACACGTTGAACACCTCGTTGATGGACATGCTCTCCATCACGTCCGTCATGCTGGTGGTGCCTGTGTGGAGGGAGCGGGTCGCGAGGGGGGCGTGCGGAGCGAGGGGAGCGTGGGGAGGGCAGCATGGGAAGGTGCGGAGTCCAGACGGACGGAGAGATGGCACGACGCGGTGCAGTGTGAGGACGCGGCGGCAAAGTGCACCCACAGTGGATACTGCGGCGGCCTCTCCGCTGAATCGGGCGTGAACGTCGCCGCTCAACGGCGTCAAGAACGTGGCGCCCCGTACTGCTCCCCGCCACCTCTTCCGCACAGCCATCTGCCCATTCCCCGCCCCCAGCGGCTCAGCCCCACCCCGGTGGCCCCGCCCCAGCCGTCCTCACCGATGATGAGCAGCTTGCGGCCGGGCGGCGGCTGGCGCTTGATGAGCACCAGCAGCGCCTGCAGGATGGTGTTGCTGAAGCGCGGGCCGATGGCGACGTACTCGAGCAGGCGCTCGATGTCGTCCAGGATGACCACCGACATGGGCGACTTGTAGGCGTCCTCGAACACCTTGGTGATCTGGCTGGCCTTGGCCTGCAGGGGCGGGGGCGGGCGGGCGGGCGGGGGTCCAAGCGGGGGAGGACGTAAGCGTGATGATGAAAGTGGGGAAGCTGCACACGCGCACGCGCACGCACCCCATGGCCGCTGTCAGCACCGTGCCCGCCAAACCACGCAGTCCTGAGGGCCACCACCTGCCCTCCTGCCAACCTCCGAACGACCGCCTCGACCTCGCCATTCGCACTCGCTGCCACGCGCACCTGCTCCGAGAAGCCGACCATGCTCTCGCTGGTCACCACCTTGAGGAAGGGGAAGTCGGAGGTCATGGCCGCGCTGGCCGCCAGCGCCGACTTGCCGCTGCCCACCGGGCCCTCCAGCACGACGCTCAGCAGCGGCGTCTTCTCGCTGGCCCTGACCTGCGTGGTGCGGCGCGTGAGTGCGTTCATGCAGCGCACGGTGAGCACTCGCCGCCGGGCTTTCCGAACACAGCACGAGAAAACACAAACTATTAGTGAAGCCGTCTACCGTCGCCTCTGACTCGTCAGCCACGCACCCCCCGTGCGCCCCCGCGCGCCCACCTGCTCCACCAGCATGCTCAGCGTCTCCCTCAGGTGGTCGAACGCCTCGCCGCAGCTGATGATGCCGTGGCGCAGGTAGGCCTCCAGCGTCTCCACGCTGGCGCCGAACGCCGGCTTCACCTCGTCCAGCGCCTTCTCAAAGTCCGCCATGGTCACCTGCCGCCAGACAACGAGCGGCATGCGAGCAGCGTCACGCATTGCATGAGAGAGGCGTGCATCCGCCCAGGGCGGGAAAAGGCAACAATGCAACATGTGTGTGCCGCGGCTGTCTGGGCTTCCACGTGCATCTGCTTGTATGGGCTTCCACGTGCTTCTGCTTCCCGCCTACGCGGGCCCTCGCCCTGTGGTCGTGCCCCATGCCACATCCTGCCAATTGAGCTGCCGTCGTTTCGTCTCCCGCTAGCCAGCTGTCCATATCCAACCCAGGCATCGGGCCGCGGTCAAGCACAACGCTTACGCGCTACTGCCCACCGCGCTGTCGCAATTGATCTCTCCCTATCCGTGTTGGAGTGGCCAAGCCCCCTCCCAATGACTCAATCACAAACCCATGCGCACCTTGATGTTCTCCTCCTCCAGCGGGGCGTTGAGGTCGTCGAAGTTGATGTTGCGGTTCAGCGCGTAGGCCGCCGCGTCCTTCACCAGACCTGTCGGGGAAGGGGGCACGCGCAGCGAAGGTGCCGCTCATGGCATCATGCGCTGATGCACGGGCGTCTTGCGGCCTGGTGCGTGCGCTTACCCTCCGCCCCTACTTCTCCACCCGCCCGCCCCGACTCGCGTCACCCACCCTCGATCTCGGCTCCGCTGAAGTTCTTGGTGTGCTCCGCCAGCTTGTCCAGGTCCACGTCCTGGGCCAGGAAGGCGTTCTCCGACATCTGCGGCAGACAGGGGGCGGCAGTGTGAAATGGGTTGGAGTGTGAAGTGGACGGGAGTGAGAGCGGCGGTTCCATTCAGGATTAGGCAAGACGAGGTTGGCAGGGTGAAAGGGGATAAGGGGAACGGCATGCATAGGGGACTGCGCAAGTATGCGACGAGCCGCACACGCCAAGGCTAGGGTGCAATGAAGCACACGATGCCTCAGCACAAGCAAACACAACCTGCCCAGTGCCCACCCACCGCAGACACACCATTACCATCCCACGAACCGCGCCAGCGTCTTCCCTTCGCCAATCCCCACCGACGCTGAGCCCTGCCCGCACCGCCCGCCCGCGCGCACCTTGCTGGTGTGGATCTTGAGGATCTGCAGCCGCCCCTTCTCGTCGGGCAGCCCGATCTCAATCTGCACCTCCAGGCGCCCGGGGCGCAGCAGCGCCTCGTCCAGCATATCGCGGCGGTTGGTCATGCCGATCAGCAGGATGTTGTTCAGCGAGTCCACGCCGTCGATCTGCGCCAAGCGCGTGGTGGGCGTGTGGTGGGCGTGTGGGGAGCGGGGGCCGCGGTGGAGGTTCGGGGACATAGTGATTGAGTATCCAGCATTGTGGCGACAACAGGCTAGAGTGGTCAGCCGCGCCGCCTTGAGAGCCAACAAGGGGTGTCACCTTTGTACAGCTGGAAAATGGGCTGAGCCCCCGTGCGCTTGGGAGCTAGTAGGCATGTAACGGCCCCAGAGCCTCATGCCCCTACGAAGCACAAGCGCGTGTGTGTGTGGTTACAGAGTGGTGCGCACGTTCTTGCGTGCCTTCCTGCTGCGTGTAAACCGGAGGCCCGGGCCGGGGTGACCCTTATAACGCCAGTGCATGATTGTCCTATTTATTGTTCTCCCCTTGCAAGGGGGACTTCCCTACTTCTATGCTCCCAGATGGAGCTGAGTAATGCAGCTAACTTGACAGGCTCAGATTTCAGCATCACTTCGCGCATGTTTAGGCTAAAGTCTAGGCCACAAGCGCGTGGCTAGGGACACCCGGGTTGGGGCCAGGGCGGGATTTCCCGCGCCATCCACGTGCGTGCCGTGGCACGATACCAAACACCCCAAGCCTTTCTCTAGCCTCCTGCCATAGGCAGCACCCTTCCAGCGCCCCACGCTCAAAGGGCTAGGCGCGGGGCGGGGGCGACCTTCTGGCGCGTCGGCAGGCATGGCTCGGCAGGTCGCTCAAAGCTTTCGATATACTTCCCCGCTTAGCTCGCCGCCAACATAGTTTGCCTTATAGACTGCATATCAGAGGGCACCGGATGCTTTCCTCGCGACCTCGCGAAAGTAAATTGTCCAAACTAGCGCGAAGGCACTTCTCGCTCCGCCCGAATTTTCCCCGCCACCTATTTACATGCAATAGGCATTAACAGATACTAATACGTAGCAGTCGCGGTTTGCGCCAGTATGCTATGTTTTGCCGACGCACGCAGCCACGCACGCAGCCACGCACGGACAGGGGTGTTCCTGGGGGGCTTCGCCCCCCCCCCCCTGGAACGCTTCGCTGGGGGGGCTCAGCCCAAAAAGAAGAGGGCGGCCCGATGAACCCGTGTGTTGCTCTTGCCCAACGTCCGCCACTACCGCCAACCGCCTGCCGTGGCCCCCATCCAACCCCCCAACCAGATCCCACCTTGGTGAGCAGCTGGTTGACCACGGTGTCGTGCACGCCCGAGCCGTCCCGCACGCTGCCGCGCGACTTGCAAATGGCATCAATCTCATCAAAGATGATGATGTGCAGCGCGCTGGCGTCGCCCTTGGCCTGTGCGGGTGGAGGGTGGCGGCGGCGGCACGGTCGGCGTGGTTGTGTAGAAGGATGCTGGTTTCATCCGTGCCTCCAGCACCGCTCACAGCCCGGCCCTGCACGTGTACTGGTAATGGCGTCCCGGGTGCCCGCTCCTAACCTTGCAGTTATGGCCGTGCCACCCCCCCTTCCACGTGCCCCACCCCCGCACGTGAGTGCCCAGCTGCCTTCGCTGGACCCCACCTTGTACTCGGCGTCCGCGTCGGCGAACAGGTTGCGGATGTTCTCCTCACTCTGGCCCACGAACTTGTTCAGCACCTCGGGGCCGTTCACGATCTTGGGCTCCTTGCCGTTCAGCATCTTGCCGATCTGGCGCGCAATCAGGGTCTTACCCGTGCCGGGCGGGCCTGCACGCGGGAGGCATCCGGGCGCAGGGGAGCCCCGACGCGTCCAGACTTGTTGAGCAATGAGCACACTGTGTACCAGCTGGCCCTATCCTGCTCCTTCCGCCTCGTGACCTATCCCAAGGGCGTGCCAGCCCGTTGCGCATGCCCCCCGCCCCCCTGGCCGCCGCCAACCAATCCTGCCGCCAGCCGCCACCCTGACCGCCGCCAGCTCTCACCGTACAGCAGGATACCCTTGACGTGCTTGATGCCCAGCCGCTGCGTGATGGAGGGCGGGAACACGCGGCTGGCGAAGGCGCGGCGGAAGATGGCCTCGAACTGCTTGTCCAGGCCGCCAATGCCCAGGCTCTCGAAGTTGATGGTCTTGTTCTTGAAGATCTGGCTGCTGGCGTAGCCCTTCTGGCCTGCGGTAGGGCAACAACAGTCACAACAGCCGTTGGGACTTGGGAGGCGTGATGGTCGTGCGCAACACAGGCCTGGGCCCAATGGGACACGCGAGTGCGCGGCATAGCGGGAAACTGGGTCCCGGCGCGCGCGGCGGCTGCAGCAGCCCCCATGCTGCCCTACCCGAGATGGTGATGGGGCTGCCGCCCTCGTTGGTGAAGATGAAGGCGGTGGCCTCCGCCAGCAGGCCGCGCGGCGCCTCCACGGACTTGCCGTCCACGTCGATCAGCAGCTGCTCCACCAGCAGCTTGTAGTTGGCGCCGTCCAGCTCGAACGCCACCTGCTGGTTCTTGGTCAACACCTGCAGGCGCGGGAAAAGGCGGGTGGGGCGTCACGCTGGAGGTCGGACTGGGACTCAAGTCGCTCAAGCGGCCCAGACAGTGCCCGCACGCTGCACGCAGCCACATGCCGCCGGCTCACAGCCCGGAAGGCCGCCTCCCCGACTTGCTCCTGACCCACATGCCTGGCCCCGCCCCCCGGGGACCCTGCTGCATCATCAACGGATTTCACCCCCCGGCTCTGCAGCCTGGTTAACACCTACCCAACCCCATAGCACGCACAGTGCCCAGGCCCCCTGCTTACTGCGCGCCGCACGCCATCCGCGCCTACCCTCGGACGCCTCTGTCCCACGCACCCACACCGCGCCCACCTGGTTGCCGAAGCTCCGGATCAGGCGCTGGATGAGGTCGTCCGCCTGCAGCTCCGCCGGCCGCACCTTGTCCAGGATGCCCGCCACCTTGGCATACACCATGCCCACCGCCGGCAGCCCCTTCACCTTGAAAGGCCGCAGGTCTAGCGTGTCGCGAGCCGACACGCGCAGAATCTGAAGGGCGGGTTGGTTGCGGTGGTGGTCGTGGTACGTACTGGTTGCGGTGCTGTGGTGGAGGGTGCTTGGGAGCCGGGCAGGCAGCGCAGAGCGGTTGCACCCCCTCATGTGCCAATCCAGGAGCGCATGCCACCAGTTGCTTCGCGCTTTACATCCCCCAAGACCTCAAAGCGCGCGACCCCTGGCGCCCCTCACCCTGCGCTGCACGCTGTTCAGCGCCACGGTGCCGTCAGGGACGGCGGGGTGCCCAGCCAGGCAGAAGACGCTGCGGGCGAAGCATAAGCGTGAGCATTTTGCATGCGAAACGGAACAGCATACGCAGAAGACGGCGGGAAATGGCTACCAGCATACGGGTCTGCGGGCTCTTGGTGTGCCAGAGGACGGCTTCGCCCTGCCCGCTCGTGTGCCCACTCACAAGCCCTCGGCCTCGACGTAAGGAATCCCCGCAATCTCATCGCGCGCAGATACATATAGGAAGTTTGTGGTCGCTGATGCCTGCACGCAAACCGGGCCCAAAGCTCAGCGATGGACAAAGCACAAACAGAAATGCTCCCGCTGCAGCTGTGTCTAACCTTGTCAGGGCAGTTATCCACAATCCTAGAGCCCATCCTGGCTCAGGAAATCACAGAGAAGGTCAAGTCGTGAAAGAGTCTGTCGATCGCAACCAAGTTCTTTCTTGAAGTCAAACAAGTGTGCGGGGTGGCAAGCGGGCGTGGCGTCTCCTACCAGACAATACTGTATGAAACAAAAACAAACAGACAACTAAAGCAGCACTGGGCGGGTAGACACGCTGGCTGCCACGTTCCGCCGGGTTCCTCATCCCATCGCTATGCCCCCTGTTCCCGTCGCTGCCCCTGGTTGCCCCTCGCGGCCCCTCGCGGCCCCTCGCGGCCCATGACGCTCCGTTCACTTACATATTCCTCAGTATCAAGGCCCAATCCTTATCAAAATGCACCTTGAGTGTGAGCCCGTGAGGGGGCCTGGTCGATGGTGCCAGGCCGCCAGGGGAGGTTGGCCCAGAGGAGGACCTCCCCTGGTAGTATTGGCGCAAGAGCCTGCAGCTTGAAGTCCCAACCAGTGTACCAGCCACCCAACGCTGGCAAGTTTAATCATGCATTATCAGTCGATCATGCTCGTCCTCCCCTGTACATACGGTACCCGACTCCCCCTCATTCAGCTTCGTGCTTCATAAGAGGCCCCGCACACTTGCCCGCACAGCTCCGTTCCCCAGGGCCACCTGACCCTTGATCGGATTATCCCACGATACAAGCCAGCGAACCTACTCGCTCCCAGTTGCGGTTAAGTTGTTCGTTGATACACATAACATACTGATGGGGCACAGCGCAGACCTCTCCGTTCCTTAAGGCTAAGGCCACCACCATCAACATCATCCACCACCTTGCCATAGCTCCACAATGTGCATGAGCGCACCGCAGCCGCAAGGCAGCGCAGGATGCAACAGCGCAGGATGCAACAGCGCAGGATGCAACAGCGCATAGGCAATCACACAGTGCGGCACAATCGGCACGCCCCAGCGCTCATTGCTATTTCATTACCCTGCTACATGCATTTGAAGTGCAGACCACGTTCCTTGCAATAGCTATCCCAGGCAGGCGGCAGCGTCATGTGAATGTCCATGCGCATCACGCCCATGCCAACATTTGGACAGCCCCCTACCGCCACGGCGCCACCAGCCTGCATGCTGCTAGCCCGTCACTCAGTCATGGTAGGTGGTGACGGGTCCGTTCCACTGCCGGAAGCAGACGGCACACTTGTACTCGTCCGCCTCGCTGTAGCCGTTGCCAGTGGGCGGGCCCCAGCAGTACGTGCCCATCAGGTACACTTCATCAGCGCCACATTCGCAGCACCTGCGTACGGCAGGTGAGATGTTACGGGTAACCGCAGGGTAATCGTGCCTCAGTTTTAGTTGAAACAAACATGTGCGCATCGCAATCCACTGCCGCGCACGTGGGAGCATGCGCGCGCGCACGCACGCACGCACACGCGTGCGTCTGTTTCTTTCTTCTATTCACGATGATGACAGCAGTCGGCGTCATCTCCGGCCCCGCACTCACTCGCTGCAAGGCTTGCCTGTATTCCGGATCTCCTCACGCCGTTGTTGCTCAATCCTCCTGTGGGTCCACCATGATAGAGTGCAAAGGCCAAGGATCAAGGAAGCGTACTGCGGGATGCAGTCGTGGTAGCGTTACGCATTAGGATGCAGACGCTGTGGCGGGCCAGGCCCGCCCCCCCCCCCCCCCCCACTGCCCCGGCCTCTTACCCTTCTTCAGTGTTCGCCTCGCGGACCCGTTCTGTGCAAGGTCACAGTTGGCAGCACGAACACGGCCAGAGGTGGCAACGCTATAACGCTTGAAGCGGAACTCGGGCTGCACGCCGGGCGGAACCTGGCGCTGTCTGGCGCTGGTACCCGACCAGACCCGACAAAACGTGTCCGTGCGGGACACGAGCGGGGCCAAGGGCGCTCATAGCGCCAGACCCATCCTTACCTAACAGGGCTTGTTGCTCCACATTCAGCAGCTTCTTCACGTCCTCGTATCCCTCGCCGGAGCAGCGGGAATCCTTGGGAAGTGCCGCGCATGCCACCAGCCCCTATCGAAATCATCGCCCTCGCACTTCTGCAGCAGTTGAACTAGCCCTTTTGCAACCTCGTCGGCAGGTCGCGTGCACATAGAGGGCGCCATTCGCCTTAACGCTTGGAGAGACCTTTGACGTGAAGAATTGGGAAGTCGCTTTCTGAGGTAGCGGGTTGGCAGGTTGGCAAAATCCTTGAGTAGGTAGCTAGTATGTAAATAGGTGTTTGAGGGACAGGAGAAGGCTGATATGATGCTGCAGGCTCGGCAACGGGCTCCACGACGGTTGGTAAGTCGAATGGGACGGACGCGTAGCTAGGTCGCAGGGCGCCCTGCAGACGTGCGCGAAGATAGTAAATGCGCGGTAGTCTGTTGGCCCGCAATACAGACTGTCCCACGCCGGCCCGATGCGCCGGCACCCGGTGGTCCGACTTGCGGGCCGCATGGGGCACGCGCAGCACACAGAAGAGTTGCCACCTTGCCTGATGTACGTGTTCGTTACACATCGGCGAGGCGCAAATCCATACGCGCTCGTGTGGCCCCTTCTCCAGGCAGACGCAGCCAGCCCCACAGGAATGGTTGTGGGGGCGCTGGCGCTGTGCTGCCGGACTGCACGGAAGCAAAATGGGTTCCAAAGGAAGGCAATCCCGAATCCATGCACTAGCGGCACCGTTCCGCACCAAAAGCTTGCCAGCCCGCCAACGGACGACGGGCCAAGGTGCCCTGACACTTCGCACGCCTCTTTCAATAACCATGTCTACCCTCTAGTGTTCCCCATGTCGGTCCGACCCACCAGGCTCGGTCGTTTGATGTCTACTGGTCAAGCGGTGATGTCAGGTAAAATCCCGCCTTGTCTACTGTCCACGACCAAGCGGCGCGGCCTCAGGCGCCGCGCCCTCTCATGCTCCCTGTTGACTGTCAGCGGCCCAATGCCGCGGTCATGATCATCACCGGTGGGACACCCACACGGTGGCCTCGGCTCGGTCACAGCTCCCGCAATCCCCACCACAAACCCGTCAAGACTCGCCAGCCGCTGCTGTTTCTGCTGTGCCGCTTGCGCGTCCAGTGCTAGCGCCAGTCCTGCCAGCTCCAGCGCCGCGTCCAGTGCTGTGCTGGGCCCCAGTCCACGCAGCCGCACAGCTCCAATCAGCGCCTGCCCGCGTGGCGCTCCGATTACCGGAACTCCTCCTCCAGGGCGCGGAAGCGGTCGTGCAGCTCGTCGTACACCGCCCTGAGCTTGCGGCGGACCGCGTCCTCGCCCTCAGCTGTGGGATTGGAAGAAGCGAAGCAGGAAAGAGCAGGTAGTCAGCCACAAGTTCAGTACACGGCCCATTCCCGCGCGAGTCGTGCTACAGTATCAAAATAAGCGCAGAGCTTCATGCCCGGTGTACCGTGGCGCCTTCAACCCCGGTGCCAGCTCGCCACGCCAGCCGTTGGAGCGACACCTACCCGGGTCCTCGAACTTCTGCGACGTCAGCTTGTACAGAGTGTCGCTCATGCGCTGCTTGATGACGTTGAGCGTGATCTTCTGGCCCTCGGCGTTGCCGCCCGCCGTCTTCTCGATGGCGGCGGTGGCCAGGCGGTGGAAGGTGGCGATGTTGCGCATCATCTCCACCGACTTGTAGAAGGGGCAGTACTTGTCGTACTTAGTGAACGAGTTCTGCTGCAGGTAGTCGTCCTTGATGAAGCTGCGCAGAGGGGTGACACAAGCAGGCGGCGGGCGAAACGCCGTGTGAGTCGCGGCCAGCCAAGAGCGGGGCCGCTGCGAGCTAGCTAACAGTCTGCTGGTTCGTGCACGCATCGAACCGGCTGTCCATGCCATGGCCCCCTTCCCGCCCCCCCCCCGCCCTGCCAGGTGCGCACCGGGCCGTCTCCAGGATGATCTTGTCCGTCTCCGCCAGCGCGTCCTTGCCCACCAGCTGCACGATCTCGTTCAGCTCGTCCTCCTTCTGCAGCACCTCGCGGAACACCGTGCGCAGCTGCACGAACTCGGGGTCGAACTTGTCGTAGAAGGGCTCCAGCGACTTGGTGTACTTGGAGTAGGAGATCAGCCAGTTGACGGACGGGAAGTGCTTGCGCTGCGCCAGCTTCTTGTCCAGGCCCCAGAACACCTGGAGCATGGTTGGGTGCGCGCCGGTGCACAAAAGACATGAGTCGGTGTGTTGGCTCCGGACAGCATGCCCCTTGCCGCCGAGCACCGCGTCTAGGGAGCCCCTGGCCCTGCAACACTGCGCGCCGCTGCTCCTGCCGTCCTGTCCCCTCCGTTGCCTGTCCCCTGTCTACTTAGGTTGGTTAGCATGGGCTCGTATTCACTCCCCCGCCCCGCCCCAACCCGGCCCCTCAGGCTCTCACCTGCACGATGGCCAGGGTGGCGGCCGTGACGGGGTCCGAGAAGTCACCACCGGGGGGCGACACGGCGCCCACGATGGTGACGGAGCCCTCGCGCTTGGGGCCACCCAGGCACTGCACGCGGCCGGCGCGCTCGTAGAACGAGGCCAGGCGGGCACCCAGGTAGGCGGGGTAGCCTGGGCGTGGCGCAGGGAGAGCAGTCCAAAGGAGTCGCACGCGAGCAAGGAAGGCGACTTGCCAGCGGGCACAGCCACATCATGCATCGACCACCTGGGACATGCGCGGACAAGCGCACAGCAAGCCCAACATGGACGTGTCCGCAACTCCCAACCCCGCCTACCCCACCCCAGCCCCCCAAACCGCCCGAGAGGCCCCGCAGCCCCGGCCCGCACGCCCGCAGCAGCCCGCCGCTCACCGGAGTCGGCGGGCATCTCCGCCAGGCGGCCCGAGATCTCGCGCAGCGCCTCGGCCCAGCGCGAGGTGGAGTCGCCCATCATGGAGAAGTGGTAGCCCATGTCGCGGAAGTACTCCGCCAGCGTGATGCCGGTGTAGATGGACGCCTCGCGCGCCGCCACGGGCATGTTCGAGGTGTTGGCCACCTGCAGTGCCAAGGCGCGCGCGAGAGAGTGTTGCGGGCAGGGCCGGGCCGCAGGGTGTTGGGCAGCGTGGTGGCGCTCGCTGCGTGGGCTGCCGCTGCCGCTTCTTCGATGTTCTTTCCTCCGCGCCCCTGCGCGCCGGTTCACGTGTGCAGGCCGGCTGCCCCGGCCACCCTGCCCCTAATCGTTGCAGCCCTGCCGCAACTCGCGTCCGTGCGCGGCCAACCTAAGTCGAAGTTCTCAGGCTGGTAGGTACTAAACACCGTTGGCGGGCCATGCCAGCCCCCAAGCTAGCTGTCCTGTTCATTTCGCAACGGTTGGCTTGGCCCCGTTTGTGGCTCCATTCCTAGCCTGATACGCATTCCTCCTCACTGGTGCACAGCGCTTTCTTTTCTTCCAGAACCCTTCCCCTTGCCATTTCCTTCCCGCCACCCCGCTCTCCCCACTCGCGCTGCTCCTGCGCTCCCGCCGCGAGCCCGGGCCTCCTCGCCCGGCACGCACCAGGCAGGTGCGCTTCATGATCGACTCCTCGCGGCCGTCCGGCAGCGTCATGGTCAGCGCGGGGAACTCGGCCAGCACCTCCGCCATCTCGTTGCCGCGCTCGCCGCAGCCCACGTAGATGATGCCGTCCGAGTTCGAGTACTTGGACAGCGCCTGCGAAATGACGGTCTTACCGCAGCCGAAGGCGCCGGGAATGGCGCAGGTGCCGCCCAGCACCGAGGGGAACAGGGCGTCCAGCACGCGCTGGCCGGTCAGCAGCGGCGTGTCGGCGATCAGCTTCTGGGCCACCGGGCGCGGCATGCGCACAGGCCACAGCTGCTTCATGCAGTAGCGCTGCGAAAGCGAGTGTTGAATTTAGGAGACGAGGTCAAAGACGTTCAGAAGGCGGTTGTGCGCGCGGCGCATGCGGAGTGCGCAGCGTGCGCGGAGGTGCTCCGCTGTGGGCAGGGGCGCCAGCTCATGCGCTGGCAACCCTCGCACGCCCCGGCTGCACCTTCCCCCACCCCCACCCCCCTGCAGTCCGCGCCAGGCTTCTCTCTCCCCCGCGCCTAGCTCCTGTCCTCCACGCACCTTCTTGATGCCCTGGAAGTCCACCTCGATAATCTCCTCCTCCACGTTGTAGTGGCCCGAGGGGGCGATGTAGGTGACAGTGCCGCGAGCGCCGGGCGGCAGCATCAGGCGGTGCTCAATGAGCGAGTTCTCGTTCACGATACCGTAGATATCGCCACCGGTGATGCGGTCGCCGACCTGCACGCGCACAGGGCGTCAGGCCGAGCCGCGATCGACGGGTTTCCTGCGATGGAAGAAATTACCCACCTTGAAGCCCTTCGGCTGGAACTCCCACTGCTTCACAATGTCCAGGGACGGGCAGGCCACACCACGGGGAATGAACACGTCGCCGCTGTCAATGGCAATCTGCTTCAGCGGGCGCTGAATGCCATCGAAGATGTTGCCCAGGGCACCAGGGCCCAGCTCCACGCACAGGGGCTGCGCGCAAGACGAGTTGTCAGCGAATAATTCAGCACATGCAGCAGAAGAGGCATGCGCTTACCTTCTTGGTGCGGCGCACCACGTCGCCCACGCAAAGACCAGCCGTCTCCTCATACACCTGCACCGCAGAGCCCCGGTGCGTCAGCACGGCCGCTCCAACCCGCTTGTCCACCGGCTGGCATTACTTTCTGCTGCTGCAGCTACCTGGATCGTGGCGCTGTCGCCCTCCAGACGAATGATTTCACCAATCAGATTGTCCGTGCCCACGCGAACCAGCTCATACATGGCAGCACCGGCCATGTGGTCGGCGACCACCACAGGTCCGGAGACCTTGTGGATGTAGCTGCGCGGTCATGAGGAAAGAAGCGGGTCAACGGGGTGCCCCGAAATTCAGCGCACAATCAGCTTTTGCCTACCCATAGTCGCTCTCCTTGCTGTAAAAGTCCGCGGACATTTTTCTCAAGTCTTTGCTAGGGAGCCCAACCTAGACTGAAGAATGTGGAGGGGCCGGGGTGGCAAAGTCGCGCTGCAGGTCGCGAATGGAGGGCCACCGATGCCCAGGCCAACTCGTGCCCCCTTGCCCGTGCCCAACACTAAACAACATTTCTTGCAACTGTCTATTGTTTAAAACTAAAAGGCCACCTGGCTGATGGCACGAACCCAACGCCGGAAGACCGAGGGGGGCGGGGACGGGAAGGGCAGTCCTCGACGGTCACCACCGGCGCGTAGTATGGGCGCTTCGGAAGCAGGGAGCGCAGGGAGGCTTTAGCATCATCAGAAGATTAATGTTGGAGTGCTGCAGACAAGCACACGCTCTCTGGGTGCTTGCGCCCTCCCAGCCTCCACTCGGTCCAATACCACGCCTACCACTGCCCCATCGGTACAGTAACCGCGAGTCACACAGCCACAACTTGCCTCCACTATTGCGCACGGGCCTGCTGGGTGTGGGATATCATCTGCCACAGCTGGGTATGTCACTTCTTATCCCCTTACCCTGGTCCTACCACCACGCCTACCACTGTCCACTGCCCCAGGAAAGCGGGGTGGGCGGCCTTGCCTAGCCACGTTACACGACATGTGTGTTGATGACTTCCAGACGGAGATGCAGCGCCCGGCAGGAGGCAGCCCGCCACCATTTCAACTGTAAGGACAAAAGGCCGAAGTCCGGAGACAGCTCTGAATCCTCTTCAAGTGCGCGCTGTACATTTGATGCGCTCTCCGGGCGCCCGAATCCACCATGCGGGATACCACGCAGTCTGCCAAAATGCTTGCTAGTCTAGTCCTGCCTCATGCGTAGAGCTTGAGCACAGGTTAATATCATGCCTTACTCTTAAACAGCCTGCATTCTTCGCGCAAGAAACCTGGGCCCACCCACGTTACCGTACGGTATGAATCAAACCTTCCACCCACGCCCCACAAACTCAATACCGGTAACTTGAAACCCCATTCTCCCTCACCCGCGCGGCCGCTTGAAGCCGCCTGCGCCGCCCCGCCCGCGCCGCCCGCCTCTGCCCCCGCCCGCGCCGCGCTCCCTCTTCATCATCTCCATCTTCCGCTTGCGCCCCTCCGTCTTGCGCTCGCCGTGCCGCAGCCGCGCCGCCGCGGCCGCCGCCGGGTCCACCGCGCCGCGCACCGCGCTGCGCCGCTTGCGCTCCGACCGCGCGCTCCGCACGTGCTCCCTGGCGGCGTTGTAGGCCGACAGCAGCGCCTCGCTGCCCACCAGGCCGCGCAGGTGCGCCATCACCTCCTCGCTGAGCGCCCGGATCTCGTCGGGCAGGCGGCTGCCGGTGGCGGCGGCCGCCGCCGCCGCGGCGGTGCTCATGGAGCCCGCGATGGCGGCCTTGGTAGCCACAGCCTCCGAGATGCGGTACAGCGGGCGCAGCAGCACGGGCAGGTGCGGCCCGATGGCGGCGGGGCCCAGCGCGCTGGCGGCGGCGGCGGTCCAGCGCAGCGCGGCGGCGCGCTGGCGCACGCGGTGCCAGCGCGCGTCGTCGGCGAGGCGGGCGATGCGCCGCACCAGGCCGCGCAGGGTGAAGGCGCGGGTGGACACCTGGTCCGCCATGCTGGCGTCGTCGCCATCGTCGTCCGCGACGTCGTCCTCTGCCGCCGCCGCGGCCTCGGCCTCGGCCTGCTCCTCCTCCTCGTCCTGCTGCTGCTCATCGTCCTCCGCCTCCTCGTCCTCGTCCTCCTCGCCCTCGCCCACCTCCTCCTCCGCGCCCGCCACGGCAGCATTGGCGGTGCCATTCGCAGTCTTGGCCTTCTTCGCGCCGTTAGCCACGCCGTTAGCCGCGCCGCCTGCACCGCCCGCCGCCTCCGCCTCCGCCTGCAGCCTCACGGCCAGGCTGACCAGGCACTTGACAGCCTGCAGGCAGGTCGCCTCGTCGGCTGCGTCGCACTCCAGCTGCAGGAAGAACGCAAATGCCAGCTCGCCGGCCGGGCTGGGCTCCCGCGGAAGCGCCGCCTTGGCGCCGACGGCGGCCTTGGCCGCCGCCGCCGCCGCGGCCTTGGCGGCGGCCCCGCCAGGGGCGGTGCGCGGCGCCAGCAGGCCGCCGGAGACGCGCGGCGAAGCCAGGCCGTGGCCCACCAGGCGCGCCGCCGCCTTGCGCACCCACATGTGCCGGTGCAGCAGCAGGCGGCAGGTGGTGCGCCACAGGTCCGGTGCCAGCTCCAGCGGCCCGGCAACAGCAGCCGCGCCGGGCGCCGGCCAGGCCAGCGCGGCCGAGCCGGCGCCGGGCGCCGCTGCCACCTTCTCCAGCAGCAGCAGGCCGTAGTAGGCCTCTTGCCAGCCGGGGCAGGCGGTGTCGGACGCGGCGGACTCGTCGTCGAGAGAGGGGCCGGCGTCGTCGTCGGCCCCCTCGCTGGCGGCGGCCTGGGTGTGCAAATCGGTGCGGGTGTGAGAGGTGCTCAGTGGATGGGAGGGAAAGGCGCCGCGGAGAGCCCGATTCAGGGCACAAAGCTGTTCTGCCGCGGGCTGCACAGTTAGGCAGGCGACCGCAGCGGCTGAGCGGCCATGCCCCACCTGTCGCTGCAGCACGCGCAGCAGCGCCGGCGCCACCTCGCCCAGCCGCCGCCCGAACCGCCCGCCCTCCGCCTCCGCCAGGAAGCCCAGCGTCTGCGCCGCCGCGCGCCGCAGCGACGCGTCCGTGGCGCCCCCGCCCTGGCCGCCGCCGCGCTCCAGCCAGGCGCGGCAGTAGGCAAAGGCGCGGTCCAGCTGCGGCGGCTCCAGGCGGGACAGCAGCGAGCGCAGCACGTCGCCGGACGCGGCGCGGGCCTTGGAGGAGGAGTCGTTCACGAGGCGCACCACCAGCGGCATGAGCAGCAGGTCGGACTGGGCCTGCGGGGTGGTGAAGGCGGCGATGGCGAGAGGGGGACTCCATGCATGATTATAAAGGCAGGGGCAGCGACCGAGGCAGGTATTGGGGTGAGGCGGCGTGTGTGCGTGTGTGCGCGCGGGAAGGGAGTGTGCCGGGTGCGGCGCAGGCGGCGGGTGCTCTGGGAAACGCATGGCGGTGGCATGGCGGTAGGTATCTGGCCTCAGACTTGGTGGTAGGATGTCAGCAGGGGTCTCCAGCTAGCAGGCCGGGCCCCGTGTATGATTGTTGCAGTTATGGTGATCATCACCAGCCAGATACCCGAACGACAGCAGACCCGTGCATGCGGCGCCACGCAAGTCTATGCACACGCACAACCGCTCTTCTGCCCACCGCATGCATACGCCCATATGCCCGCCGTGCCCCACACCCACATACCGGTATTCTTTCCTCGAAGCCCCGCCCCCTTTCCTCTCACTCCCCCCCTCCGCCCTCCCTCTGCCGCCCTCTGCCACCCTCTCCACCCACCTGCAGCACCTCCGACGGGAACTTGGCCACCACCTGGCCCAGCATGTCCAGCGCCGCCAGCCGCCCGCTCTCGTACTCGTACTCCAGGTTGGCGAGCAGGAAGCCCACGTGCGCCTTGAGCCGCGCCGGGCCCAGCGGGAAGTCCAGCAGGAACGCCAGCAGCGCGGCGCCGCAGCAGGAGCGCACCGCCGCGGACTGGGAGCGGACCTGGGGTGGGTGGGTGGCGCGGGGCGTGGCGTGGGATGGAAGTAGGGTGGGGTGGGATGGGGTGGGGTGGGTAGGGTTCCATGCGTGGTTAGTTTGTGGAGAGGTGGTGGTGGCAGGGTGGTTTGCGGCACAACAGCCGCCGCCCGTCAGCCCGCCCCCAGCCCACAGCCCACAGCCCACAGCCGCCCAGCCCCCCACCCGCCCGCTCACCATGATCTGCTGCACGCGCTCCATGACGTCGTACACCTCGGGCAGCACCACCCGCCGCCCCAGCAGCGCGCGCAGCAGCGCGAAGCTGGTGGGCTGGCTGCCCGCCTCGCCTAGGTCCTCGAACGCCCAGCGCAGCAGGAAGCGCAGCTGCGCGGTGGTGGGGCTGTAGGCGGCGCAGTCGCGCAGCAGCGCCGCCAGCAGCCGGAAGCAGTCCTGCGCCCGTGCCGGGGTCAGGGGGATGGAGAGGGATGGGTGGCAGGGGCGGTGCGCGGTTGTTAAGTGTCGGCAGGGTACACAGCAGGCTTAGAGGCGTGGGAGGAGTTGGGTGGGGTTGCAAAGATGGTACATAGAAGTGTAGTGGGGTGGGGATAGGTTTTTTCCAATTCCATATGCGTGCGGGTACGGTGAAGGAGGCCGAGTGTGGACGCGCGGCTATGGGCAGGCTCACATTCACAAACATACATACACACGAACACGTGGGTCTAGGCACGGGTGCACGTGCGCCCAAGCGCTCGGCCCACCTGCGCGATGGGGTGCCGCGTGTTGGGCACCTTCTTCAGCAGCGCGCTGAGCGCCCGCCCCGCCTCCGGTGCCGCCTCCGCCATGGACGGCAGCGGCAGCCCCACCACCGCGCTGAGCGTGCGCAGCGCCAGGCTCACGCAGCCCGCGTGGCGGCTGCGCAGCGCGCGCACCAGCAGCGGCAGCGCGGGGTCCAGCAGCTGCAGCAGCTCCGGCGAGCGCCGCGCGCCAGCCAGCACGCCGCGGCGGACGGCGGAGTGCAGGAGCGTGAGGCAGAACTCCAGGACCAGGGTCTCGTGCAGCGCGGCGCGGTCGGCCTCGGACTCGGACTTGGCGGCGGCGGCGACGATGGCGGCGGCGGCGGGCGCCAGGCCGGCGGCGCCGGAGCCGGCGGCGCCGACGGCGGCCTTGGCGCGGGCGCGGGCGGCCTCCTCCCGGGTGAGGCAGCCCTCCATGAGTCCCACACACAGGGCCATGATCTGTTGGGGACACGGAGAGGAGCACAGGGATCGATTAAGAGGGGCTCTTGGTTGCTATTCCCGAGCGCGTATGCGTTTTTTGGGGTTGGGCTACGGCGATTCGGGATTCCCCGCTGCGCGGTGACGCGGTGGGTGCGGTGGTGGTACCGATGTGAGGTTGCGTTGTGAGGGCATCAGAAGGAGATTCGGTGTAGGAATGGTTATCAACACGTCTCGATTCTGTCGACGGTGAAATAAGATTGGGAATCATCACCGCCCAAGTGACCAAAGGCAGTGCGACGTGCGTGCCAATGCATGCAATGCGTGATGTCAGCAATAGGGCATCAGAAGGAGCTTCGGTGTAGGAATGGTTATCAACACGTCTCAATTCTGTCGACGGTGAAATAAGATAGGGGATCATCACCGCCCAGGGGGAACTCGTGCGTGAAACATGCGTGTGCCACATCCAGGCGCCAACTCAGAAGGAGCTTCGGTGTAGGAATGGTTATCAACACGTCTCGATTCTGTCGACGGTGAAATAAGATAGGACTCATCACTGTCGGCGCTCGGTATGTGTCCCTCCCCATGCGGCCGTGCCCCCACCATCCCGCTCCCCGGCGCACCCAGCCCCATCATTCGCCCTAACCCACGCCCGCGCCCACGCCCGCGGCCGCACCTGCTTGGGCCCGGCGGTGGGGTTGACCCGCACGCCGCGCGCCGCGTACTGCAGCAGCAGCGTCAGCTTGGCGCGCATGCCGGGCTGCCCCGCGTAGGCCAGCTTGCTGGTGACGGTGGACAGCAGGATGCGCATGTGAGTGCCGAAGGTGATGCCGGTGGCGAGCAGCTGGTAGGCGTCGTTGGCGCGGCAGCGCTTGGCCTCCTTGTACTGGTTGGCGAAGTTTGCGACCTCCTTGGCCTCGGAGACCTGCGGGGTGTGGGGAGCGAAGGAGGTGGCGAGGGAGGAGGGAGGAGGGAGGAGGGAGGAGGGAGGAGGGAGGGTTGGGGGCGGCGTGGAGTGTGGAGGAGAGGGGCAGGTGAGAGGGAGGTGGGTACGGTGCGCGGTGCAGTGGCATGGCGGCAGGTATCTGGCCTCAGACTTGGTGGTAGGATGTCAGCAGGGGTCTCCAGCTAGCAGGCCGGGCCCCGTGTATGATTGTTGCAGTTATGGTGATCATCACCAGCCAGATACCCGAGTGACACATGACAGCAGCGGTCGCATTGATGACACGCACATCCATGCCCGACTTCCCGGCCCCTGGCCCCCGGAGTACACCCTGACCACCCTGACCACCCCGACTACCCCACCCCATCCCCACCCCGAAAACCTGTCCCATCCGCCCACCCCCCTCCACACACACGCACATCCGTCTGCACAGCGCACACTCACGTGTCCGAACAGGTCCGCCTCAATGAGCGGCAGGCACAGCTCCAGCGACTCGTCCAGCACCCCCACGGGGCCCTCCGGCTCCGGCTCCTCCACCGCCGCCGCGTCCGCCGCCGCCGCCACAGCCGCCGCCCCGCCGACCTCCTCCGGAGCCTCCTCGCCCTCGCCCACCTCCTCCACATCATAACCGGCCTTGGGCCCGCCCTTGCCGCCCGCGCCGTCGCCCTCCTCCTCGTCCTTCTCGGCCGCCGCCACCGCGGCCGCGGCCGCCGCCGCCGCGCTCTGCCCGCGCATGGCCACGCCCACCACCGCCTCCAGCACCGAGTGCAGCGTGAAGCCGATCACGTGCGCAGTGAAGCCGCGGTCGGGCAGAGAGGCGCGCAGCACGTGGCAGGCGTACGGCAGGTAGCGCGGGCCCAGCTCGGCCATCATGGACACCAGCACCGCGCGCGCGTCGTCGCGGATGCGCTGCAGCCGCGCGCGCAGCAGGTTGGTGACGCCCTGCAGCGCGCGCGGCAGCTCGGCGCGCTCCGCGGCGGGCGGCAGCAGCTTGAGCAGCTTGACCAGGGCCAGCGCCACGGGCGCGCGCACGCTCTGGTTCAGCTCCTCGTCCTCGCCGCGGCGACCCTTGTCCACCAGCTGCTCGTGCAGCGCGGGCAGGATGCGAACCAGCAGACTGCGCTGCACCGCCCGCGCCTCCGCCTCCGCGTCCGCCGCCGCCGCGGCGGCGTCCGCCGCCGCGGCCTCGTCGTCCTCCTCCTCGTCGTCCGCGTCGGCCTCGGCGTCGCCGTGCGGCCGCTTGGCAGCGGCCAGCGCCGCCGGCTGGTGCGGCCCCTCCGCCGCCGCCGCGGCGGCGCCGCCCTCCTCGTCCGAGGCCGGCAGCGCGAAGTGGAAGTTGTCGATGATGGCGCACACGGCGCGGATGAGCGGCTTGGCGGGCCGGCCCTTCATCATGCGCATGAACTGGTTCAGCAGCTGCTCGTACTGCGGCCAGCGCAGCAGCGCCGCCACCGCGCCCAGCGCGCCCACCGCCGCGTCCGTGACGTTGGCCTCCTTGTCGAGGTCGGTCTGCTTCTTGTCGTGCGCGCGGCTGACGTCGGCGCCGCCCAGGCCCGCCGCCTCCTGTATGAACTGCTGCAGCAGCGGCACCACCACGTCCATCAGCACGCGGCCCAGCAGCGGCCGGTCGGGTGCCTCGGAGGAGGCGGCGGCGGCGGCGGAGGAGGAGGAGGAGGAGGAGGAGGAGGAGGCGGAGGCGTCGATCTGCTGGCGGATGAGCTTTGTGAGCTTGGCCAGCGCACGCACGCGCCTGCGGTGAATCGAGTGTGGAGGTGGTGAGGGGGAACATGGTGAGGAGGCAGGCGGGCGCTGCGCTTGGCGTGCACGGCAGTGGTGAGCAACGTAACAAGGGGTGCGTGGCGTCGATGAGCAGTGCGCGTGAGCGTGCGGTTTTTGCGAGGCATCAGAGATTTTGATTTTCATATTTGCAACGGATCATATCCCGTCGTCAAGGTAAGTTTTGCATCATCGCCTCGTGTGTGTTTGGCATGCGTGTGTCGGACGTCGTCAACGCAGGCCGTTGGTCAACGGTTTCGAACCTGCGCCCTATAACCGAAAAACCGCCGACCATAACCGCCACCCAATCCTGGAAAGCACACACCCCGTGCTGCCGCAATGTGTGCACACACAAACCACTACGGGTTTGGCGGCTGGTGATCCACTGGAGGGCCGGGGTCAGGAGAGGTGACCCCCGAACCCGCGCAGCGATAGCCCATTCCACCGACTACCGTAGCAAAGGGCCCGCCTTCCCAGACCCCACTCCTCCCCGCCCTTCCTTCCCCCCTCCCTCCCTCCCTGCCCGCCGCCTCCCTCTCCCCGCCCCCACCCCCGCCCACACACGCACCTGTGGCTCTGCAGGTGCGCCACGTTGTTGAAGAAGTCGGTCTCGGGGTCGGCACTCAGCAGCGCGGCCAGGTCCGGGAAGCGGCGCGGCAGCGCCTCCGCCAGGTGGCGCAGCAGGGCCAGGTGCTCTTGCCGCACCGCCAGGCTGGGGTGGCCCAGCTGCGTCTTGAGCTGCGGGAACAGCACGCGCCCAATCAGCCGCAGCAGGCTGTCGGGCGCGTCCGCCTCCTCGTCCGCGTCCGCGGCGGCAGCGGCGGCGGCGGCGGCGGCGGCTGGCGCCGCCGCAGCGGCAGCAGCAGGTGGGGGCGCGGCGGCGTCGAGTTCGGCGAGGGTGGTGATGAGCGCGGACAGGGAGGTGGCGGCGGCCTGCCGCAGCGCGAGGTCGGTGGCGTTGCGCAGGTCGTGCAGCGCCGCCAGCGCCAGCGGCAGCGCCTGCAGGCGGCCCATGCCGGACCAGGCCTCGGGCGTCAGCCTGCCGGGCATGAGGCGGCGGGGGCGAGGGCGGGGCGTCAGGCGGCAGCGGCGGACGGGGGGCAGGAGCGGCAAGAGAAGCAACAGAGCAAACACAGGTTCACATGCGTAGACTCAAAACGCGCACACGCACACATAACTGCTTCGCCCACTTGCCAAACAAACACGCAAACACGCAAACACACACGCATACGCGCATGCGCACACCCACTTGCTGTAGGCTGCCATGCGGCGGTCGTAGTCAACCTCGTCCAGGCTGGCGGCGCTCCAGGACGTCAGCTCCGCCAGCAGCGCCGCCGTGGGGCCCAGCGCCGGGAGCAGCGCCGCCACCGCGCCGTAGGCGGCCGCCAGGGAGGCGCGCGCGTCGCGGGTGTTGAGCCGGATGGCCCACATGGACATGGACTCGCAGTAGCTGCGTGGAGGAGGTGTGTGTGGAGGGAGGAGGTGTGGAGGGTGCGGGCGTGGGAGGTGGGCAGGGAGGAGGGCGGGGGCCAGGAGGCTGCACGCGATTGACCTAGAGGCTAGGCTGTCGGGCAGCAGGCCAGGCCCCAGTGCCCCCTTCCCCCGATGGGTATGCGTCGCGGCGCAACCACCCACCGTTCGATGGCCGCGGTGTCCAGCTGCCCGGGCGTCAGCTTGCGCCACAGCGCCGCCATGGCGCCCAGCGCCCGGCTCACGCCGCCCTCGTCCAGCCGGCCCGCGGCGGCCTTCTTGGAGGAGGACCGCTGCCGCAGGCTGCGGGCGCCTGTGCGTTCGTGAGGCGGTGGAAAAGCGGGAGCAGCACCAGCAGAAGCAGCGGCGGTCAGAGGGCGAGGAAAGAGCCACTGGGAGGAGCGCACGAGCGTGTGCGGGTGTGCGTGCGTGCAGGGGTTGTGCGGAACGTGCGTGGGGTCACAGAGGGCATCAGAAGGAGCTTCGGTGTAGGAATGGTTATCAACACGTCTCGATTCTGTCGACGGTGAAATAAGATTGGGAATCATCACCGCCCAAGTGACCAAAGGCAGTGTGACGTGCGTGCCAATGCATGCATTGCAATGCGTGATGTCAGCAATAGGGCATCAGAAGGAGCTTCGGTGTAGGAATGGTTATCAACACGTCTCAATTCTGTCGACGGTGAAATAAGATTGGGAATCATCACCGCCCAAGTGACCAAAGGCAGTGTGACGTGCGTGCCAATGCATGCATTGCAATGCGTGATGTCAGCAATAGGGCATCAGAAGGAGCTTCGGTGTAGGAATGGTTATCAACACGTCTCAATTCTGTCGACGGTGAAACAAGATAGGGGATCATCACCGCCCAGGGGGACTCATGAGTCAAGCATGCGTGTGCCACATCCAGGCGCCAACTCAGAAGGAGCTTCGGTGTAGGAATGGTTATCAACACGTCTCAATTCTGTCGACGGTGAAACAAGATAGGGGATCATCACCGCCCAGGGGGACTCATGAGTCAAGCATGCGTGTGCCACATCCAGGCGCCAACTCAGAAGGAGCTTCGGTGTAGGAATGGTTATCAACACGTCTCGATTCTGTCGACGGTGAAATAAGATAGGACTCATCACTGTCGGCGCTCGGCGTGTGCCCCTCCCCATGCCGCCGTGCCCCCTCCATCCCCAGACCCCCGGTGCACCCAGCCCCATCATTCGCCACGCCCACGCTCGCGCCCACCATCCCCAGACCACACGAGCCAGGCAGACAGGCAGGCAGGCAGGCAGACAGGTAGCCAGGCCTCAAGACGGTCAAGGGGGCCACCTCGCTCACCAGCCTGCGCCAGCAGCGCCACCAGGCTGTCCGCCAGCCGCGACGCCAGCCGCGGGTCTGCCACGAAGCCGCCCAGGCGCTCCAGGATGCCCAGCTCGCGGTGCGCGGTGGCGGTGGGCGGCCGCCGCCGGTTCTGCACGTTTCCAGGGTGGGGGCGGCGGCAGCACACATGTTGCGGCGGTGGTGCTTGGGCAGGTGCACCGAGTGAAACCAGATCAAAGTTGCACTGAGTGGGCATTAACTGACACCATGAGAGGGAGCGGGGGAGAAAGGCCTGGGCGCGAACCATGGACGGCCCCAGCGGCTGGCCTGCAGCACCAGGCGCACTCGGTGTGTCACCCGGGTGTTGCTCACCCGGTTGCGGCCAGCTGCCGCGCCTCCTCCTCCTCCGCCGCCGCCCTCCCACGACTGCGCGATGGCTGTGTGCAGCGCGGTGAGCACGTCCGCCAGCCAGGGCAGCAGCACGCGCCGCAGCAGCGCCTCGCCGCAGCCCAGCACCGAGTCCAGCACATCCAGGACCGTGGCGCTGCGGGTGTCCCAACAGGGGTGGGGTTCCATCAATAATTGACGAGATCGTGTTGACAGGGGAGGCATGAAGCAGCAGGGCAGGGGATTGTGGTGGACCGAGTACAACCGCATGCGTTGCGCGTCCATGTGCCCAAGCGCGCAACGGCCTGCCTGCCAGGCTGCCAAAGTCTCACAGCAGCCCTCACTCACCGCACAATCTCGGTGCACCGCGGCAGGCACAGCATGCCCACCACCGCCTTCACCAGCGCGCTGCCCTGGCCACGCAGCTGCCACTCCGCCTTGGGCCCAGCCGCCGCCTCCATCGCCGCCAGCGCCGCCTCCGCCGCCGCGTCCGCCTCCGCCGACGCCTCCACCGCCGACGCCTCGCCGCGCGCCGCCGCCGCCAGCGCGGCCGCGGTGGCCGCAGAGCTGCCGGCCGGGCGCACCAGCGATAGCGAGGCGTCGGGGACGGAGGGCAGGTCGCCCAACACCCGGGCCAGTCCGGGGCTCAGGGACAGGGACAGGACGCACTCCAGCAGCGGCGGCTCCCTGCGCGTGGGTGCAGGCAAGACCATGCGTCAGGGCTACCGCTTGCAAGTGGCAAGTCACTCGGGAGGAGGAGCAGGGCGGGGAAAGGAGTGGACGGGGCCTGTGGAGCCACAGCAATACAGGTCTTGCTCCCATCGCCACCGCCGCCACCGGCCCACTACTCACTTGGACGCCGCCGCCTCGAACTGCAGCCGCCCCAGCAGCGGCTGCACCGCCGGCAGGAACACCGGCCACACCTCGTTCAGGTCCAGCACAGGGGAGGCGGGGAAGCGCAGCCACACCTGCGCCAGCAGCCGCAGCGCCGCAGAGCGGACCTCGCGGTGCCGCTCCGCGGGCGCGCGCGCCGCCGCCTTCACCTCCTCGTCCTCGTCGTCATCCTCATCCTCGTCCGCGTCCTCGCCTTCAGCCGCCCCGGGGTCCTGCTGGTCGCCGTCAGCGGCTATGTTGTCGGCCTTCTTGGACTTGAGCTTCTTATGCTGCGCATCCTTGCCGCCGGCTGCAGCTGCGCCGCCGCCGTCCGTCTGCATGGCGTCGCCCTCCGCCTCGGCGTCCGCCTCCGCCTGCGCACCGGCGGTCGCAGCCGGTGCCCCAGCCCCGGCTGCGCCAGGCCGGCCCCGGCCGGGGCCCTTCTTGGACGCGGCCTTGGCCGCCCGCTCCGCCTCCTCCGCCGCCACCTCCGCCTCCGCCTCGGCAGCCGCCGCTGCCTGGTCGGCGCTGACGGCGGCTGTGGCTGTGGCCAGCAGGCGCAGCGTGATGGCGGTGAGGGTGGGGAGGAAGGGCTCCACCCCGTGTCCCAGGTGCGTGAGCAGGTCCTCGACTGCGGCGGGGACGAGGGGTCCCAGGGTTTGCAGGAGGTTGGCAGGGTGGAGAAGGTGAGGCGCGTGCGTTGCGCACAGCGGCACCGCGCCGTTGCTTGCACACGCGGAAATGTCCACATAGATTCACGTGTGAAGCCCCTGGGTGACGCAGCTCACATACCGCCCCCACTCACATGCGTTGAGGAAGCCGATCTTGCGCCGCGGCGGCAGCGCGTCCAGCGCCGCCTGGTCCACCGCCGCCAGCCACCAGCCCACGCCGCGGCCCAGCATGGCCGCGCTCCACCGCGGCGGCGGCAGCAGCCGGAACCGGTCCACCTCCGCCGCCTCAGCCTCCACGGCCGCGCCGCCGGGCCGCGGCGCAGCCGCCGCCGCCACGGCCGTCGGCGGCTCCACGAACGCGATCGCCATGGGCTCCAGCAGCAGCTCCAGCAGCGGCCGCAGCTCGGCGGGGCGCAGGCTGGCAAGGAAGTTCAGGATGGCGGCGCGGGCGGAGCCGGGCGCGCCGCGGCCGCCCAGGCGGCCCGAGCGCTTGCGCATCTTGGGGAACAGCAACCGCACCAGCAGCGGCACCAGCCCCGGCCGCGCCTCCTCGCCCACACCTTGGTCGGCGTCGGGAGCCAACGGGAAGACGGCGAGCTCCTCCTGCGGGGGCGGGGGCGTGGAACGTGTCAGGTTGTGGCCGTGACGGGACGGGAGTTCGGCGAGGTGTGGTCCTCCCTTCCTCGCCTTCTCTCCTCCCTCCCGCTTCCCGCCCGCTCCGCCCCCTCCCTCTCCGCCAATGCTGTCCCTCCCCCTCCCCCTTCCCCTTCCCCTCCCCCTCCTCTCCCCAAGGCCCACCCGCAGCGTGCCGTCGTCCACCAGCCGCGCCAGCCGGTCCGCCATCTCCACCGGCAGCCAGCGCAGCCGCCAGGGGCGCAGGCAGCGCAGCGCCGCGCCCTGCACCGCCGCGTCGGGCTCCAGCAGGTGGCTGGCCACCGCGCGCTGCAGCTCCTCGCAGCGGTGCAGCCCGCGCACCCCCTTCAGCCCCGCCAGCAGCTTGAGCCAGTCCAACAGCCCCGCGCGCCAGGTCTTGCCGCCGATGCGCGACAGCACCGACACTGTGGAGCTGACGGCGGTGGCGGGGGCGGCGGTTGTGGTTGTGGGAGCGGTGGTAGGGGCGGTGGCGGCTGTAGGCGTGGAGGCAGCCGCGGCATCGGCGGCGGCGGCGCCCTTCTTGCCCTTGCCGCGGCCCCTCACGGGCGTCGCCGCTGCATCCGCGCTGGTGGACGCGGCCGCGTGCGAGTTGCGGCGCTCCGCCACCGCCGGGTCCTCCGCCTCCGCCTCGCCACCGCGGCGGGCTTTCTTCGCCGGCCGCTCCACAGCCGCCTTCTCGGCAATGGCCGCAGCCGCAGCCGCGTGCGCGGCGGCCGCCGCGGCAGCGCGCGCCGCCGCCACGGCCGCCTCCACGTCACCCTCGCCGTCGTCGAAGTGGGAGCCGCGGGCGGCCGTGTACTCGATGACCAGCGGGGCCCAGTCCCTGAGGCAGTGCGGAACAAGAGTGGAGAGGAAGGGGCCCGGTCGTTCAATTGCAGCCGGCTTTGTTGCACGGTGCACCACCCTGTCCCCAAAAACTCTGTCACAAGCCCGCAGACTCGCAGTTTTCGGCCCAGCGCGCGCGCACATTCGCTCACACACGACCATGCAAACGCGAATATACATACACGCGCGCGCGCACAAGCGCACACATATCGTTTCCTGTTTCTAACACCCTCAACACAGCCGCACGCAGGCACCTGGAGAACTGCTCGATGATGTCGTGTGGCGCCTTGGCCATCGCGCGCAGCACGTGGCTCAGCCGGTTCTGGGGGTCCGTCACGCCGCCGGCAGCCTGCCAACACAACACAACGCAGGGGGCAGCGTAGGAATGCGTGACGAAATGCAACGGCATGTGACGGCACGTCGCAGCGTGGCTGAGCTGGGCAGCGCATGAACTTTGGCTTCGCTCAAAACGTCGCCGCGCACACGCACAGCTGAACCCCCGCCATATGCACACGGCCTCACCTCGGGCGTGCCCGCGACCGCCGCGTTGTGGTACCTGTCCTCCAGCGCCTCCACGATACTCGCATCCTGCGCCACCGGCCGCTCCTGCACCACCGGCTCCGAGTGCACGGCCGCCGACACGGACGCGAAGCTGCGGCGCCGGCCGCCCTTGCCGCCGCCGCGGTCGTTGCCGTGCGCGCGCGCGCTGGCGGCGGCGTGTGGGAAGTCTCCGGACAGCAGCTGCTGTTGGGATGAGCCCAGGTAGGCAAACACGATGGGCCAGGCGACCTGCGGGTGGAGGAGGGCAAGGGGGCCGGCTCTAACAGCGTCAGGCACTGGACGTCCAAACAGCACCGATCATGAATATTCGCCTGCTGAGACGAACGCTGTGTGTCCGACGCCCCGCACTTCCGTCCATATGCCCGCACCAGGCCATCACGGCCCGCCAGCCCACGTGCATGCCTGAGTGCGCGTGCGCGCCTTGCGGCCCCCACCCCACAACCCCGCCATTACCCCACCACCCCTCACCACCCCGCCGCCACCACCCCACAACCCTACCACCACCCGCGCACCTTGGCGCGGTGCTGCAGCGCCACCGCCAGCGCCTCGCTGGCGGGCCCCCACAGCGGGCTGAAGCGGATGTACAGCAGCCCCACGCAGCCGTACACCAGCGCCGGCACCAGGAACTCCGGGATCCTGCGGCAGAGGGAAACATAGACGCAAGTAGTGAGTAGTGAGGGACGGGTCAAGGTTTGCGCCCTTTTGCGGCAACCACAGCTTCGAGCGCCAGCGCCCGCAACGCCTTCCCCAGGACTCCTCAACGCCATCGCCACGACCTGCAGCCTGCAGCCCGCGCACGTGTCCCCTGCCATCTGGTACACACACTCCCGGTAACACCCCGGCCACCCGGCACGCACCCGCCCGGTACACACCCGCCCGGTACACACCCGCCCGGCACGCACACGCACGCGCACCTGCCGTACTCCAGGTACGTCCGCAGCCGCCCCAGCGCCACGTTCCAGCGCCGGCCGCTCTCGATGCTGGGCGGCTGGCTGTTGATGGCGTGCAGCACCTCCAGCAGGTCGCAGCGCGGCGCGGCGGCCGCGGCGGCCTCGCGCTTGGCCGTCGACGAGGGCGTCGACGAGGTGGGGTCGGTGGGGTCGGCGCCCAGGGCCGTGAGCTGCGGCTGCTCGAAGCAGCACAGCAGGCGCAGCACGGCGGCGCGCTGCGGCAGCGACTCGGCCGCGAGCAGCGGCGCCAGGCGCGGCAGCACGGCCTGCAGCCGCGAGGTGGCGAGCAGGGCCCGCGCGGCGGACAGGGCCGCGCCGGAGCCCATGTAGGGCGCAGAGGCGGCGGCGGCGGCGGTGGCGGCGTCCAGGGCGGCGCGCACGGCGCCCAGCAGGGTGCCGGCGGCGCGGATGGAGGCGAAGTCGGCGCCGCCGGAAACCGCCGCCTCCTGCCGCTGCTGGGCGTGCTCCTGCCGCCGCTGCGCGCGGCGCGCGTCCTTGTCCTTGCTGTTGTCGCCCGCCTCCGCAGCCGCTACTGCCGATGCCGCCGCGGCGCCGGCTACTGCCGGCTCGCCGCAGCAGTCCAGCACCCACTGCAGCGCCGCCTCCGCGGCCGACACCAGGCCGGAGGAGAGGCCGGAGGCCGCAGCCGACCCCGCGCCGCCGGCTGTAGCAGCCTGCTGGCGCTGCAGCAGGTCGCACAGCATCTCCGTGGCTGTAGCACGCAGCAGCAGCAGACCGCTGAGCCCGCCCGCGTCGCCGGCGCCGCCGTCCGCCGAGTGTGCCGCCGCCGCCGCCGCCGCGGCGGGGCTCAGTTTCTGCAGCGCCGCCGTTGCGGCCTGCAGCACGTGCTCGCACGCCGACACCGCCTGCGCCGTGCTCTCGCACGCGTGTGGCAGCAGCGACAGCGCCGCCCAGGCCGCCGCTTGCCGGCGCCGCTCCGCCGCGCCCTCCTGCCCCGCGGCAGTAGCAGCAGCAGCAGCTGCTGCCGGCGGCTGCCACTCCAGCGCCATGGCCCTCACGTGCGCGGCCAGCTTGACGCCGTGCGGCTGCGCCGTTAGCAGCAGCGGCAGCCCCGACGGCGCCGCGCCGCCCGACCCGTACGGCTGCAGCAGCTGGCACAAGTCCCGCAGCAGTAGGAGCGCCGCGCCGCGGTAGAAATCGGCGTCGCCGCCCTCCTCCTGCTGCTGCTGCCCGTTCGCGTGCCCGTGCCGGTGCCGGTGGCCGTCCCCATTGCTAGCTGCACTATTATGAGTGCCGGCGCCGGCGCCGGCCGCCATGACGAGACGCCCCAGGCAACCCATCATCTGCGGCCCGAACGCCCGCGCCACGTCGGCGCCCGCCGGCCACACCATGAGCGCCTTGATGAAAGGCAGCGCCTCCGCCGCCGGCGGCCGGCTGAAGCAGGGCGCCCAGGCGGCGCCAGCGCAGCGGCCGCCCAGCGCCGCCAGGCCCTCGCTGGCGCCCACGGTCTTGAGGTGGCCGTAGATGACGCCCCGCACCAGCTCCAGCACGCACGCCGACAGCGACACGTTGTACAGCGACCCCACGCCGTCGCCCTCCTCCTCCTCGCCCTCCTCCTCGCCCTCCCGCTCCGCGCCGCGGCCCGGCCCGCCCGCCGCCAGGCCGCCGGTGCTGGGGCGCGGGCTGGGCGTGGGGCTGGGGCTGGCAGACGCCAGCCCGCTGCCGCTCACGCTCCCCGGCGACGCCTGGTCCGCTCCTGCCGCTCCCGCCGCACTGACGGCCGCGGACGCGGCCAGCGAAGTGGGCAGCCACGTGGGCGGGTGCATCAGCCGACCCAGCAGCTCCAGGATCGGGCCGTACGACTCCACACGACTGCCGCGGAAGTAGTCGACGGCGTCCGCCACCAGCGTCAGGCAGCGCCCCAGGCTGCGCCCGGCGGCGGCCGCCGCCGGCGACAGCTGCGCGCCGGCCGCCCCCGGGCCGGCGGCGGCACCCGCCGCGGCCAAGGACTCAAAGGTCTTGTGCCGCGCGGCCGTCTCGGCGAGCAGCGCCTGCCACAGCTCGGCGCCGCGGCCGCGGCGCAGGTGCGTCAGCAGCCGCGCCAGCGCCACGCGCGCTACAGCCGCCGCCCGCGCACGCAACTGCTCCTGGGTCACCGGCAGCTGCCGGCCGGCCTCCACCGCGGCGTCGGGCGCGGGAGCAGCTGCTGCCGCCGCGCTCTTCTTCTTCTGCTTACCCGTCGCTGCGTCGGCGGCAGTAGCAGGAGCGGAGGGTGCGGCGCCGGCGGGCCGCAGGTCTGACGGCTGTAGCAGGTCCTCCTTGAGCAGTAGCTGCAGCACCTGCGGCGCGCGGCTGTGCAGGCCGTGATTGACGGACAGGATCGCCTCAGCGAGCACCAGGCCTGTGCGTGTGTTGGGGGGAGGAGGGGCCACATGGAATGAGCAAGGGGCAACTATGTGTGGGGGTTGCAGGCTGCAAAGTCGAGAATGGTCGGGACTTGCGCCCTAGTCCCATGCTGCCAGCATCACCCCCGCCATCCATTTTTGCACCCCGCGCAGGCACACACATGTCCACACGCACACACGAACACGCACATGCCCCCGCACACACACACACATAGCGATGCTGCTCACCCGCCCCGTCCGTGCGCTCCGGGCTGGGCCGCGCCGCCTGCTCCGCCAGCACGCAGCGCACGCCGGCGCGCAGCGCGGCGGGCGTGGGCGCGGCGCGCAGAAGGAAGCCCACCGCCTGCGCCGCGAACTGGCGCACGTAGTCGGCGCCGTGGTAGCGCAGCGGCGCGCTGAGGCGCAGCGCGGCGGGCAGGTCGGCGGCCAGGTGGCGGACCAGGTGCTTGAATATGGCGGACACGGCCGTGAACACCGCCTCCAGCGACTGCAGGGGGAGGGGGATTCCAATATTCATTCCACGCATGGTTAATAATTAATGATCAGGGAGAGGGAGAGGAGAGGAAAGGAAGGAGGCAAGGAAGGGCGTTGGAGTTGGAGTTGGAGAGGGAGGGGGGGGAGGAGCTGGAGAGGGAGCGTTGTTTGTTTTTGAGCAGAGGTTTTTTTAGCAGAGCTGTTGGCTGCTGCAAAGCCAAGCCCGCGGTCACAGCAGCCCCAGGCAGATGTCATCGGGATCTCTGGCACGCGCACCCCAGCAACGGGGACTGGCTGCACGCCCCGCCCCGCCCGCAGCCCCGCCCCGCCCGCGCTCCCGCACCTCGGGCTCCCGCTCCGCGCCGCCGTCCAGCAGCGCCACCAGCCGCCGCACCAGACGCGGCAGCAGCGGCACAAACTCCTGCTGCAGGTCGCGCGCAAAGGCGGTGGTCAGCGCCAGCAGCGCCGGCAGCGACAGCCGCGCCGCCGGCTCCAGCGCGCCCAGCAGGATGCGCGCGACCGTCTCTCGATGGTGCAGCAGCTGCGGCAGCGTCTGGCACAGGTTCTGAACCTCGGCGGCGGCCTGGCGGGGGGATGGGAGCAAGGATGGTAAGGGTGGGGTGAGGGACGTAGGGTGGATTGGGCGGGCGCGTGCTGAGGGTGGTGGGGCAGGGCGTGGGCGAGGCGGCTTGGAGGGACGACGCAAGCGTGGCAGCCAGCCAGCCAGGCTGTGCAGCCACGTCCCCTGGCGTCCCAGTGTCACCGCCTAGCCGCCATCCACCCCCAATGCAAGTGCGTGTCGCTCCAACGATGCCTCTGTATCCGTACGCGTGGCACCCCCCTCTGCGGCCGTCGTATTCACAGTCGCGACACGGCCGCACTACCCCGCCACCACCGCACCCAGGCGCCCAGAGCCCCGCCCGCTGACCTGCAGGAAGTGCGAGGCGCTGTTGAGCTCGCGCCACTGCGTGAGCGCGTCCGCCAGCCAGGAGCCGCTGTTGGGCTCGGCCTTGACGGCCGCGCGGCTGCGGTACACATCGACCTCGACCTGTGCAGCCGAGTTAGCGGCCAAGGGGAAGGTCAGCGGTCGGGCGCGGCGCAGCAGTCGTTCATGGAGGGCGAATCGAGCCCCGCCTCATCACCGAAATTCTTATACTTGTCACGATTCAAACATGTGGGGGTTCGCTTGGGACCCCCGACGTGGCGGCGAGCTGACGCTGGCGGCGTCGGGAAATGCATCCGCTCATCGGCAGCAACATGCGCGTGCATGCACTGGATGCGATTGCCACTATGGCGTCTGTCATATTCATGCGCTCGAAGATTAACTTGGTCGCCCCCGGTTGGTCGCCCCCGGCACAGAAGCCCTGTTCCGGCGCCGCCGGCCAATACGCGTGCCCACCTCTTTCACACGCTCTGCAAATGTCTTAAAGCGAAATCGCTTGACGCGGGGCGCACTTGGCGCTGTTGGCCGGTAGTCCTCCTCTGAATCGGACATTTTCGTTGCGCAGCTCGAGGAGCTGCCTCAAAGATTGGGCCTTATGGCCAATTCAATTTCTGCTTGTCATTGAAATGAGCGTGTCTTTTGTTTGGCCTGCCGACTGTAAACGAGTCTGGTTTTCCTGCTATGACGACTTCAGCACGAAGCAGCAGCGTGAACTAGAAGCTCGTTATTTCACATAAGTTATGCAATGGCGCCGTGCCAAAGTGTAGCGACAAGGACAGGGATGGAGGCAGGTCCGTTGGCACGAACCCTGGGTTCTCAGGGGAGACCAGGGCAGGGAACTCGCCCTGAACAATTGCTGCTGTCGCCCCTTCCAAAACCATGCACATCTATCAGACACCTGGCCGCCATAGCCCTCCCGTCCGGCCAAGGGGTCCAAGGGGAGGGTCCGGGCGCAGAGAGGGGGGGGCGGGGAAGTTGAAAGGCTCTTCCGTTGGCTCTCCGCGCGTATCTCCGCGACTCCTGGACCAGGCACCTGCTTGGGACACCTCCAGGCCTTACTTTTGCTACAGGCTTAATGCGTACCTATGCGTACAGCCAATTGTGTCCATATGGGCCAGAGTGTGGACCTGATCGGACGGCCTTCGCACGGCCCTTCGCCCAATCTGCGTCGCGCCTTCCCTCAGGTCGACACCGAACTTACTACAATAACATGTTATAATCTATTCAACCTAGTGCACTGGCTATACACATTTTCTCCAATCCGAGAAACAGCAAGGAGCCGTGAACGCGTTTTTTCTTACTGCGCGCGCCGACACCGATTTGCAATGTCGCTGAGCACCTTGACCGCGGACGAGGTTGCCAAAGAGGTGGTGAAGCTGCTGGCCGCGTGCGAGGACGACGCTTTCGACGAGAATTGGGAAAAAATCTGGGAGTACCTCGGCTCAGACTACCGCTGCGTGGGCGAGGGCTATGAGGAGGTCAAGCAACTGTTGAACGACGAGCACAAGGCTCTCCTGGGTGCGTGTACCTGCAGGCGGGGCAGGGGCGCGCACCAACCACCGCATGTGCTCCGTTCCGGCACATCCCGGAAGTGCTGACTAGGTCCCGGCACTCGGTCCCGGCTGACGCTAACGTTTGCTGCCCGCAGACAAGGTACAGGAGACGGGACAGGCTGAGGGGTAAGTTGCTGTTATGAGAACGAGGCACGGGCTTGGAACCACAACCAGCGCCGACCGGAGTCCCCTCTGCTGGGATCCCACCCAAAAGGCGCACCAGGCGTCTCGCGCCGAGCTGCTCGCTAATAGTGCAACAGGACACCTGACATGCGTTTTTAGGCGGATACATGACTGCGTTTGTACATGCTGGACTTGGCTATAGGGTGCTGAAGTCTATAGGTTTAGGGGCAAAGCAGGGGTCTCGCAGCTGCCACGCGCATCATGCGCACGCCACGGGCGATTACTGCGCGCCCTCACACTGCAGCCGCACACCACCATGTCCATCCCTTCCGTGCCAACCCATTATGCGCTGTCGTAGCAAACAGAAGTTTGCACTGTGAATGTGTTAACGCAATCCCACTCCAGGCATGCTGCTCGACGCGCAGGGCGCGCTGGGCCAAAATCCTGAACGAGCAGCGGCAGGAGGAGGTGAAGCAGAAGGGCACGCCCACCAGCGAGTGAGTAGCTGTGCGTGGTTGCACATGGAGTCGGCGCGTGTTTGCACATGGAGGTGGCCGCTGGCCTGATGGGTTCCCGCATGCGCGAAGCCGCCGTGTCAGCATGCACGGTGGCATGCTGTGTGGGCGCTGCGGTGGTCAGGGCCCGGGGCAGGGGCGGGTGCTTAGCACGCCTGCACCCTTGGCGCCCGCATGCGCAGCGCCGCCACCCCCTGGCCCCTGGCCCCGCGCCCCGTGCCCCATCCCTCGCACACCCCCACTGCTGTATAAGCCAGCATCGCGCCCCGCTCCTGGTGACAGCCCTAACCACTCCACGCCGTCGCACCACGCCGCGCCACACTACCCAACACCCGCAGGCGCTGCAAATTGCTTCTTGACTATCGGGTATGGGACTTTGTCAATTCGCAATGTACCATCGCACACGCAGGCGCTGCAAGTGCGGCGGTGACGTATACTTCATGGGCAGGTACAGCTCCGGCCCGCCCACCGGCAACGGGTGTTATGAGGCAGATGAGTACAAGTGCGCTGGGTGCCTGCGAGAGTGGACCGGCCATGTCAACACCACCCACGACTGATGAGAGACCGGGCCGCCGCGCGTGGAGGCGCCTCAAAATCTATGGCATCCATGCGGCACGTCCCGCACGTGGCATGTGGCATGCGGCCGTGCACGTAACAGCTCACTACTTGCGTACGAGGCTGGCACAATCGTATGGTGGCTTTGGCGCACAAGGAGTCTGGTGTCCTGCGTGCGTTGGTTGGTGCCTGGGAGAGTGGGGGTACAGAGGTCGGTGAGCCGCGCATTGCGCTGCATTGTATATGAAAGCTGCATATGTGTCCAGGTGCGCGCGTGAGATCAACTTGGTTTGTTGGACTTAAGGTGAATAGTGACTGTTGCGCCACGAAGGCAGGAATTGTGATGGCGGCAGAGTCTTCACGGTCCTGACACGGTCCGCCCTGAGGCCTCCGGCACTAAACATGTGGATTTCCAAGGGTGGTAACTAGTAGAAGCACGACATACCGTATCAGGGGACGCCACCTTTCTTGTTGGAGTGCAGAATGTGTCGAGTGTCGAGCTTACGAAGAGGGGACAGTCCGAAGCGTGCAAGACGCCAGGACCATCTGATGCTGCTAGGATACCGTCAACCCCTATTTTGACACGTTTCCCATATCACCAACACCATATCGGACGTTCTGTGGGGTGGTGTGCATCCATGTGCGTCAGATTTGACTATATACCGTATAGGTGATGTCATGTTGGCAAGGGAGTAGCGCGGGGCCCCCGTCCCTTGAGCCTGTGGCTTTTTGGACCTGGCTTTGGGGTTGCCGGGATGCAACCCGGGCGACCTAGGGCTAGGGCGAGCCCCCTTCCCGGGTCCAGCCCACTGGCTTCCCCTGACAGGGATTGCCCACAGCTCCACAGAAGTGCCCCTTACTCATCAAAGTGCTCCCTGCTCCCACGCACACACGATCACGACACGGCGTGAGCACCAGGAGTGCGTCGCAGTGGCGGCACAGCTGGGCAAGCCCTGCCTGAACCCAAAGCCGCGTCGCCAGACGGTCGCCTCCAAGAGTCCGGTATACCGTATTATTGTATGCTCGGCCGGTGGTCTCATGTTCTCGTCAGTGTGGCTTCTAAGGGGTGGATAGCCATGTCTGTGCGCGCTAGATACGCGGTGCCGTGTGTGCACCAATCAGCGTCGGCATCACGAGGGGATTACTCCCCGGGCGACCTCTCCTGCTGGCACCGCTTGGCGCCAGCACCGAACTCATCGCGCAGGTACCACAACCGATGGCTGCTCGCGGTTGGGGGGCGCGGAACGCGGAATCAACGGAGGCGGTGTCACAAGGCGATGTGCCCAGGCATTTGCCTGCGCCGCGCCTACCGAAGGCCCCAAGCCCGCCAGCCATGCACATAAGATAGTCGTACATCAGTAAAGTATTCCATGGATTGGCGCAGCGCCTCATATTCTCACTCCGGCCGCAGCGGCGCATGGTCCGAGCGACAGCCCCAAACTCGTGCCGAGCCTAGCATTTTATATAGTACCATGTTATCTGCATGCAATAAAGACATCAGCGCGCGAGGTACACCTGAGTTCAGCATTCCGACGTGCCGAGTGTTCTGGATCTGTGTGACCGGTCTGTTGGATCCACCGGCACCGGTCGCGACACTTGTACAAGTCTATAAATAGGGCCAGCTTTCATACTCCAAGTACAACACATACATACACAAGTGCACAGCTACCCCAAACAAGCAAAAATCCTATCCCTAGCGCGCGGGGCCCTCAAGCTTCAGCGCGCATACTTGCACCCGTGTTTTTCTCGTTTCCGTACGTCTTACTTGAAGGGCTCAATTAAGCACTATACAGCTCACTTGATCCCTATCATTGAAATAGCTTGTGGACCTTGCGTGCTTCAATCCAAGCAACGACAAGCACCAGACCCTGACTCTGCGCTTTGTGTGCACCTTCAAGTACACGCCTTTTAGATTTCTTCAATTGCGCTCTTTTTCGGAGCAATCATGTCTGGAGGCACAATGGCTTCGCGAACTACTCCGTGGCGCTCAGCCTTCCTTGTTCCAATGCTGCTGGCTGTAATGCTTTGTGTTACCAGGTAAAGTTTGTGCTCTGGGTTGTGGTCGCCGAGTACGGACTTTTGGTCGTGGGCACATGCGCCTCACCCCTTCCTGCCCCTTCCTTCATTTGCGCTCGAGGCCCCACGCTTGTGCAAGGGCGCTGCGGGATGCCTGTGTTGTTGGCCACGCTGCTGCGTGTATGAGTTACGCTGCCGTCTTACCGGTACACACCCTGGTGCACACCTAACCCTTGCTTGTAGGGACACGGCGGGCTCTCATTTAATAAGCTCCAGGGCTGCTGGCGGTTTCCACACGGCTGCGGCAGCTACAGCAGCCAAGCTGCGGTCAGCTGCTGAGAATCTCCATTTATCCAGTTCTGCGAATGGAAATACGGCAGTTACTCGTCGTAGTGCGCAACAGGCAGTTCCGCTGATCACCGCCATCACGACGGTCCTCAGTGCCATGCCCAAGGCGCTCTCCAACTCTGCTAACTCTGCTGAGTAAGTTTACGGCCGGAAGTAGTACGTAGTTGTGCTTACGCATCGGGTTGTCATCATGCTGCACTCATTGGTGATGCGGCGCACGTCTGTCCCTAGCCATGGGTGGTGTCTGCACGTGAGCAGCTGATGCGTTCTGGTGTGATGGGGTAGATGGGGCATCATCACATTCACAACTCTACCTCTTACCGCGCACGCACCCACCTGTTTCACCCTACCCCTATCTCGCAGTGCATTCAGACCAGCTGCCCCTGGGACTACCGCAATGACCCCCTTTCGTGCTGGTGAGTTGAATTCGTTCCTGTCGTGGGCTGCCTGCTGAGCATGCATTGAAACCAATAAACCTTGCATGGCAGTCGTGTGTGCCGGCCTGGCCCACGACTGTGTGCGACACGTGCGCCCATCCACGCAACCCGGCGCTACTCCATCCATCCAGCCTCATCGCTCACCGCGCGCCTGCCCAACTCCTCGCATGCGCTCCCTCGGGGTGGACGGTTCAGCCTCGATGCGCTCCCCCGGGGTGGACGGTTCAGCCTCGATGGATAGCGTCAAGGGACGAATTCTCTCGAGGTCGTGGGTTCGACTCCCTCACACTCCTCCGATCTCGATCGGAACGAATTGACTACGGATATGCAGACGGCTGGACGAGTTTAGGACTTAGTTGATTTGGCCGGATTCAGTCCGGAAGGCTGAGTAGTTCGGATCGATCGGGTGACCGATTAGGGAGCAACCATCGTAACCATTTGAAGTGGAGCGTCCCATGGGAGCAAGCCTACTAGCCCAAGGCACAGAGTAGGTCGTTGGCGTTGCAGGTGGCACGCCCGAGGAGTCAGAGCAGTTAAGCTCGTGAGCTGCGTCAGCAGGTCCTTCTTGTAACCAATGCATTCTCCCTCGCTCCCCATCAGGCGCGGCGCCCACTCTTACGGCAAGTGCTGCTGCACCGTCTTCAGCAAGTCGTGCTGCAGCTCCTGCAATGCTGGCTACACCGACACCGGCTGCACCTGCTACCGCGGCCCCAGCACGATCTGGAAGAAGACCTACGACCGCGGCGTGGGCTACCCCAAGTTCCGCACCTTCGTGAAGGACAGCTACCTCGACTCCTCCACCAGCGCCCTGCGCTCCTTTGCCAAGAAGACCCAGTGGCGCGAGTGAGTGCTGGCTTCCAGATGATTGTTGCATCGCTTGGGGGTTTATTCCCGGTTTTTTGCGCTGCGCACTCGTGCAATCAACATCAACATTCGGGCTTGCATGGCCGGCAGGGAAACGCTAGCGGCCCCTTACCACACACGCATGCGCGTCGCTGACCCTCGTGCTTACGTCCCGCTCGCACCTTGCGTGTTTCCCCTACCCCCACAGCACCAAGCCCCTGGTGTGCGGTCCCGACAAGGACTACGACGGCGCCGCCATCTGCTACGACAAGTGCGCCGCCGGGTACACGGGCAACTCTTTCATGTGCTGGCAGAACTGCCCCGCCAACAAGGGCCTCATCGACTGCGGCTCCTACTGCGCGCCCAAGTCCGCCGGCTCCTGCGCCAACTTCATCGGCGCCACCTATCAGAATTGCAAGAACAAGTACCCGGCGCGCCGCATGGTCCTGGATATGGTGCTGTCGGGCAACTACACCGATCAGCAAATCCAGGCCGCGGCCGCCGGCGACGCCACCGTCTTCCAGGGCCCTGCCACGCTCACGGACGCGCACCCCGCAACTGTCATCGACTACACGAGCCAGTCCAGTGTCGACATCGCGGAGTCCTCCGGCCTGCTCCTCCCCAACGCCACCTACGCCACCCGCCCCGCCCTTATCCACACCGTGGAGCTGGACAAGTCTCAGCACGAGGCGGCGGCTGCTGCTGTCGCCCCTGCCGCCGACTCGTGGCAGCACGTGCGCATCATGCAAGAGGCTGAGGGCGAGACCGAGGACGCACCCATCCACAACCGGGTGCTGCAAGCCGGCGCGCCAGGCAGCGACTGCGTCCCCGGCGACAAGCGCGCCTCGTGCTGGTGCGCGGACAAGGACGATGGCGTCTACCCCGACCCCGCCAGCACCCAGAACCGCTACGTCATCTGTGGCCAGGGCACTGGTGTGCTGCAGCGCTGCCCAGTGAACGAGGTCTTCAGCGCCACCCGCAGCCGCTGCGTGCACCGCAACGAGGCGGACGTGCGCGTGCCCATCCCAGTTGCGCCCGGCTCCCCGATCCCCACGCCGCCCAAGAGCTGCACCGACCGCGACAACGGCATCTACTTCCGCGACTCCCGCAACATCACCAGCTCCTACAAGTGTGACAACGGCGTCATCATCCCCAAGTTCTGCCCCAACGGAAAGTACCTGGACAAGGCCTCCAACGAGTGCAAGCTCAACCCCACGCCGCTGCACAAGCCCCCGCCGCCCTGCATGGACCCCGAGTGCTTCTGCCAGGACAAGGCCGACCGCCGCTACGTGGACGTGCTGACGGCGGACCCCCAGAAGTACATCACGTGCGCCAACGGCACGGGCGAGTGGGGCGCGTGCGAGCAGTACCAGCAGTACAACCGCGTGACGGGAGAGTGCGGCTTCGTGCCGCCCAACGCCACGGAGCCCATCGCGGACTGCAAGGGCGTCGCCTGCTTCTGCATCGGCCGCGCGGACGGCATCTACACCAACCCCTGGACGGACAAGGGCGGCATCAACTGCGTGGCCGAGTACGGGTCTGAGATCGCCTGTGAGCCCGACTTCAAGTTTGTGGTCACGGCCAGCCCCTACTGCCAGCCCCGCAACGCCGCAGAGATGATGCGGGCGATGAACGCGCGTCGTGACCGCCGGTTGCTGGTCTAAGATCGTTACAGGTATCAAGTGTGACAGATTTATCATCATGTATGCTTGTGTGTGTCATATTGTTGTCAGTCGCGCGTCCGTGATATCTTCATCGGTTTGCATGCAGCGCGTGTGTTGCACGGGTGCGTGTGTGCAGGCCCAGCGTGTGTGGGCATTATTCTTGCTCGGATGTTTAACCATCATGGCTCAAGTAAACCGTATTCTTTAGGTGTCGCGCTTTTGTTTCCAATGCTCAAGAGTCGGACTGCTGCTGATAAGCAGATAGACGCGTGCGCGTGTGTTCTAGCGTCCTGATTGATCGTGTGCCAAGCAGTCATTTGTACAGGTGTACAGGTGCACCTGAGATGAATGGCAAAAAGGTGTCACTGCTGATGTACGCGGATGATGTTTCCCTGCTGGCCACCACCCCTGAGCGGATGCGCCACTTGCTATCATTAGTAGACACGTTCTGCCTAGCTTTTGGCATGAAGGCAAACGTTACCAAGTGTGAGAGGCTGGTTTTTGCAGCCAACGAAGTAACGGCCAGCACTGTGTGCAGCGGATGCCAGGGTTTAAAGCTAGCAGGGCAGCCCATCCCTGCGGTGGACAAGGCGCGCTATCTTGGACTAGTGTACGGTCCGGGTAGGGCCTTCGTCAGCTGCAGGGAGACACTCTGCGAGTCAGCAAGGAGAGCCATGTGTGGGCTTAACACTAGATTGAACCGTTTACGCATTTTCGCACCAGATATTCGCATGAGGTGTTTCGACGTGCAAATCCGATCCATCCTTGCCTACGGATGTGAGGTATGGGGTCCCGACGTGCTAGTAGAGATGCTAGACGGAGGACCGCCACCCAGGAGGAATGACAGGAACAACCTAGCACAGGGCGCATTTGAGGCATGTTTGCGTGACGAGGCCGTAAAGCTGCAGGTCCAATACATGCGACAGACAGTGGGAGCAGCCAAACCGTCACACCGTCTCCTGTTTGCGGAGCTGGCCCAACTGCCGCTGCACTTTTTCATAGCCAAACAATGTTTGGGTTTTTACAATAGGATTTCCGCGCAAAACAGAAGTCTGGCTTTTGATGCACTAGTCGACGAGGCACGGGAGGCATGGGCGAATCCTATGGGAGACGGGTGGTGCGCGCGGCTGTTCCGTTTTGTGGCGGCACAGGGTGTCGACGCGTGGCATTGGCCAGGCACACACGAGTCCAGAGAGGAGTGGAGGGCAAGCACGGTCCTACCCGATGGACCTATCTTATCTACCTTCAGGGGCCATTTGACGAGGGCGTGGGAGCACGAGAGGCTGGTAGCGGACCCGCACGCATTCCCTTCAGACGGCAAGCAACCCGGCATACACATGTGCAAACACAAGCATTGGATGGGGCTAAGCGCACTAGGGTCCGCGCCGCCGACCCTGCACGAACACAGTAGAGCATTCATACCGGTTGCACAGCATAAGCTTTTGATGAGATTCCGTTTATGTTGCTGGCCAATCACCGCGAACCGTGCCTGGGAGAGGCCTAGGGAGGAGAGGACGTGCCCACTGTGTACGGCCAATGAGGTGGAGGATGAGCACCACGTCCTGATGCAATGTGCTGCCTACACCGAGTTACGAGCGTGCAGTGGCCTAGACTTTAGCCTAAACATGCGCGAAGTGATGCTGAAATCTGAACCTGTCAAGTTAGCTGCATTACTCAGCTCCATCTGGGAGCATAGAAGTAGGGAAGTCCCCCTTGCAAGGGGAGAACAATAAATAGGACAATCATGCACTGGCGTTATAAGGGTCACCCCGGCCCGGGCCTCCGGTTTACACGCAGCAGGAAGGCACGCAAGAACGTGCGCACCACTCTGTAACCACACACAAGAAGATTTGTACATACCAGGTACATACCAGCGTACGTATGCAGCTTAACCATTGCATACTGCTGAACACGCATAAGCGTTCTGTTGCCGGGTGTTGTTTCCACTCGTCCCATCTACTATGTTAGCTATGATTGTGGAGGCGCGCGTAGCCTTGTACATATGCTCGAGTACATAAGAATGCCGTACATAAGGTTTGGCAAGCAAGGGCGCAGGCTGTGAACGCTGCAGAATACGTGCATAACAGACGTACGCGTACACATGTAGGTGTTGAGACAGTCTATGCATGCAGAGACAAAGCTAGCCTGACGGCAATCATGTATGCCGGCAGGTTATGGCGCACTCACCTCTTCTTGTGTAAGAACCGCCCAACTCGCGGCCCCGACCTTTTCGGCCTTTCGGGCTAAGCTCCCCATCCCTGGCCACCCCCGACCTTGGGCGCTATAATCCGAAGCCCCCCAAGAAGGTGGGGCAGGTTTGAGGGTGCATGCCTTCTTTCCAATTCATCAGCCGCCTCGATCCCCACGGGCAGGAAGAGATGAATGTGACAATACAAAGACGGGACCGTCCGCCGAGGGAGGGTGTGCCACACGCCTTGCATCTCCTGTGGAGCTAGTGAAGCATGGACGTCTCCACGGCAATGAGCGCCTCCCCTGCGCCTCACTTTGTATAAGAGGGGTGCCCGGACTTCCAGGTACCTTCAGCCCCAGTGAAAGCGGTCTGCAAGGGGATCTGAAAGGGGGGGAGCCGGGGAGGGGCCGCCGTGGGCCCTCTTCGGACGATGGCCATGGGGTCCAGTTTTCACGCTGCTGTTGGGGGCTTGGGGCCCAGGGATGCAGAGACCATAGGACCACGAAGCAGAGGAGCATGCGTGGGAGCATGACAGCTAGCTGGGCCCCTGCTGTGGGCCCTGGCAGCTCGGACACGGATTCGCCTGTTCCGCGGCAATGTCGGCTTTCGCGCCGATCGATGTGCACACCTCGCGGTGTCACTTGGGGCATGCGCTGTGGTTTACTGAGCACAAACGTATACAAAGTACCGACGTGAACCTGTATCAAACTCGCCGCAGGCCCGGAGGCTCCTGTGTTAATGCAGGACGGTCGTGTTGCAATTCTTATCAACTCTTCACGGCGGCTTGGGCAGTCAGTCAAAGCATCAACAAAATGTGGTTCAATGCTCGATTCCAATTTTGTCTACGAAGAAGAGCACTCGCTGGGACGCGGGCTCGGCTTTCAAGTAACGCGCTTGCGCGTCGAAACCTCCAGAGCTTTAAGGAGTATAAGTTACTCGACTGAATCCAGCGCATGCAGCTGGAGGCCGCGAAGCTGCAAATTCTGTAGCCGTTGCAGGGTCTCGCACAAGGGTTTGCCGCCGTCCTTGCTTGCTTTCTAAATCCATACAGAAGTAATAATCACAGAGCCTGCTACATGGTTGCAAATCTGTCCTGGCCAACGAGTCCTCCCCGACCTGACCGAAATCGACTGCCTCGAGCTCGCGACAGCTTTGGCAGGGCTTTCGCGGTGCTTGCACTACTTGATGTTTAAGCTGTGAATCAGAGATGGCAGGTGAGCTCCTGAATGGCTATTGGCGGCGACAGGGCGGTGATGCTCTTCAATTACAGCTGGACCGGAGTCCCTGCGCGACCCCTGATTCCTTACCCTTCTGCACACCTTGTGTTCCGTGCTCCATACCGTACTCGACATAACCTGATGCATCTCTATTAATAAGCGGGCCACATGGTCAGGTCCATACTCGCAGGCCGCAGCACCAGCTGCATCACACACCAGCAATGCCGCTTTCAAGCCCACTTCCACACATTTAGTATACGCTTCGGCATAACATCACAAGCATACTCGCTCGCTTGTGCTCGTGGGGAAACGTTCGAGCTGCTACGGCCTACGGCCGCCGCTTGCTTGCAGCCCCCATGCAACCCAGGCCAAGACTTCGACATCTGTGGACTCTGCGGCATGCCATTCCTCACATTTCTCCATCCCAGGCGACTGGCGCACGTCGCGTATCAAAGCTTTCCGGTCCCCTTGCCAGCCGCCGCTGCCGCCTGTATCCGCTGCCGCTCATTCTGGATGGCTGACTGGAACTCGGGGCTGGCCCAGTGGGTGCCGCGCCGGAGCTCGCCGCTGTCAATCACCTGCACATAATGCAGCAGTGGAAGGGGGGGGGCGGGCGAATTCCGTTCAAGAACCCAAAGCAGGGGGCGCGGGCGGCACACCACCGCTTCGGCGCCCCAGCCGCTTGCATGCACGCCAGCAACTCCCCCAACCCCAAAGCAGCCCCCCATGTGCGCCCCGGCCTCCCCCCTCACCACCACGTCCTTGGAGTGCACCAGCTCGCGCTTGGGCCGGCCGTGTGCCAGCGCGTTGATGGCGAACGCCACATCATGCCTGTTGGCCGAGCGGTAACGACCGGGTGCGGCCGCAAGTCAAGCAACAACAAGAAACACCGGATACGGACTTGTTGTTTGGGCCGGGGCTGACGCGGGTCGCCGGTATCACCGACATTCATCACAGTGGGGGCGCATCCGCCCGCAAGCACCGAACCGCGCCCTACGGTGCTGCATTTGCTTGCGCGCCCCGCTCGCATGGCCCCTGCCGCCCTGCGCCGTACGGCCTCGTCAGCGCCCTCGCACAAGCCAATCAGGCCACCCAGCCACGCACCCACCCGTCCACAATCTCGCCGAACACGGTGTGTTTGCCGTTGAGGTGCGGCTGCGGACTCATCATGATGCTGAAGTGGGCGCCGTTGGTGTTGGGGCCCATGTTGGCAATGGACAGCAGGCCCTGCGGTAGTGCGGTGGGAAGAAGATAAGCGGTGGAGGAGCAGGTAGCGGCGATGCAGCGACCTCCGTCGCCTAACCACCGGGTGGTTGCACCCAGCCGTGCGGGCCGTGCCGTGCGGGAGTAGTCCATCATCCGTTGCTGCATCTAATTGCGCCTCCCCACCACCCGCTGCACCACCCGGCACCACCCGCCGCACCACCCGCCGCACCACCCGCCGCACCACCCGCCGCACCACCCGCCCCTCACCATGCGGTCGTGCTGCAGCTTCAGTCCGCCGGCGTCATCCAGGAACTGGCCCCCCAGCGGCGAGTCCACCCAGGCGCCGGCCTGGTCGATGAAGTCCTCAATGATGCGGTAGAAGGTGATGCCCTGGCGACCAGGAGGAGGAGGAGGAGGAGGAGGGCAGGAGGGGGTGGCGAGGATTATGTGGTGAGGAGGTGACGAGGGGTTGGTGGCCAGGAGGCGGGTGCAGAGGTGGTGAGGACGTGGTGATGAGGAGGCACGCCACTGAGTGGCAGAGGCGGGAGCACAGCATGGGCGGCGTGTGTCTAGGGCAGGCTCCTGGAAATGCGCCGCCACCCGCCGCTCCCTACCATGCTCATCCCCCACGATGCGGGTGCTGCCCCTCATCCGCCGCATCCTCCTTTCGCGGCATGCCGCATCGCCCCACGCCCCTGGCCGCCCAAACATCCCTGGCTGCCCCACACACCCCTGGCCGCCCCACACACCCCACGCCCCTGGCCGCACCGCCGCCACCCCGCACCGCCGCGCCGCACCTTGAAGTGGTAGGGCTTGCCGGCGGGGTCGTTGCCCGCCTCGCCGGTGCACAGCAGCCGGAAGTTCTCTGTCGACAGCGGCGACTCCCTCGCGAACAGCACGAACTCCATGCGGCCGGTGTAGGTGCCGTTGATGGCGATCTGCAAAGCAAGGGCCCGGGCCGTGGGCTGCGTGCCGGACTGCCGCGGGGCTGCCCGTCCGGCTTTCTACATTTCTACTGCTGCCGCTGGCCTGGCATGCGGTGTGCATCACTACCTGGGCCCTGCTGGCCCGCCCCGCCGCGCTCTATTGATGATTAGGTTCGCAATGGTCCAGTTTTGATTGGGGCATTGACCAATCCCACCCATCAATGGTTGATTTGGGAATTGGAACGAACTACCCTCCCCCGCCCGTCCCTGCGTCGTCCACTCACGTCCAGGTACACCAGCGGCAGCGTCTCGTCAAGGAAGGACTTCCGCAGCCGCTCGATATTGGCGGGCGGCTGCTTGCTGCACAGCAGCAACGCAACGCCGGGTGCACGCGCGCAGCGTGGGTGGTGGTGAATCTGGTGGCGTTGGAGTCAGCAGGTCACCGCGCAAACATGGGCACAGGCTCCGCCCCGTCCTCTCAGCGCGCACACGCGCTGCAGCGTGCCCCGCGGCGTGCCCCCCTCCCCGCATGGCGATGTCCCGTGCCCGCACACGCCCACCTGCGCCACTCGATTCGGCGCCGCTCCGCCGCGATGACCGCCTGGTACTGCGGCGACGACACGTAGGTGCCCGGCCGCGTCTGGCCCGCGTCCACGATCTGTCGTCCCGCAGCACAACACAACACAACGGCCAGAGGAGCCGGCAAACAACAGGAACGCGGCGGCATGTCACGGCCAGTACGCAACGAACGGGAAGGGCATGGTTGCTGCGTTATGCGGGGTTGGGGGACCGCGCATACAACCAGGAAGCATCGTGCAATGGCGAGAGCGGGATGACGCGCTAGCCGCCAGCCCGCGTCTTCACAGCCCCGCAGCACACATAATACCCCGGACACGGCCCCAGCATCACATCCTTCGCGTCATCCCGGCCAGGGCCCAGCCCTTCCTCCCTCCCCTGTCTAGGTACCGGCAAGTTGATTTAGCTCGGGCTGGTATTCACAACCCCCAAATCCCCCACCCCGTGTCGGTGGACGGCTACCCCCGCCCCGCGCGGTCACCTGCGCCAGGCGAGTGTCGCAGCACAGCTCATTGTTGGGCCGGCCCTTGGCCAGGTCGTTGACCGCCTGGATGACCTGCGTTTGTGTGGCGGGGGTCGTGTGCGGAATTCCATGCATGGTTAATTGAGGGGGGCGTGCGCGTGTGCCTTGAGTTGGTTGGGGTTGTGCCGAGGCGTAGAGGTGAGCAAGCGGAAGGTGCGACGGGAATCAGCAGGGCGCCATACCCATATGTGCTGCACCTCACCGCATACACGCACACACACACAATTTTCCCGACATGCAGCAACTCCAGCAACGCCATGATACCGCACCGCCTGGCATTGCACTCGCGCGTTGCCGTGTCAAGCACATCAACACCCCCCTCACACGCCCCCCCCCGGCTGCGGCGGCCGCGCACCTCCAGGCCGGCCACCACCTCGCCGAACACCTCGTGCAGTCCGTCCAGGTGGTGCGCGCTGTTCATCATGATGCTGCGACACACACGCACACGGAAGTGGGTTTGGTCCGTCTCGTTTTGTTTTAGTTGAGCTATACACGTAACACACGTAAGTGCCGTGTTAGTTGAAGCCATACCGGACAGGGCATTGCAGCGTGGCGTTCAAGTCTTTACCAGCATACCAGCATGCGTGCTTCGTTCCGCTTCACCAACACACGAACATGTGCCCGGGGCTGTGCGCAGCGCGCAGCTCGCACCTGAAGTGGCCACCGTTGGTGTTGGGCCCCGTGTGCGCCATGCTGAGCAGGCCCTGCGCAGCGGCGGTGGCGCGATGGTGGGGCGGACCGGCTTTTGACGACCCGTCGGCGGGCTTTGTGCTTGGACTGTGCCAGGCGTTTCAACACCAGAGCCACTGCGCTCTAGCACGAGGCAGCTCCCGTCGGTTTTGCAGAGCAGCCGCGTGAAGGGGGCCGTTATGCCAATACGCCCACCAGCCCCGCCCATCCTTCACATCCTCCGAAGAGGCCAGCGCCCAGGCGCACACCACGGACGCACACAACCCGTGTGTGAGGAGAGAACACGCACCTTGTGCGTGTGCTTGAGCGCCAGGCCGCCGGGGTCGCAGTGAAAGTGGCCGCCGAATATCCCGTCGGCGTCCGCGCCCGTCTGGTCGATGAAATCATCTGGGGACCGCGGTCGGGCGGGGGGAGGGTCAAGGGACGGGGCGGCTTTGGAAAGGGCGCGAGAGAGCGAGAGATGCTTTCAAGCGGGGACCCAAGCTGCAGAGGTCTCTGTGCAGCACCAAAGACCACAGTGCCCGTGGACGGCATGCCCGCTCACAGATGATTCTGTAGAACCAGCTCCCCTTGAAGTGGAGCACCTTTCCCTCGGCGTCCTTGCCGAGCTCCCCTGCGCGCAACGGCAGCTATGCATGTGAGCATGGTCCCAACACTACAAGTCTGCAAGTACGGCAAGTCAAACCGGTGGAGAGGCAGGCTCTGGGCCATCATCAAGGCGTACCACACACCGCGCGCTCCATGCCCTGTCCACACGACATCCGCAAGCCGGGGCGCGGCACCCCTGCCCGCCCGCGTGCAGCCTCACCCACACGCCCACACGCCGACACCCATACCGCGCCCGCCCCCACGCCTGCCCACCCGCATGCAAGCGCATGAACCGCCTACCGCATGCAAGTTCCCGCAACCCGCACACCGCTGCTCACCGCTGCACAGCAGCCGGAAGTTCTCGGCGGCCCGCGGCGACTTGCGCGCGTACAGCACCGCCTCCACCCGGCCTACGTTGGTGCCGTTGATGGCAATGTCCAGCCACACCTGCGCGTTGACGAATAATTGTTGTTGTGCTTGGGCAAGTGGGGTTACGGACTACGGACGCGGGCATGGTCAGTGGAGACTCAGCGCCCGGCGAGGGCACCACGGTACCGGGGGGAGCCGGGTGGTGATGGTGGCGGGCACAAGCAGCGACAGCGGCCAACTGGCACGTTTAGGCGCAAGCCCGTAAACGCCACGAAACCATGAAAGCGCACCAGGGGCAGCTCCTCATCCTCTCGCAGCTTGCGCAGGCGTGCCTCCCGGTTGCCGCCGGCGCCGCCGGCGGGCCCGAGCCGGCCGGACGCCTCCCCTTCCCACTGCCCGTTCGTAGGTTGGGGCACGGCACAGAGCGCGGCCAGCACCGCCGCTGCTTCACAGAGCGCACAAGGGCAGTGTCGATAAATATGCGCGGCGTACGGGCACAAGGGGCAATCGATTGAGTAGCTCACCTGCGGCCAGCGCCCAGCTCTTGCGAGACTGCACCATGCGGAAGGCCTCGCAGACTCGCAGTCCCGCGCCCGCGCGGGAGCTACTCCGGGCCTAGCGCCGATGCCTCGCGTCCAAGCTAGTGCAATGACATATGCCTATTGTAGGCAAGGTTTAGAGGGAACTTCCCTCGCGGCTCGCTAAATGGCCTGCCGTTAGCACGGCCTGGTGCACCGTCCGCGTGGGTTGTTGGCTGGATGTATCTTGCGGTGAGAAAGTGATGCATGCATATGCTGCAACTGAGACCCGCAGAGGTAAAGGCTGTTTCCCTGTCCGCATTTGTTTCGCATGTTGCATTCACCGTCGGCCAAAAAATCAAGCGATCCAGGCTCGGTACAAGTAAGCCTTCAACTGCTTTAACACTTGTTTTTCACTTCTGACTCTGAGCGGCTTCGCGCCTTCCGAACTGTCAGTGCGCGCTCAAGCTACACGAAGTCCTGCTTGTCAAGTTAGTACCCACATACTGATATCTCCGCGAGATGTGTAATATCTAGTTTCTCGAGGACCTGTGAGCAGCAACAAACAACACAATGCGGTCCGGGGTTCGCCTTCGGCCGCGCACGCCGGGCGCAGGCGGGCCGCCCCTTCACACGCTCATTTTGGTCGTTGGACTGGGATTTGCGGTGGCGGTGATGCTCTACTCGCTCCACTACGGTGCGGCACCTTGGGCGCTGCACCCCGGCTGAGCACCCCGCACCCCCCCCCCCCCCCCTCCCCAACAAGCGGCTCCCCGGCCGCCTGTGCGGCGCCGGCTCCCCTCTCCAGCTACTCGCCTGGTTCTGCATGCATGAAGATTACGATGCCATCTAGTTGTCATGTCCATGTTTGTGGGCAGGCCTCAGGCCCTGGGGCCCAACGCCCGCACGTTCACGTGTCCAGGAGTGCTCCCTCCTGAAGCTGCTGGTGCCCCCCTCCGCCACCACGTGCCCTATCCCCATGCAGTGCACCGAAGCGATGCCACGCTTCAGCCCCGGAGGCTGGGTGAAGCGGGCAGCGTGATTGTGTTGGACGGCGCCCAGAAGGATGCCACCAGCACGACGGGTGCCGAGGCCGGGGGCAGCAGCGGCAGTAGCGCCAGCAGCGGCGGTGGCGGCACCGCCACAGCCGGCGACGGCGGCGCATCCGCCGGCAGTAGCGCCGGGGCCGGCGGGGGCAGTAGCGCCGACGTGTGTCACGTGGACCCCAACAACGAGTACCACGGAGACGTGGTGACCTGGGGCGACAAGAACATGAAGGTGCGCCGCCGCCGCCGCCGCCGCGGCCCGACAGCGGCCGGGGGCCGGCCCGCGAGGCTGCCACACCCGGCCGCGCGGGCTTCAGGTTCCAAGCAATGCGCTGGATGAGATTAATGGGACGAGCCAGGCACTGGAGGCTCGGGCGCCTTCGCTTGATACGTCGGTGCATGGCATCATGGGGGAACGCGGGAGGCGTGGGGCTGCCGGGGTGGCGAGTCCAGAGTATCGGGTGGCGAGTCTTGACGCGGTTCCTCACGGGCGACCGCTATGCTGCTGCCCCACCGCCGCTGCCCCGCCGTGGCAGGCCTCTGCGGAGGAGTGCTGCCAGTCCTGCACGTCCACACCCGGCTGCAACATATGGGTGTTCTGCGGCAGCGCCGAGGGCTGCGGGTACGGCTCGCCGCGGCCCAAGGTGCGCGGGCCGGAGAGCACAAGGGAAAAACACGCAAACGGAAAAGATCGTATGTGTGTGTGTGCGCGCGCTTGGGGCCAGCCTTACGGCTGCAAACCACACGGTTGATCACGGGTTGTGCTGAGCAGGGGACCCACAGCTGCAGCCATGGGCACAGAGGCGCGGGCGCTGCAACATCCTTGTCTTCCGCCCTTCACGCCTTGACCGTTGCGCCCGCCTTTTCCGACCCCCGCCGCCCTCCCTGGTATTAACAACATCCCCCGTCCCCGACCATGTCCCGCGCCCCAGGGCGAGTGCTGGCTGAAGAAGAACTCGCTGAGCTATGTGATGGAGAATTTCGGCCAGGTGAGAATTTAGTGAATGAATGCACGAATGAATGATGTGTGTGAGTGTGCGGGAGGGTTGTGAACGCCGGCCAAATCTAAACCAAAGGGGTTCTTGCGACAGACCGAGTGAGGGTGAAGAGCACGAGGCCAGTGGCATTCGGATAGGTGGGATACGACTAGAAAGCCCCCGCTTACACAGCACCAATAGAAGGAACGGAGCCCGGTAGAGCCCACATTGACCCTCAATTGCCACCAAACTGGCGCCGCCGCCGCCGCCTGCACGGCCTGACCTCACATCCGCGCATCGCGCCGGACGCTGCCGCCGCCGCTGCCGCAGGGCCACTCCGCCATCGCCTGGACGGCGGGCGCCGTGTACAGCGCGGCCGAGTACGGCGCGTACCTTAAGGAGCGCGAGGCAGCGGTCAAGGTGGGGCGGCGCGGCCGGGGCTGCGGGGGTGGGGCCGCGCGGCCGGGTGCATGGCACGTGCATGCGGGCGGGGCTGCGCGGCCGGGTGGCCGCGGCGGTATCAGTGGGTGCCCGCGCCGCCGCTGCGCGTACCGCACGTGGGGCCTGGTGAAACACGGCCGCCGCGCCCACGCATTCACGCCCGGGTCCGCCGGATTCACCGCGCCCTGTTGAGTCCGCCCGCTTCCCATCCACCACCACCACGCCGCAGGCGGAGAAGGAGCGGCTGCAGAAGCTGCGCGACGACCCCGAGCTGCCGCTGGTGGGGCCGCCGGGCGGGGGCGGGGGCGCGTTCGGCAGCTGTGTAGTCGCGTGCGTGCAATGCTGCAGCGCCGGTGTAACCCCTGGCGCCGGCCTGTGTGCCGCACCTTCACAGTCAGGCCATGGCCATGAACGCCACATGGTTGGCATGAACGCCACAACAGAGACCAGAAAGTAGAAACGCTTGTGATACCCGCGTGTGACATTCGCCCCGGCCTGGCTCGCGTGCAGGTGTGGATCGACGTGGCGCTCAACGGCACCAAGCTGGGCCGGGTGGAGTACGTGCTGTTTGCGAAGGATTCGCCGCGGGCCGCCGAGAACTTCAGGCTGCTGTGCAGCGGTGAGCAGCGGAAGCGGCCTGGGTGCGGGGCTGTGGGCTGTTCGGACTGCTGATGCGCAGTCTGTGCGGGCCGGCCTGCGTGGCACGCCGCACGCCGCCGTCAGCGGCTGGGTCTGGTTGAACCAGTGCGCTGGAATTGCCACGGCTTGCAAGTTGCAAAGCATACCACGGCCGCCCCCCTGTCTACGCCACTACACTTCTATGTACCATCATTGCAACCCCCCACTGTGCGCGCAGGCGAGAAGGGCCAGGACGCGGGCGGGCGGCGCTTCCACCTCAAGGTGTGCGCGTGTGGGCGGGGCGTGCATATGTATATGGGGTGGGTGCGGCTGAGGTCCGGACAAACCACAGAAACCGCTGCGTTGCAGTGGGAGTGTTTGGGGGCAGGCACGGGCCCAAGGACGGCCCGTTTGCCCGTAATGGTGGCGTGCGGGATCAGGAGGCGATAGAAGCAGCTCATACAGCACTTGTGACTCTGTGGTGCCCCCCTGCCTGTCCCTTGTCTAGTTTAGCGTGGTTTAGCTTGGGCTGTTATTCACAACCCCGCTTCCTTTGCACATTCCCACCCACGAACAGGGCGCCTACTATTACCGCATCATCGGTGAGGTGCCCCCCGGACCGTGCATGGAGGGGTGCCCCCACCCCCTCCCCGGCACGGTCACGCCCAACGCACGTGGCTCCGGCCCGCGTGCCGCACGCTGGCCATGAGGCCGTCTGGGCCGCGCACAGCATAGCTACTCTGCGTCTTGCCACATGCCAGCCGTCTCAACCGCCGCCACCCCCTCGCCGCTGCTGCCGTTGCCGCTGCCACATGCTGCTCGCCTCCCTCCCCCCCCCCCCTCCCCGCCAGACCGCTTCATCGACCAGACGGGCGCCGAGGCGGACGGCATCTACGACGGCGAGTTCCACGACGACCCCGGCGGCCTGGCGCTCAAGCACTCGCACAAGGTGCGCCGCGCCGCATCGCATACCGTACGGGGTCTTGACGGTGTATTTCTTGTTCTTGTGCTCTCTAGCACACACGCAGCCAGGCGGCCAGGAGGTCTTTTGGCTGGGCGGCGGCGAGAGCCCCCTGCTTGCGTGCTTGCTGCAGCCCGACGACACGCAGCCTGTTTGGCACGTTGGCTGCATGACGCCGTCCGCTCCCGTGTGCTGCCCTGCGACAGGGCCTGCTGTCGATGGCGAACGGTGGCCCCAACACCAACGGCGGGTGAGCGCCGCACGGGCCACGGTCGGCCGCGCTTGCATCTCACGGGGTTGTGCCCGCCCCTCCGCTGTCCTGATCCCGCCATCGACTCCGGCCCTCCAGCTCTCAATCTTGTCGCATGTTCACGATGTCAAGGTCTGCTCGTTTGCCCCCGCGCCCGGGCCCTTCATTAATCATGCATGCCGCCTCCTGTCCCGAGCTCTCCTCGGCCTTGTCGCGTTTTCACGGGTTCGTGCCTGCTCGTTTGCCCCCACGCCCCGCGCCCTGTCCCTCCGGCTGCAGCCACTACTCCACGATCATGGGCCCCGCCCACCACCTGGACGGCAGCTACACCATCTTCGGCGAGGTGGTGTCCGGACTGGAGGTGCGTGCGGTGTGGAGGTGCGGACTGGGGTGTGGACTGGAGGTGCGGACTGGGGTGTGGACTGGAGGTGCAGCAGCACGGGCCACACCCTTGCACGCAAGGGTTCCTCCCTCGTACGTGCTCTGTTCCGCGCCCCCGGCCTCGCCATACGTGTTCATGAGTGGAACCCGACCCATCACCGCAAATCCCCCTGCACAACACACCCAGACACGTCCTGAAGTAGCGTGTAATGCTTCCCTAACATTTATGAACATTTAATACACTCGCAGCACATGGAGAAGATCAACGCGCTGGCCAAAGGGCAGCGCAACAACGAGCTGCTGCAGAGCCACCTGGCGCAGGCGCGTGCTGGGTGGGGCGGCCCTGGGTGGGGCGAAGGCGGGGGCGGGGGCGGGGGCGGGGGCGGGGGCGGGGGCGGGGGCGGGGGCGGGGGCGGGGGTGGGGGCGGGGGCGGGGGCGGGGGCGGGGGCGGGGGCGAGGGCGGGGGCAGGGGCGGGGGTGGGGGCGGGGGCGGGGGCGGGGGCGGGGGCGGGGGCGGGGGCGGGGGCGGGGGCGGGGGCGGGGGCGGGGGCGGGGGCGGGGGGCGCCCGGTGTTCGGGCCCCGCCGACGGCCATCGGTGGCAAGAAGGAGCGATCACGCGTATCTTGTGACCAAGCGCTGTGTTCATTAGGCTAGTTGGGCCTCGGCTGATGTTAGCCCCGTGCTTTGCTCGACACGAGTGTGACGCCTCCATGGGCTTATGTTGTGCTGCGGGACGACAGATTGTGGACGCGGGCCAGACGCGGCCCGGCACCTACGTGTCGTCACCCGAGTATCAGGCCGTCATCTCGTCCGAATACGCCCGCATCGAGTGGCGCAAGTGAGTGGCAGCGGCCTAGAGCACTGGAGCACTGGAGTACTAGAGCACTAGCGGGTACAGGACGGCAGAACCGAGCATTAGAGCACTCGGGGCACTAGAGCACCGGAGCACGAGCGGGTTCATGGCAGCAGGGCATTGCTACAGCGTCTCCTGCGGCTCGCTACGGTGTCATGACCTCATGAGTCGGATTGCGCCTGTGGCCGGTGTTTTGTTGCTGCGGGGCGCATGCATGGGGAGATCATCCTCATCCTCGTGTGTCCCGCTGTCCTCCCGCCCGACCCGCAGCAAGCAGTCCCCCATGGAGCTCGCGCGCCTGCGCAAGCTGTACCTGGACCAGAGCCTGCCCATGGTGTACATGGACGTGAGTGGGTGCGGCGTCTGAGCGTCTGTGCATCCTGGATGGGGCGGGGTCCAGTGTCGTTGGGTGGGTACTTGTTACATGCAACCCCTTACCCCCGGACGCATCGGTCATCGGTACGCACGCCTCCACGCCTGCTGTCTATGCTTGTGTACGGTTACCCCTGTCAACACTTGACATGCCCTCCACCTCACCTCACCTCACCTCACGATTGCGCCTTTATGTCACATGCAACCCCGTAACCCCTTACCCCCTCACCCCTGTTGCCCCGCAGGTGGCGATAAAGGGCGTGTACGTGGGGCGCATGGAGTTCGTGCTGTTCGCCAAGCAGTCGCCGCGCGCGGCCGAGAGCTTCCGCATGCTGTGCACCGGCGAGGCGGGCGTGGCGCCGGCGGGGCACGAGGGCGCGGACAAGCCCTACCATTTCAAGGTGCGGCGCGGCACATGTGCCGCACGTGCCCCCGGGGGCATGTGCGCCGCCTTTCCCTTTCCCCTGTTCCCCGTTGGTCGCGTTCCCCAAATCGCACCCGCGTACCTTGAGAGCCGCAGAACGCTGAATGGGGCGTCCGCATTCCCAACCCATCATGCTTGTTGTTCCTGACCTCGCTTGCGATTTGCAGGGCATCTATTTCTACCGCATCATCGAGAACTTCATCGACCAGGCCGGTCAGCACACCGACTCGCCGCTGGGCGGCCTGTTCCTGGACGACCCCGACGGCCTTAAGCTCAACCACACGCACATGGTGGGGACGGGCTGGCGGCATCAGGGCGGGGGGGAGGGGGGAGGGCAGGGGCAGGCAGGAGTGGGCAGGGGCGCGGGGGTGCACTGTGCAGCACGGAAGGCAGGAGGCCTGCGGCTGCGGTTTCGGGTCGTTGACGGGCAGGGAGCGGCCGTGAAGCAAGGCGTGGGTGAAAGAGGCGACAAGGTTCGTATGGGGCCCTGTGGATGGACCGGCCTCGCGCGCGCATTGCCGTGCGCTGCCTCCTCAGCCGCCCGGCCAACCCCGCCCTTGCTCTTATTCGTATGCATATGCATGGCTTCGATTCACATTCGCCGTCCTCATTGCCCTTCCCACTCTGCACTACCGCACCGCCACGCAGGGCCTTCTGTCCATGGCCAACATCGGCCCCAACACCAACGGCGCCCACTTCAGTATCATCATGGGCGCGCCGCACCACCTGGACGGACACTACACCATCTTTGGCGAGCTGGTGGACGGGTGGGTGGCGTGTGCGTGTGTGTGCACCCGATATCCCCTGTGCTCTTTCTCGCTCAACACACACATCCGCACACATCTGCACACATCCGCACATCCACACAAGCACTCCTGACACACGACCGCTCGGCCGACAGGCACCACGTGGCACTCGCCATCAATGCGCTGGCGTACGGCCAGCCCAACAACGAGCACTCGGGCAGCAAGGATGCGCAGGTGAGGGGCGCGTGCGGGGTGCCTGCCGCCGCTGCAGTGCCCGAAATGTCTCATCACCATCACCCGCAGCAGCAGTGGGTCAGTGGCAAAGCAGCACTGCGCTGCCGCGCTCGCTGCCATTACCCTCGCGCGGCTACCACGTGAACGGGTTGCCGCATCCGGCATCCGCCGTCGCGCCATGGTTTGCCCGGCGCACCTTGGCCGCGCATGGATCACTCTGCCGCACGCCGCGGCCGCTCCCAACTCGACTTCACTCCCAACTCCCACTCCCACTCCCGCTCCCACTGCCGCCCAGGTGATTGACAGCGGGCAGGTGCGGCGCGGCACCTACTGGGACGACCCCGCCTTCCAGGAGACCATCCGGCAGGAGCGCCAGCGCATCCAGGACGCGCGCAAGCAGCCCAAGTAATGGAATGGGGGCGAAGTTTCCTGAGAGGAGAGCAGCGAATTGCAAATGTCAGGGCACGGCAGCGGGTAACGGGTGGGGGTATGGAGTTGACTGCGCGCGGAAGGACCGGAAGGACCGGTAATGGATTCCAACTGCCTAGATTGTCACGATAGTGGCTGTTAAGCACACGTTATGTGCTAGTCAGGCGGCGCGCGTGGCGTGCTTGAATCCAAGCTCACCGATGAGTACTGGGATCATCCGTGCATATTCCGTAATGCTAGCATGCATAGGCACGACAGGCACCGGAAGGGTCTGGTGGTGGCATAAGGTTCATGCTGGTTCATGAGCCTAGGGTAAGCCCGTATGCCTTCACAGCACGCGTGTCCTTCGGATGCACACATGCGGTTAGGGGCTTCAGGGGGCGTCGGCGACGTGGCGTGTGTGTATGGGCCGAGGGCCCGAGGCCCAGGCACGGACGCTCGTTGAAGGGTAGATAGGCTTTCTCGCCCGTGGGGCCAGGCCGCTCACAGCCGCCCTCTCGCGATCTGTCTCTGGCATTCATGCCTTGCTTGATGGCCATATTGCGTTGGGTGGGCTTTTGATGTTGTGGCCGGCTGCGAGGGCCACACGTTGGGGGCCGAGCTTGCAGCACACTGGTGCGCACGTGCAGTCCGGATCTGGATTTGCGATAGGCGACTCAGGGAGCCGCGCAAGGCGGTGCCGGGGGCCAGGCCGAGACAGGAGGTCAATTGCAGCAGGGCGCTGTTCGAAAAGGACTTCAGGTGGCTTCCGACACGAGGCTCTCAGACTTTCATGGGTGTCTGCGGGGCCCAGACAGGAGCAGGTGTGGGGGTAGGTCAGGTCGTCAGCCCCACAGGTCAAGTGTACGCTGGATGGCTTCTGACGCGAGGCTCTCGGGCTTTCATGGGTGACGGGAAGAACTTCGCCCTGCTTCGGCCGGGCGTAGGCGTGGAGCTGGGTGGAGGGAGATGTGAGGGTACACAAGCCCCACCCAGATGCGTGTGTGATGGCGCACTCGCGTTTGACACCCCTCCTTACTCCTGCCCCGCTTGCACTGTTCCATCGAAACCCCTCCTTACTCCGCCGGCTCCAACATTGGACCAGCCTCACGCACGTCCAGGCTTCACACCTACAGTGCCCACGCGTCCCGCTGGTACCCCGTAAAGGACTCAAGGCATTCGACTGGATGCGTCAGCGGGCACCGCTTGCACTTGACGCAGCGGCGGTGCCCCGTCTACCGCACCTCGGGGCAATCCTGCGTGCCGGCGTGTCAGCCGCTGGGTTTGCCCCCCGTGCCGGATAGACTTTTGCCATGTCCTGATGTCAATTTCATGTCCTGATGTCCTGATACAAAGCTTTTACTCGAGGTTTTGCATTTGTTCTCGGAGGCCGACGCGTCGAGCTATGGGCGGTTCCCCGACGCGAAGGAAGACGCTACGTGCTTCGCAAACCAGCTTTTTTGTTCCTCTAGTTTCAAGGTCCTGGATGGCGCTCTGAACAATCCTATCAGTAGTTCAATGCATTGGTATGCACGAAACTTGCGCCAATAGACGCTAAACGACTGCCGGTCAGAATGGCGGGATAATTCACGTCGGCTTGGCTTTCAGCTGAAGGCGCAGTCGCCTCAGGAATGCAGTCAATATCGCCATCCCTTATGGCGTCCACCAGGTATTTGTAGAAAACAAAACCTGCTTTCTTGCCCAATGCAAATGCGGACATCGGTTTTCCCGGCTTTGCTTGCGCGCAGCGAGGTGCTGGTGGCGGCCGCATCGACCTGGATGGGCTATCTGACACGGGTTGCGGCAGCGGCCCAGCAGGTAGGCTGGGAGCCCGGCGCCAGCGGGTTCGTGCGAGCGTCCGCGACCACGCCAACGGCTGACGCCCGCGGTTTCACGACGGCTTGCCGCGACGCCCCCCCCCCCAATACAGGCGCCTGGTGCTACCGCTGACGGAGATGCGTCGTCTGCAACTGGCGGTGGGCGGCAGGGTGCGGGCGTTTGCGGCTCCGTGCCGCTGCCCACGCAAGCAGAGGTGGCGGCCCTGGTGTCGTGCGGGCTGGGCCCCTCGCTCGTGGCCACCGTGCGGCAGCAGCTGCTGGTGAGGCCGGCCGGCCGAGCGAATTGCATATTGCGACCATTTACATGAACAGAGCTGCAGCTACAGCAGCTGCAGCTACAGCAGCTGCAGCTGCTGCGCGACGCATCCCGGGTTGCGCTGGGGCCCTGCCCCCCGAAACGCGGGGCGGTACACAGGAGCGCGCGCCTCGGGCGCGCGCTTCATGTCGTCACAACACGCCATGCCCAGCATGCCCAGCACGCACGCACGCGCACGCGCACGCGCGCGCCAACCCGCCAACACAGCCCGCCGCCGCCGCCGCTGCACCCCCCGCTGCAGGCCGCGCTGGAGGGTCTGGCGGTGCCGCGCTTCTGGGCCGCCATGGAGCGCTGTCGGGCCGCGGCCGCGTCGGGCGACGACGCGGGTCTGGAGCGCCACCTGCTGGCGGGGCTGCAGGTGGGTGGGCGGCGGGCCGCCTCTGCGCGCGTGCGTGAGGCCTCGGTGCTTCGGATGCCGGCTTGGGGGGTGGGGGGCGGGGGAGTTGAGGCGCTGTTGTGGCGCAAATGGGCTGGGGGGAGGGGTAAAGATGGGGCGGTTCGGGCCGTACGGCACAGATCGTGGGCGTCGGGGCTCACTAGGGTTGCTGGGGTGGCTCGAGTCTTGGTGGAGCTCGTGGGGGTGGGCGCTGGGGGCGGCAGCAAAGCCGGCCCTGGCAGCTGGTTTGAGGCATTCGTCACGTACTGTACCTTTTGACGCCGGCCCCGCACGGACTGCAAACAAATACAGGGCCTGTGCGCGGTGGTGGACGACCACTGCCGCTGCCTGCAGCGGCTGGCGGCGGCGGTCACGGCGGCGCTGGTGCCGGAGCAGCAGCAGCAGCAGCCGCAGGTGGGCGCTGGGGTTGCATTTGGCGGAGAGGACAACCATTGGGCGCTGGCGGTGGCAGGGCCCGGAGATGTTGGTTCCGGCCAGACGCCTGAGCTGACAAAGCGGGAGCTGACGGCTGGTGGCGAGCTCAAGAGTATAAGTTCCTCCCCCATCCCACCGGACCTTCTGCACCCCTTCATACAGGCCGGGGATGCCACAGACGCTGGGGGCGGTGTGGCTACCCCCACGTTGGCGCCTGCGCCTGCGCCTGCGCCTGCGCCTGCGCCTGCGCCGCTGCAGCTTGCCCCGGAGCAGCAGGCGGCGGCGCTGGCGCTGGTGCCGGCGGTGGTGGGGCTGAGCGAGCAGTACCGCACCTGCCTGTCTGCACTGCTCATGGCCACAGCGGACATCAGCGTGTCGGGTGAGGGGGGGGGGAGGAGCGGGCGGTGGCGGGGGGGGGGCGGGTTGTGAACACCATCCCAAGCTAAACCAAGCTAAACTAGACGGGGGGCGGGGGCGGAGTACAAGCCCGGGTGGGCGCCAGGTGTGCCGAGTACGGCAGTGTGTTTGCTGCAGTGTCGGCGCAGGCGCAGGGGCCAGCCTGGGGTTGCACGTGCTTGTTGCCGGTTGCCGTGGGTTCCATCGGGCGCGTGCACACGTGCAGCTGCTGTCGTGGCGCCGTGTCGGCTCCTCGTACCTCGTGCCACCCTGCCTTGATCACCAGCCTGCCTTGACCAACCTGCCTCACACACGCACACACACACACACACGCATGTGGCGGCTTTGTTCCGTTTGCTTTGGTCCGTTTGTTTAACACACACATGTGACATGTCCACAGAACTGCTGCTGCTGTACTTCAGCTCCAAGCTGACGCAGCTGGCGGACACTCTGGCGCCCCTGGAGCAGCTGATGGAGGCGGCGGAGGCTGACGCGGCGGCGGGCGGCGGCGGCGGCGGCAGCGGCGGGCTGGGCGGCGCCGGCAGCAGCGGCGTGCTGCTCGCGGCCATGGACAGCCAGGGCGCGGCGGCGGCGGCGGCGCTGGGGGTGCTGGGGCTGGGAGGCGGCGGCGGCGGTGTCGGCGGTCCGCGCGTCAGTGATGGCGGCGGCGGCGGCGTGGGCTCGGCGGCGGTGGAGGGCGTTGCCATGCTGATGGGGGCTGCGGGCGGAGGTGCGTCGGCGCCTTGCAGCAGGACAGCGCTCTTTGCGCTCTGGTGCCTGTGTGCTGCACCGCACCGCACTCTTGCATGTCGCATGTCGCGTCATGACCGCACATCCTACTTGTGCTGCTGACTCGTACTGCCGAGTCGCATTCTACTCCTTCTGCTGCTGCCGACCCGTGCGCCTCGGCCAAATCGTATGCTGCGCTCACCCTATGCCCCTTTCCCTGCTGTAGTGCTGTTCTTGGCTACGCCTCCACTTCTTTAACAATCATAATTGTAACCCGCGTGCAGGCGGCGACGAGAACACGCCACCCAGCGCCTTCCTGCGCCGGCAGCAGCAAGACGGCGGCGGCGGCGGCGGCGGCGGCTACAGCCAGCTGCTGCTGCAGCCGTCCGCGGTGGCCGCCGCCATGGGCCGGGGCTGGGTGGCGGCGCTGACGGGCGTGTGCGGCTGCCTGTCGCGGCTGTCGCTGGGGCCGGGGGGCGAGGAGGCGGTGGTGGCGGCGGTGTCGCGGCACGTGGAGGCGCTGCTGCGGCGGCTGGCGCTAGGGGTGTACGACCGGGAGGTGAGGTGTGTGGCGTGTGTGTGGCGTGTGTGGGGTGGGGTAATCAGTTGTGCGGTGGGGCTGGGGGAAGGGCACGGGTGGAGAGGTCCTCCGCGGCGGCGGCGACGGCGAGGTATTGGAAAAAACGAATGGAACAATGCTCGCCGTGTGTGGAAGGGAAGGGGGGTATGCATCCCCGTACCCAAGCAGTAGTCCGAAGGAAACGAAGGCGGGGGAAGGCGAGGGTGGGAGAGGGCACGCGGCGGGCCAGGCTCCGCATGCGAAGAGGACGGGAGAGAGATGTGTGCCGTGCTAGAGGCGGCCGTGTGAGGCATGGCGGCGCGCGCCGGCAGTCCGCTCGCGGCTCCAACCCATCGCCGCCCATTGTCGCCCCCGCAACGCCGCCGTTTCACCCCCCAGGTGCTGCCAGCCGCCAGCCGCGCCGCCGGCCGTATCCCACTGGAGTTCCTGCGCCTGGTCATCGCCGGCGACCCCACCGGCGGCGGCGGCAGTAGCGCCGCCGGCGGCGGCGCCGGCAAAGACGGCGGCGCCGCAACGCCCGGGCAGCCGCAGCCTGCGCCTGCGCCGCACACGACCACGGTCACGGGCGTGACCTCCACCACCACCACCGCCGCCGCCACCGCCGCCGCCACCACCGCCCCTTGCAACGCCGCCGCCGCCGACGGCTACGACGGCGGTTACAACGGCGGTTACAACGACGGCGGTTGCGGGTCGTACGGCGGCGGGCTGGCGGAGCCGGGCACGGAGGGCCGCACGCTGGCCGAGTGGCGGCTGCGGCTGTCGTACCTGGTGTTCGAGACGCTGGGGCGGCTGCGGCTGGGCGCCATGTTCGACATCGTGGTGGACTGGCCCGACTCGCTGCCCGCCGTGCGCGACCTGGCGGCCTGCCTGAGGCACACCAACCTGCAGGTGTGCGTGTGTTGGGGGGCTGTGTGGGGCTGTGTGGGGTGGGGATGGGCTGTGGGGTGGGGTGGGGTGGGGTGGGGTGGTGGGGTGGTGGGTTGTCTCTCTCTGAACCAATCCCATAAGGCAACAGGGGTTAGTTCATTCCAGTGGGGGCTTTGTGGGGGCTTTGCGGGGCATGCCGGCGCGCAGCGGGCCCGGGCGTCGGCCAGATGTGCGTGCTGTGGTACGTGTGCGGTTGTGCTGCACTGCCGCCGGCCCGGTGGCACGGCGTGCCGCCCACCCACCCCCTCCCTCTCTCTGTCTCTCCGCCTCGGCCCCTGTGTCATGCACCCCACCCCACCCCACCCCACCCCACCCACCCCACCCCACCCCACCCCACCCCACCCCACCCCACCCCACCCCACCCCACCCCACCCCACCCCGCCCCTCCCCACACCCACACCTTCGCCTCACGCCCCACACCCCAACACCCCACCCCACCACCTCCAGGCTCTGTTCGTGGCCGCCTTCAGGCGCTCGCTGCAGCAGCGGCTGCTGCACGCGGGCGCCTCCGCCACGGGCATCATCCACCAGTACGTGGCCACCATCAAGACCATGCGAGAGATTGACCCCTCGGGTGAGGGCCGCGCAGTGCGTGCGTGTGTGTGTGTGTGTGTGTGTGTGTGTGTGTGCCGGGTGCGGGTGCCGTACTGATCCGTACTGCGCCGGTGCCGGGTGCCGGGCCCATGGGGCGGAAGTGCTGGAGGCCGGGGCACTTGCGTGTCTCGGGGTTGGTGTCTTTCCGTCTTGCGCCGAATCTACTTGATTGTGGACCTGCTTCCTCCCTCCTTCCCACCTCCCCTTCCTCCCCTTCCTCCCCTTCCTCCCCTTCCTCCCCTTCCTCCCCTTCCTGCCGCCCGCAGGCGCGCTGTTGCACGCGGTGGCCCAGCCCATCCGCGAGTACCTGCGCGGCCGCTCCGACACCATCAAGTGCCTGGTGGGCATGGTCACGCAGGTGCGGGAGCGGGTGGGGGGCGGGTCCGCGCAGAGGGGGTGTGGGCAATGCTGCTGCCGGCTGGCCACCTGAGCTAGCTTCCTTGTCGTTAGAGGAGCCGGCTAGGCGGAGTGAACTGGCCTGCTCACCTGCCTACCTGCCTACCTGCCGACCCGCCATCACGCGCCGCTGCCACCACCGCAGGACGGCGGCGGCCCCAACGGCGAGTCGCTGCTGGAGGAGCTGCAGGCGGCGGCGGCGGCGGCGGGCGGCTCGGCGGCGCCTATGGACGTGGACCACGCCGCAGAGGGTGGGTGCTCTGGGTTGTGTGTCTTGTGTGTGTCGCCCAACCCAGTCTGAAGCTGTAAACCAAGCCTAAAACTAGACGGAGCCCGGAGTGGGAGCGAAAGCGGGCGGGAGAGTGGAGAAGGGGATGGGGGGTGGGGTGGGGTGAGCATAAAGCGGCAACGACAGTGCGTGCGGTTGGGCAGCCGGAGGGCTGATTGCACACGAAGGGCCTGTCGTCGACCGGTCGGACATCCCGCGTCGCACAGCACCTGCGTGTATGATAGAGCCTGCTATATGAATGAAAGAATCAACACGGCGTGTTTGTGTCCTGTGTGTCTGGCTGCCGCGCAGACGCCGACGAGCGTGTGCTGCGCATCGCCACCGCAACCGCCTCGGCCGGCTTTCCTGGGGTGGCGGCGGGCGCACCGGGCGGCGCGGGCGCGGCTCCAGGCGCGGGGACTGGGTCCTCCGGCGGCGCCGCGGGAGGTGTCGGCGGCGGCTCCTCGGCCGCGGACGTGGTCAGCATGCTGACCGGCGTGTTCGGCAGGTGTGTCCGTGGGATGGTAGCGCAGTCACGCATCCCTTGATCAGCAAATCCGCACTCCCCCTGGCAGCAACATCATGTCGTCATGTTTGCTAATGATTGGAATCCCCCTGGCAGCTGACCGGTAATCGTGCCCAATGCCCGCGTGCCAAACCCACACGCACACGCGTGTGTGCTCCCCCCAGCCCCGAGGTGTTCATCAACGAGTACCGCAACCTGCTGTGCGGCCAGCTGCTGTACCGCAGCGACTACGACACGGTACGGCACGACGCGCCGCGCGCCCGCCTCCGCCCACCCCCAACACGCCCGTCCATGTGTCAGCTGACGCGGTCGAGCAACGAGCGGCGCATGCGCCCATGTGTCCATGCGGCCTACCACCTGCCATCCACCTGCCACCGTAGCTCCCGAGTTGTCCACATCTTGCCGCATCCACACACGACGCGCGCCTCCTCCCCTACCCTCTGCCACACTCACACTCACGCTCACACGCACACGCACTGCCACAGGCTCGGGAGGTGCGCACGCTGGAGCTGCTCAAAATGCGGTTCGGCGAGAACGCCATGCACGCGTGCGAGGTGGGGGCGGGGTGCACTGGGGGTGTGCACGAGGGGTGGGGGTCGCTCGCCCCGTCACTCGCCTTCGCTCGCCCGATCGCTCCATGACAATCCACAACTCTGGTGGACACTGCGCAGCCCCCACAATCCAACCCATCGTCCCGTCCTGCAACCCCACACACGCGCATGTTGGGTTTGTTATGGTTTGGTTTGGTTGGTAAACACCCCAATATGTGAATTGGCAATGATCAAATCCACCACCACCACACCCACACGCACACACGCGTGCGGCCCCAGGTGATGCTCAAGGACGTGGGCGACAGCAAGCGCATCAACGCGCGCGTGCACGCCATGTCCAAGGCGGAGGCGCAGCCGCCCACGCCGCTGTCCCCCACCAGCGCCGCCGCGGCCGCCGTGGCCGCCGTGCGCTCCATCGTCGCGGCCGGCGGCGTCGTGGCCCCGGCCGGCGGGGCGCCGCCGCCGCCGCCAGCCGCCATCCACACGCCCGGCACCGCCGCCGGCGTCAACCGCGCGAGCGGCGGCGGCGCCGCCCACCAGGGCGCAAACAACAACAATAACAACAATAACAACAATAACAACAATAACAACAATAACAGCAACAGCAACGCTATGCCGCAGCTGCCGCCGCGCGGCACGCCGCCGACGGGCCGCGCCGCGCGCTCCTCCCAGCAGCGCGGCTCTGCCGCCGCCGGCACCACGCCGCCGCAGGTGCAGACGCGCTCCGCCGCCGCGGCGGCGGCGGCCGCCGCCCACAACCAGCAGCAGCAGCAGGCCGCTGCGGCCGCCACCGCGGCCGCGGCCGCCGCGGCGGCGGCCGCCGCCGCCGCGGGCACCGGGCTGCCCGTGACGCGCATCTCCGCGCCCGCGCCTGTGCCCGGCCACGCAGGGCAGCAGCAGCTCGGCAGCGCCACTCAGTCGCAGGCGCAGCGGCTGCTGCAGCCGCCGGGGAGCGCGCGGCCGGGCGGTCCCAACTCGCCGGGGCCGGAGTTTGACCTGCTGTCGGTGGCAGTGCTGTCGTACTTGTTCTGGCCGCGGCAGGAGGACCGAGACAAGGTGCGTGGCGCGAGCGCCGGGGCGGGATGGGCTGTGGTTTGCGAGTACCAGCCCAGGGTTAACCGAATCCAAAGTGTGTGATGCCAGGGGATGGGGTGTTGCGGCGGTGTGGCCGGTGCTGGCAAAGGCGGGGCCGGACCAGCACACCAGAAGCCCGCGTTGCCCGCCGTGATTTGATTCTGATTCCTGACACGTTCCGACACACCACACTACCACACGCACACCCGCAGGGCCAGCCGGATGACCCCGCGGTCGGCCTCAAGCTGCCTGCCGAGGTGAGCGGCCCCGCGGCTGGGTGGGTCCGGAGGGGCGGGCACTGTGCCGCTGTACCGCTGTACTGCCTGCGCCCGCGCCCGCGCCCTGGTGCTCTCTGCCCACCCAGCGCGCCGGGCCGACGCATGCCACCTCATAAGCACGACCCTCCAACTGACACCGCACAATGATATCGGCGCCGGGCCAACCCCACCCTGCACCCTCCACCATCCACCCGCCTACCTCGCACCCCGCCTACCTCGCACCCCGCACCCCGCCTGCCCCTCCCTGCCCCGCCTGCCCCGCCTGCAGGTGTCCGCCGCCATGGAGGAGTACGGCCGCCGCTACCACCACCTCAAGACGCCGCGGCGGCTGCGCTGGCGGCCGCACCTGGGGGCGGTGGACCTGGACGTCTCGGCGGGTGGGTGACCGGGTGACGGGGGGCGGGGTGCCGCGACGCGTGGCGTGGCGGGCCGCGTGCACGAGCGTGTGTGGCTCCTACGACCAGCCATTTCCTGTCGATGATGGGCCCCGGCGCGAGGGAGGGAGGGTGGGAGGGAGGGGGGTAGTTTTCTCCAATTCCCAAATCGGGGGTTGTGCACACCAGCCCAAGCTACCGGTAAAATGCAATGGCGGCAATTAGTCGATAGGCCCCGGAACAGAGCTCACGTCAGCCCATGCTCGCGCATCCTGCCAACAACAACCACAACACCGACCTGTGATGTGATGTGTGCGCTCAGGCGGCGTGACGGCCAGCTTCCGCGTGTCGCCGCTCATGGCCACACTGCTGCTGGCGTTCAAGGACCGGGCGGGGCTGACGGCCGGCGAGCTGGCGGCGGAGGTGATTCAGGGGGCGCCGCAGGGGGCCGGGGGGCGGGGTTCAATAAGGAAATGATCAGGAAACGGCGGGTCGTCTGTTGGCAGCCTGTCCTATCACACTGCGCGGCCCTGCATCAATCCGCGCCGCCCAATGATCCCTGTGCGAACATGTGTCCACGTGTGTACGTGTGCACGTGTGTAGGTGGGGCTGCCGGCGGCCCTGGTCCGGCGCAAGATGTTGTTCTGGGTCAACCACGGCGTCATCGTGGAGGGCCGCCTGGGCAGGGACAGCGGCGGCGGCGGCGGCTCCAGCCGGGGGGCGTCGGGCGGCGGCGCGGCGGCAGGTGGCGGCGGCGGCGGCGGCGGCGCGTCCTCAGCCGCTGACCTGCTGTACCGGCGGGCGGAGGCGCTGCCGGCGGAGCTGCAGGGTGCGTGGCCCCGCGCGCGGTCATTGGGGGCCTGCCTTCTTAGTCGCAGCAGCCGCCAGTGCAACCACCATACTGCCCCGTTGAGCACCGCTTATGTTAGCTCCCCAAAGTAGCCATCCGCTCAGTCCCGGGTGACGCCATCTGACAGCCCCAATCCGCCTCTGCCGCCTCTCCTCACCTGCCCACCGCCACCACCACCACCACCACCACCACCACCACCACCACCACCACCACCACCACCACCACCACCACCACCACCCCTACCACCACCCCAACACCACCAACAGGCGCCAGCCTCAGCGATTACGGTGCGGAGGACGAGGTGCCGGCGCAGCTGCCCAGCGCGGCGGACCGGGCGGTGGAGGAGGTGGGGCCGTTCGAGAACTATATCAAAGGTGTGTGGGAAACTGGGGAACTGGGGGTGGAGCAGCGCGGGCGGGGTGTGCGTGCAGATGTCCAGAGCATAAGTCCCGGGAGGGGGCCGCGCCGGTGATACGGTGTCTTTCGCTTTGGCCACCCCTCATCCTCGCTATGCCTCATTGCCGTGAACACGACACACACACGCCACCAACCATGCGGCTGCCACCGCCGCCGCGCCCACACACACATGCATGCGTCACAGGTTTGTCGTCGATTTCCCTTGTGCTCCTTAACACACAGGCATGCTGCAGAACTACGGCGGCCTGCCGCTGGACCGGCTCAACCACATGCTCCGCCTGTTCGTGGTCAGCACGCCGCGCTACGACAAGACGCCCGAGCAGCTGCAGGTGGGCGGCAGCAGTCCATGGGGGGCATGTGGGCATTGTGGGCACAGGGCGCGAGGAGGGTGTGGAGCAGCCGCGGGGCGATGGCCAGGCTCTGGGTGTCGTGGTGGGCGGCAGATACGTGCCGGCCGCACTGGCACCATGCCCCATGCTCGCGCCGCCCACGATGTACCGCAGTGCCCATCCGACCCTGGCATACCGCGCCCACCCCTCACTTGCGCCATCAACACGCACATGCACGCGCACACGCGCACACCCCTCTGGTGTTATCTAACACATGCATGCACCCACGCAGGCGTTCCTGCAAGTGCTCATCGCGCGCGAGGTGGTGGTGCTGGAGGCCAATGGCGTGTACAAGCTGGCGGGCGCGGCGGCGGCGCAGCGCGGCGGGCGGTAGCGGCGGGTGGTAGCGGCGGGCGGTAGCGGCGGGCGGGTGCGGCTGTGTGCCGTGTGCGGGGCGGGCGGTAGCGGGCGCGGGCGCAGCCGTGTGGGGTCGGGTGGGATAGGTGGGAGGCGTTCTAGGAGGGTGGACAGGGCCAGGATGACGCAGCTTGCGGTGGCCCTGAGCGTTGCAAGGCGTATGCGTGTTGTACGTTTTTGGGTGCAACGGATGGCGATGGCAGCGGCTGTGTTATGTCGGGCAGGGCCGTGAGTCGACAACGTTACGTGGGTGTTCCAAGGAGGAGGTTCGGGGTGGCAAGGACAGGGCGCCGTTGAGGCAGGATGCCGGAGCTGGCTTGTACGTGAGTGATGCAAGGCGTGAGGCGGCAGCGATTGCCGTGCATAGCTGGTTCCGTGGGCGGCTAGTGGCACGCTGACTCGTTGGGGCGGCAGGCAGGGGCAGGAGCCGCTGGGACGTAGGGCGCCGGGACAGGCTCGCCATGAAGTCGCCATGCGGTCGCGCACCCTGAAGGACCTGCTGAATAGGTGCCATACGATGAAGCGGAAGTCTTTTATATCTATAAGCTCTTAGCTACCAACAACGCAACCGCAAATTTCAAGGAAATTCCACCGCATTGTAAGCAACACGGCAAGCAATTGACAACATGTTCGGAGTTAGGATGCTGATTGCGACTTGAGGCCAAAGTGAAGGAGAGGACGCGGAGGGCACAAATGTCCCGGTCGTCAAACCGAGGCCCGCGCGCCGATATTGCGCTGCTGAGGAAACTCAAAGCGGACCCAAATTTCACGCCAGCATCACTTCTGAATGCCGGAAATGACATTCTGGAGAAGGCCAATAAGCTAAAGGGCTTCGTGTCACAGCAGCGCGGCAAGCTCGGCGCGTCGACTGCGAAAACCGAGTGGCTGCTGGCGTTCCAGCACCTACAGGTCTGCTGGGGGGCAGTATCTCTGGGCGGGGGTCTGTAGTCGGGGAAAGTGGCGCGGGGCCCTTCGGGTGACTCTGTTACAACCGCGGCCGGTCTGACTCCACAGCCGCGGCGGCCTCTCTGCCGCACTGGTCATGCCCAGCCTGTCACACCCCGGCCTGACTCATTGCCACGGGGAGGGGGTGAAGGCGATCCCGGCCACTTCCTCCATGAGGACCTGTGTGTGTGTATGGGGGGGGCGTCCCGGGTGTGTGTGGGAAGGCGGGGACACCCCCCTGCTCTGTGGGGCAAGCAGCCACACCTGTGTGAGCCCCATGTCGACGAGAGCAAGCAGCCAAGCCGGCGCCGCGTGCCCGCAGGCCGAGCACGACGAGGCCGACCGGGAGCTCAGCGGCCAGCTGCAGCAGCTGGCGGATGGCGGTCACAGCGGCGGCGCGGTGGCCAAGGGCGGCGGCGCGGCAGCGGACGCGGCCGAGGCGCGCGAGATGGCGGCGGCGCTGGCGGTGCTGTCCGCGCAGGTGGGCCAAGAGGGGCACTAGGGGGTGGGGTTGTAAATACTAGCCCAAGCTAAACCAACCCATATAGAGGGACACTGGTGGGTTCCAAACATGGTACACAGAAGTGTAGCAAGGTAGACTCGGACAGTAGGGGGCGCGCGGGGATGGGGTGGGGTGGGGTGGGGTGGGGTGGGCCTTGGGCACCGCCGCAGCGCACGTGCGGCACGGCCGGCGCTCTGCAACCGGGGGTCCGAGGTACTGTTGTACCTCGTCACCGTTTTGCCGCCACCTGGCTTTGCCAGCTCGCTTGCCCCGCCCACGTGTGCCCTCTCCGGTCACTCTTTCTCTCTCACCCGACGAGCAGTCCGACGCGTGCCGGGCGGAGCGGCAGCAGCTGCGCGCGCGCGTGCGCGGGCTGTCCTCGGTGCACGGCAGCCTCAAGGCGTACGGCGCCCCGCGGCAGTTCTCGCCGGAGGCAGGGGCGGTCAAGGTGCGGCGCGCGCGCACGTGCTGGAGGGCGGGGCCGGGGATGTGGGCGTGGGCGTGAGTGGCCCGCACGAACGGGCGCGGAATGCCATGAACGCTGGTTTGCGAACCTGTTGCACCTAGCTGTCACACGCTGTTGTGTTGTGTTGTGCACACAGAGTGAGATGTCAGCGCTTGCTGCGGAGCTGCAGACCGCGCTCGCCCAGCTGACTGCGTGAGTGACCGGTGCTTGGCTTCGGCGAATTGGCGCCGCCCCCAAATTGCCGGTCGCTTTTGCATTCGCTTTGTCGCATTGTTTGTCTTGCTGTGCCTACGAGGCTTCGTTCCGTTTCCATGAAATCCACATGCCCACCCATGTCGAACAGCGAGGCGGCGGCCATTTCGGCGGACGTGCGTGAGGTGTGGCCCACGGCGCTGAGTGAGGGCGCTGCGGGCGGCGGCGGCGGCGACGGCGCGGCGGGCTTCGGTGGCGGCGGCGGCAGCTCGCCGGAGCAGGAGCTGGAGGAGCTGGAGAAGATGTTGGCCAGGTGCGTGAAGGAAGGGAGAGGGCGCATGTGAAAACGCCCACGCAAAACTGATTCTAACTAGATGGAAAACAGCGAAGACAGTGTTAGAGAGCACAAGGGAAAACGACAAGCAAGCAAGAGACTGTGCGTGCGATGCCATGTGTGTGGTTGGGAGCATCAAAGAAACAGGCCATTGCCCGACCCGAATCCGGCGACGGCCCATCTCCTTCCCCCCCCTGTATACCATCTTTGCAACCCCCCCCCCCGCCAGGTACCCGCTGGCCTCGCCCGACATCAAGGACCGCATTCGGGAGGTGTACGCAGCGCTGCAGGTGCGGCCGGCGGCTGGGCAGTGGCAGCGGGGTGGCGGCGGCTGGGCAATGTACTGAGCTTGAGATAAGACTATCTTATTACGGTATGTTCCCCCATGTTCTACAACGTCTGAACCTTGCAAAAACCTCTGCAGGACAAGTACAGCGAGCGGTTGGAGACGTGGCGGCTGGAGGCGGAGCGCACCGCCCAGCAGCTGCTGCATCAGCATCAGCAGCTGGCGGCGGCGGTGGTGGCGGCACCCAGCGCGGCCAGGGCCACAGCAGCAGCAGGCGCGGGCGCGGGCAGGGGCCGCGGCAGCGGGATACCGGGGCGTGGCGGGCCGGGCGCAGGCGCCGCGGCGGGGGAGCATCTCGGAGGGCGGCTGCCGCCGGGAGCCGCGGGGGCGGGGCGAAGCGGCATCGGCCGGGGCGGCGGCGGCAGCTCAGCGGCGCCAACTGGTGGCGCGAGCCGGGCGGCGGCAGGCAGTAGCAGCAGCAGGGCGCTACAGCCGGTGGTGGTGCCTTCATCGTGAGTATGCTAGCGCTCTCCCAGGGAGGCGCGGGAGGGGTCGGCGCGGCGGCACATGGCCACTGCTTGTGTGGGTCAAGGACTGGAAGGGAAATAACAGGGACCGAAGGAAAACGTGTATCAGTTTTGTTCCTTACATCCTCCGGCAAATGGCTGCGTTGCTGAACCTCCTGTATTCCTCCATGGTCCCACCACCATTGTCCACTGCCAGGGCGGCCAAGCAGCAGCAGCTACTGCCGGCAGACTACGACGGAGACCTCGAGCCCCTGGACGAGGACGCATCGGCGGTAGCATCAGCCGCCGGCGGTGGCGACGGCGGCGGCAGCAGCAGCAGCTGCGGCAGCAGCAGCAGCTACAGCTACAGCGGCGGCGCCGCCGGCTGGCTGCTGAGCGGCCACGGCGGCTGGGGCGCGGACGAGCACGCGGCGTTTGTGAAGCACAGGGAGCGCCTCATGCGCGAGCGCGAGGTGGTCCAGGCGGGCAGCAAGTGAGTGGCTGAGTACGGTACGCGACACACGAAGGGGGTGCAAGGTCAAGACGGGTGGTTATTGCTTGTAGCCCGGTGTGCTGGTGCCGGGTCCAGTGCTCGGGTTGGGCTGTGGGCTGTGCGACACCTGGGAAGGGGTGGGGGGCGGGGTCAAGCACATCGCGTCGGGCCGCTGAGCACGCGGCGTGGGTTTCGCCCGAGCGCTGCAAGCACCATTGCAGCGTGCGGAGCCCCTTGCTATCTGTGGGCATGGGATGTGGCCCCCTCGCCTCACCAGCCCCCAGCGGGACTCAAGGAGGTGGACTTGGGTCTTAGATTGGGCTGGCACCCACACACTCCCCACCCCCTTGTCAACATCGCCTCATCCTAACGGCCGGTAGTAACGAACGCAACGCCCCGCCCCCCAACAACCTTCTAAAATCATCTCGTCTTGTTGATTAATCATCCATTCCATATAGTATTTTGTCCAGAAGTACACCCCACCTGCCCACCTGCACCCCCCCCCCACCACCCGGACACAGGCCGGCCAGCCGCGAGGCGCTCATGGCCCGCATCGCGGCGCTGCTGCCCGGCAGCCGCAGCCCGGCGGCGGTGGCGGCGCACGACGACTGGACCACCGCGGCGCGGCTGGCGGGCCGGCGGCGGCGCGACCTGGACCAGGGCTGGGAGCGCGAGCGGCGGCAGTTCCTGGAGGACAGCGCCAGCTTCCTGGAGGTGCGCGCGCGTGGAGGGGGGGCGGGTGGGAGGTAGCTCTTAAACCTAGACTAATCGTGTCAGGAAACATCAGCACTGCAAGGAGAAGCTGCAGCCGCATATGCGAGCTAGTGTACGTCACCGGAGGGGGGGGCCGAGGGGGAGAGGTTTCGGGGGGCGGTCGTGCACGCCCGCCCAATCTAGATCAAACCGGGGCAGTTACCCGGCGGTGATGGGGCTGGTGGAATAATTGAAACGAGGAGCGTGTGTGCGGATGGCTACACCTTAAGGCTTAACCTTGCAACCGCTCCTCTATCCCTCGTGTGCAGGAGAGCGAGCTGGTTTTCTTCGCGGAGGCAGAGGAGGCGGCGGCCAGGTGCGTGGTGGCGCCCCCCGCGTGTTTGCTCTCTCCTGGGGTGTGCAGGCGGGGGGACTGCAGACGAAGTCGGTACCGAAATGGGGGGCCGCGGTATCCACTTCACGTGACCCCTGCCTTGCTCACCAGCTGTCAATCAGGCCGTTGTGATACTCGCCCGTTGTGTCAAACCCGATTTTGCTTTTTGTTGCGTGAATCTCATGTTGCTGTGTCTCTCGAAACCTGGGCAGGCTGGTCACGGAGCTGCTGCGCGAGCGCGCCGCTGACGAGCTGGCGGAGCGGCGCGCGGAGCGGGCGCGCGAGGATGAGGTGGCGGAGGCGGAGCGCGCGGCGGCGGAGGCGGCGGAGGCGGAGGCGCGGGTGCTGGCCGAGGCGGCGGCGCGCGTGGACAGGGCGGTGAAGAAGGAGGCGGTGGCGGCGTACAGGTGCGTTTCAGGGAGGGTGGGTGGGTGTAAATACCAGCCCAAGCTTAACCAAGCTAACTAGATTGGGGGGGTGTAAATACCAGGCTGTGTGCTCAGACGCCGTGTTGATTGGTGCTCGGGATTCGTGCGCGCCTAACACTTGGTTGCCGTCCCCGTCCGTTGTAAAGGGGAGAGCTGGAGCGGCAGCAGGCGGAGGCGCAGGCGCGCATTGCGGCGGCGCAGCACGCGATGGAGGAGCTGGCGGCGGAGCAGGTGGGCGCGCGTGTGCGTGTGTTAGGGAGCACAAGGGAAAACGACAGCAAGGACTGTGTGTGTGCGGGTGTGTGTATGCGGGCGGAGGGCTGGGCGCGGAAGCGTTTGAAGGCATGGCACGGGTATTCAGCATGGGGCGTGTGTGGCGTCGTGGCGTGTGGTGGGCTGAGAGTCTGAGACACAAGCCCTCCCCTGAACCACTTTATCTGAACCACCTCCCCTGGGGCATCAGCATATCACAAGTTGCTGCCCTCTCCTCGCCCCCCCCCCAGGCGGTGTACAACAAGGAGCGTGTGGAGTGGCGGCAGGCCGAGTACGCCGTGAAGCAGGACCGAGCCAAGGTGTGTGCGTGTGCGTGTGTGTTTGGGGGGGGGGGGCTGGCCGCGTGGGCTGGTGGTGGTGGCGCCGGTTGTGTGTGGCGTGAGGCCGCGTGCTTGCGGTGCTCCCAGCGTGCGGGCGGGGGGGGGGGGGAGGGGCGCGGATGGGCTCAGGCGCGGCTGATAGGCTGATAGGCTGATAGGGATGCACCCATGCACTCGTGCCCATGCGCCCACGCGCCCGCACAGGAGGCGGCGGCGGAGGCGGCTGCGGAGGAGGAGGCGCGGCAGGCGCGGCTGGACCGGCTGCGGCTGCTGGTGGCGCCGCAGGTGCGGGGGTCGGAGGGGGGGTGGAGGAGGGGCATGCAGGGCAGGGGCAGGGGCAGCTGCGCTGGGAGAACTGGGCGGGGTTTGGAACGCAAAGGAGGGCGACTGGCGCGGCAGGCACTCGCACGTGATGGGGTGCAACACGGGCGCCGACAGCATGCCCATCCCCCATGCCCCATGCCCGCACGCCACACGCCCGCGCCGCCGCCTCCTGCCCGCACCCGTGCAGGTCGAGGCCGACCCCGCCCGGCTGCTGGCGCCCACGGCGGCCACCGCGGCGGCGCAGGCGGCGGCGGAGGAGATGGAGGCGCTGCGGCGGGCGGGCCTGGCGGGCGCCTTCAACCCGGTGCAGGGGTTCACCACGGAGCAGGTGCTGCGCGACCAGCGGTTCAAGGTGAGACGGGGGGAGGGGCGGAGGGGGTGCGGGGGGTGCGGGGGAGGGCCAGTTTTTAAGGTCAAGGGGCACGGTCAAGGGGTCAGGGCGCAGGCGCAGGAAAGGCGGAAATGGAGAGTGGTGGTGGTGGTGAGGGAGGTGGTGGTGGCGGTGGTGACAGGGGCACTGCTGGCTGGGGGCTAGGCGTACGGCAGCATTTTGGCGCAATTGGTGCTGAGGTGCAGGGTCGGGGGGGGGGGGGGGCGTGACCCCCCCCCCCATCCATGGCGGCGCCCGGGTGCCCGCGCACGTTACCACACCCACACACCCACAACGCACCCCGCACGCACAGTCTCTTGCTTGCTTGTCGTTTTCCCCTGTGCTCCACAACCACACGCCTGCTCGATGCGGCCCACATTGGCCCTGGCCATGCGCAGGTGCGGGAGGCGCTCACTCGCCTGGGGCTGCACGAGACCGATTACGGCCGCGCGGCCATCGCCGCGGCGCGCCCCGCGCAGCAGCCCCGCCTGGACAACTACACGTCGGACCAGCGTGCAGCGGTGCTGGCGCGACAGGCGTGCAAGTAGTGGAGGTGGCGGCGCGTCGGGACTCGGGGGAGTCTGGACGGTGGTTGGCAGGGGAGGCGCAGGCCCTTGGTTACGCTGCGCTGCAAAGCGCAGGGAGGGTTTGAAATTCTGAGAGCTTCGTGAGGTTTCGGGTGGACCGGTGGTCAAAGGCGCAAGGCCGTCTCGAGTTGCAGCGGCGAGGAGCAGCGGTGGCTCAGCCCTGCCCGAGGGGGTGTTTAGGGGGCCCAGCGGGGCCTGAGCCGTGATCTCCGTCATTATTAGCAGAGCGAACCCTCCAAGAGTGAAGTGCCATGCAATATATAACATAATGTAAAGCAACGACCATCCACCTGGAGCTCCCCGAGAGCCCGAACAAGCGGGGTTGCACGGCACGCACGCCATCCGACGCGTGGCTTTTTGTCCCGGAATTCCTCGGTTTCGCGCATGTAGACAAACGGCTTACCATGATGACACAGCGATAGTGGCGCCCTACTTGACAATTGCTGCAGGGTTACCAGTAAAGGCTCTCGCAAACCGTGGTTGGCGGCATGCCTGCAAGGCTTGCGGATAGCATTGCGAGTACCCTATGCACATACCAAACAACTCACTGACATCATAACAGCAACGAAATTAGGAAATGAAGCGAGATGCCGACGCGTCCTTCGCGGACTACACATTCGCACCATCCAGCGGCAGCCGGCCTCGGTTGGAGCCCGAGTACCTATGCGCGCTGTCGATGCGCGTCATGCTGGACCCAGTGATGATAGCTGACCCGGCGCATCCACCCGCTTGCTTTGACCGCGACGTGTTGATCGACTTCATCGCGGTCCACGGCGTGTCGCCGTGCACAGGTACGGTAGGTCGCACGCGTCGCCGGCCGGCCCGCCCGGGGTCGCGCGGAGCCGTGCATGCATGCAGCAGGCTGTCTCAATGGAGAGCTATAGGGCGTGTGTCTCTGCGGTCCTGGGCTGCAGAGGGAGACCTTGCGGCGTGGCATGGCTGTGCAGGCTCAAATGCCGATGTACCTTCCGGGTTCCTGGCCTGTCCCGAAGTCGCTGTATCACACACAACCCCCGCGGCTGCAGGTCAGCCGCTGCGCCCCGACATGCTACTTCCCAACTCGGCGCTGAAGAGCCTGATAAAGGCGAATGTGGGTTTTTTACGCAACAGGGCGGGGGGGGGGGGGGGCAGCCGCCAGCGTTCAGGTTTGGGAGATACGGATCCAGCATGGATCCAGCAGTGGATCCTGCAGAGAGCAGGGGGCCCGCAGTACAGTACGCCCGGCCATTACCGTAATGCGGAAATCACACCGCCCGTCGTTGCTGCCTCAACGTACCTGCTGCCGAGCTCCCCGTTTTGTACCACTGCTGCCTTGACCTGCTGATTCACCCCTTCCATGTCACCACGTGTGTGGCAGGTGTGGGACCACATGTCGGCCTCGCCCGCCAACAAGCGCCCCCGCCTGGACATGGCTGCAGGCATCGGGCCTGTGCACACGCACGTGGCCTCACCGCCGCCGCCGTGGGCAGCCGCCGCCATCACCGCCGCTGCAGCGGTCTCGTCCCTACCCGCCACTCCCGTGGCCCCGGCGCCGGCGCCATCGCTGGCGCCCGCGCCGGCGCCGGCACCCGTGGCCACGGGCGCGGCAGCGGCTGCCGTAGCCACGACAGTCGCCACGCCCGCAGCGGCTCCCGTGCCGGTGCGTGCTGTCACCACGCCTGCGGCTGCAACTTCGGCAGCACCAGCGCCCCCGCCCCCGCCTGCGCCCCCGCCTGCGCCCGCGCCGGCGCCCGCGCCGGCGCCCGCGCCGGCGCCGGCAGTGGCAGTGGCAGCGGCAGCGGCTCCCGCGGCGACACCTTCGCACCCGCCGGCTTCCCGGTGGTCAGACATGGGGCCGCCTGCGACGGCCACGGCCGCCGCCACCTCCCCGGTGGCTGCGGCCGCCGGGGCCGCAGGCAAACCGCCGGCGCCGGTCCAGCAGCCGGCGGCGCCCTCATCCCAGAAATGGGGGCCGCCTGCCATGCTCGCGCCGCCGCCCTGGAGCACACAGCAGCAGCAGCCGCAGCCGCAGCAGCCGCAGCAGCCGCAGCCGCAGCCGCAGCTGCACCAGCCACAACAGCAGCCGCAACAGCAGCCCCGGCCGCAGCAGGGCTCGGTTTGCGGCAGCCCCGGCGGCGGTGGCGCAGGCTGGGGGCTTGCGGCTGCCGGCTGCTCCATGCCGCGGCTGCACGCGCTGCCCGCCGCCGCCCCGCAGCGGCCCTACGCGCCGGCGTGTCTCCACTTCATGGCCCACGGGATTTGCGACCGCGGCCACCTCTGCGCCTACCACCACCCGACCAGCCACGCATTGCTCCTGACCGACCAGGAGCTGCCCTGGCGGCCGGACGCGCCCATCTGTCAGCACTACCAACGCACCGGCCGCTGCGGGTTCGGTATCCGCTGCCGCGCGCACCACCCGCCGGCGCCCGGAGCGGCGGCCAACGGAGGCAGCAGCGGCGCCGCGGCCGGCGCTGCTGCTGGCGCCCGCGCGGAGCCCCGCCCGCGCTGGGGAGACCAGAGCAACGGCGCCCCCCACGCCGCGGCGTCATTGGCTCCGCCGCCGGCGCAGCCGCGACCGCCGCCGCCGCGGCCCCAGCCGCACCCAGCCGCGCAGGAGCCGCGGCAGGAGCGGCCACCGCACGCCAAGCCGCCCGGCGTGGGCGTCACGCACACCTACGACGCCGACGCGGATGAGGGCGAGCTGCACCGCTACGTGTTCCCGCAGCGGCCCGACTCCAACCCCTGCCGCCACTACTGCCTGACAGGCTTCTGCTGGTGCGTGCGTGGGGAGTGCGTGGGGGTAGTTTTCTCCAATTCCCAAACCAGTCGGGAGTGCGTGGGGGGGTGCGGCCGCCGCATCCGCGTGCCGTAGCTGCTGGTGTGCATACACGTTCGTGTGTGCGTGTCGTGATGGGTTTGTTGCCCCGCCGATCGGCACAAGCCGCGACTATCCCTCCCTCCGCACCGCCCAACCTCCCCCCACCCCCACTCAGTCTTCATTCAACATCCCAACTCCGCAGCCTAACTCTCCTCATACCCCGATCCCCTCCACCGCCCCCACCGCCCCCACCGCGCCCTTCGCCGCCCCCACCGCCCTCACTGCCCCGACCCCACCTCCCGCCGCTCCACCGCCGTGTGTGTGAAAAACAATCAAGCAGACGGACAAATAAGCCCGCCAAACACGCGCGCGCAATTGTATACAGATACCTACGCCGGTTACCGAGCTCTGCGTTTGGCGATGTTGCCCTTGTTGTCTACCTTTGCATACTTACCCGCATATGACGCCTGGAACCCCCTACCCGGGCGTTTGGCATTCAGCCTCGTCTCCGAGGTGCACCTGTATGCGTCCATGCGCCGCGCCATTGACGCGCTAGAAACGTTTGCCCGGCACGCCTAATGCCCTGTTGCCCGCCCGCTGTCCGTAGCCAGGCTCACCTATAGGCGAGCGCAAATTGAAAGCACAAGGCGGCAGCACAGCAGTGTCACGGGCAGGCAAAATGGCAAAGGCGAATCGGGGGCGGCGTGCAACAAGCAAGTTAGTGAGCTACCGCCGTGTGTGTGTGTGTGTGTGTGTGTGTGTGTGTGTGTGTGTGTGTGTGTGTGTGTGTGTGTGTGTGTGTGTGGTGTGTGTGTGTGTGTGTGTGTGTGTGTGTGTGTGTGTGTGTGTGTGTGTGTGTGTGTGTGTGTGTGTGTGTGTGTGTGTGTGTGTGTGTGTGTGTGTGTGTGTGTGTGTGTGTGTGTGTGTGTGTGTGTGTTAGAGAGCACAAGGGAAAACGACAAGCAAGCAAGAGACTGTGCGTGCGGTGCGACGTTCGCGGATTACCTGGAGCGCATACTTCACCAATGGCGACCGACCTGCCGAGCCGATATCGCGCTTACCCGCGAACCTGTGACGCCCATCTACCTATCCTTGTGTGTGTGTGTGTGTGTGTGTGTGTGTGTGTGTGTGTGTGTGTGTGTGTGTGTGTGTGTGTGTGTGTCACGCAGCCACGGCGCCGACTGCCGCTACGACCACCCGGAGGAGGCGGCGGTATGGCTGAACGAGGACGGCTACCCGCACAGGCCCGACGCCGAGGAGGAATGCTACAGCTACGCCTACACCGGCTACTGCCTGTACGGGCCGCGCTGCATGCGGCACCACCCGCTGCGGCCGCGGCCGGCGCAGAAGTGAGGGGCGCGGCGGCGCGCGCGGCGGCGCAGCCAGCAGGCCCGTGTGGGGGGTCACTTAAGGGGTGGGGGGGCGGGTGCTCGGTGCTGCGCTGGGGTGGTGGCTGCAGACGGCGACGTGGCGAGGGGCTGCGCGGAGGTTTGGGGTGTGATGCAGCGGAGGTTTGGCGACGTGGCGCGCGAGGGGCTGCGCGGCGGGGCATAATGAAGAAGCACGTGGAGATGGATGGATGCTGGCGTCGAGGCCGGGGTGTGAATAGGGGGCGGGGGGGGGGGCGGGGATGCCGGGATGCCACTGGTTGCGTTTGCCACTGACTGCTTGGCGGCAGGTTTCTTTGACACGATGGATCAAGCAAGGCATGCCTAGGTGACCGGGGCTGTGGCGGATGGATACGGTGTTTTGTTGGCTTACCCCTTCCCCCGAAGGGGAAGGGGCAGATTGAGCGGGGAGACGCGATGAGCATGAGCATGTTACATGGCTTGAAGTCCATGCGGCCCCACTAACTCCTTTGAGTCCGGAGGCGCGATGATAACTAAACAAAGGGGAATCAGCTAGCGGTTGCGCAATTCACTAGACCGAAGCGTTGTCACCGCGTGCAAGTAAGCAGCTAGCTTTTGAACGTCCGTGCCAAGCATAGCTCTTTTCATATCACTACCTGTAATACCCACTGCTTCCCTCAAGCTCGCGTACTTCGTGCATTCCAGCAAGACGTGCTTTTCGTCTTCCACGCCTCCATTCCCGCACAGCCTACACACCCGTTGCGCCCTAGCCCGGTACTGTCCCCCCGCCTGGGGGCGGTTCACTTCCAGGTCCCAGCAGCCCAAACGAAAGCGCATTAGGGCTATCAAATGCTTATGCGCCACGTACTGCCTCATATGGGCTAGTCTGCCTTGCTCAATCGATGCATCTTTTAGTGGCACTCCCATCCACTGCAGATACCTGCACATTTTCACCCCTGGCGCGCCGCCCACAGAGCGCCGCCCCCCACTTTCAGCAAACAATCGCGGGTCAGTGTGAAGACTAGCAGCATCCCATTCGTGCATAAGTTTGCTGGAAAGCTCAGCTAGGAGCGTCCCAACCGGCAGCTCAGTTCGAAGCAACCATGCACCCAGCGCAGCCTGGCCTTGCGGTCCTTTTTCGGACCAGTCGTAACCTAGCTTCCTACATACCTTATACAGCTTGCTTACCCAGCACATCCCCTGGAAAGCACTTGCTACTGCCGTGTTCACAGCATCCTCCAAGAACGTGTGCGCGAGTGACTTTTCTTGCTTGACTATGCGGTTCCAAAAACCAAAGACCAGACGCGCCCAATGCAGATGCATTGGGTACGCCGCGAATTCAGCATAAAGCAGCCTGTGTGTTGGCTTACGCACCCCAGCCGCTCTCGCAAGGAAAGACGTCTGCAGCGCAACCATTGGGTCAACCAAGGCCTTCTCGAACAGCGTGCTGTCCTTCCGCCATTTGCCACGTATGGCCCCTTCCTGTGCGCGATCATAGCCACCGTAGCTGACCCCCTCGAGGAGAGAGTACAACGCGTCCGGCCCCCATATCTCTACACCATAGGACAATACCGATCTCACTTGCACATCGAAACAGGTGTGCATAACGTCAGGTGCCAAACAGCCCCTCTTGTCTAGCGCAGCTATCAAACCGAGAGCAGCTCTTTTACCCGCGGCAATCAGCTCCTGGTAGCAGGAATCGAACGTCGTGGCTGGCCCGTAGTAAAGGCCTAGGTACCGCGCGCGCCCCTTCACAGGGATTCGCACGCCTCCGTACCTAAGGGCAGTAGCTCGCACCGCAGACAGTTGCCTCTCTACTGAGGTGCCAGCAAAAACCATGATCTCACACTTGCCTATATTCACACGCATCCCGAAGGCCTCACAGAACTCATGCAACCTGTTTAGCAGGAACTGCATGCGATGGATGGACAGCGCACAGAACGTCAGATCGTCAGCGTACAGCAGGCAGGCCACAAGCTTGCCGCCAATCTCAGGTGCCTCATTACTCCACGTGCGACTGGGTAGTTCGTGCCTATCCCATGCATCTATGTAATCGGCCAGGGCTTCAATGAAGATCCCAAACAGGTCCGTGCTTTTAGGGCATCCTTGCTTAACCCCCTGCAGTGATGCAAACAGGCTGCTTAACTTGCCGTTCACTTTCACCCGTAGGCAGACCTTCTGATAGCATCTCTCTAGCACCGTCAACATGTGCCCGCTCACCCCTCGCTCAGCCAGTCGTTGCCAAAGCACCCATCTAGGCACTTTGTCGAACGCCTTCTCAAAATCAATCTGACAAACAAACAGCGGTTTTGCCCCGATAGCACTGTGCTTATGCGTAATGTGCCGCAGCGCGAACAGATGGTGGGCTGTGCTGTACCCAGCCCTGAAAGCCGCCTGACAGCGATGCCTTCCCTCCGTAACGTCGCCAAACTGTGCGAGCCGTGCCTGGTTGAGGGCGGCGTATCACTTAGCTAGCGTGCCTCCCACTGCTATGCCTCGGTAGTTCGTACGATCCCCAGCTTCTCCCTTCTTCTTGTACACCGGCGTGAGGTGTGATTCCTCAAACTGCGCAGGGTAATCACCTAGCATCCTAATGCGCTCCATCAAAGCCGTAAGGGCTGGTATAATGGCGTTGACCGTGGTGGGGTTTTCCCCCTCCGTGCGGTAGGTGCATTTCTTGTAGCATTCACTGGGCGCCTCTTCTGGCCCACACGACTTATTGTTGCCCATTTTGCCAACCGCATAGTGCACCTCGTCTTGCGTAAAGCTTGCATTAAGCACCTCGTCAGCCTGCCGTGTACGTTCTGCGACGGCAGCACAGCCTAGAAGCGTCTGCGTTGATCCCTGCCTGCCAATACCGTTTACGTAGCTCAAGATTTCTACTACCCTGGCCTCCGCGTCGCTGGTGCGCTCGTGTAAGCCTGCATTATAAAGGCCATCGAAATAAGTACTCCACTCTTCAACATCCTCAAGCGGACACTCGCCTGCCTGCCCACCCTTCAACAGCTGCCAGAGCTTGCGGGGGTTTGTGCGGCATGCCTCAGCATGTCCGCGCAGCGCCTGATGCTCGTAACTAGCCTTGGCCTCGCGCTTTACTCTGTTGTAAACACGCCTCGCCTCCCTTAGGGCAGCGTATTCTGGCCCGTCCCTACTTTTGCCCTTGGCAGTCGCTGTCAACTCCAACACGCCACGCCTATGCTCCCCGCATGCCGCGCTCCACCATGGGGCGTCTTGCCCGCCTCCACATGGCGGCCGGCTTTGCCCGGAATTTCTCCAAGCCTTCATCATGCATCTACGTAGTAGCTGCGCTAGCCACTCAACCCCTTGCGTGGTGCTGATGCCACTCGTGTGATCGGCAAGCTCATTTTCCAATCCTGCTAGTTCATTACGGACATGCGTTCCTTCCGCAAACAGATCAGCATAGCAGTCAGTCATGCGCTTATTGAATTCGATTCTCCTTCTCTCAGATTGAGGGCCTCCCCTTCGCCCGTCTCTCCCGATGATGTACGGGGATAGTACCAGTGTGACCGGCTTGTGGTCGGTGACTCTAGCACCGCTCATCCTGTGTGGGAGGTCCCACACCTGCATGTGTTGGCATCTGTCCAGCAGACCCGAGGAACATACGTATAAGTCTATAGTGCTACCCCCACCGTTCTCTGTCGGGAAAGTCACCTTACCCGTCAGATCTCCTCTGACTCTGCCATTGAGAACGCCCACCCCCTCATCGCGGCAAAGGGCTGCCAAGGCTGCTCCAAAATTATTAGTGCTATCATCCTCGCAAGCGCGCGCTTCTGGGAAACACGCAGCAGATCGCACGAAACCCGGCATGTCTAGGTATTCAAGCAGCTCGTCTCCCAGGTTGCTCGAAGCGACGTCACTCAGACCCCTCCAGCTTCTACGGCCTTCAGCGCCGGCTTCCTCCTTTCTACTAGAGAGCCGAGCGTTGAAGTCGCCCGCTAACAAGACCTCCTCGTCACCCATTCGTACAGACGCAAGCTCAGCCTGAATGGCAGCAAAAAGGTCCGTAGCAATTTGGCTGCCCGTGCGGCATTCTTCCCCCGCGCCTTGATGAAATTTAGAACCCTCGGGCGCCAAGTACCAGGCACCTAGCAGTAAGGCGGGCGTCGCCTCATCACGTGCTGTGAGGCGAAGCCATATCACTTCGCCTCCGCCAATATTGCGCCGCCTAACCAACTTGCAGGCAGAGTTAACTGCCGTTCTTACGTACACAGATATGCCCCCAGCGTTGCGGCATCCCGTGCGCTCCATTGAGTAGCGCTCAAACCCTTCCAACTCACAGTTTCGGCCATGCGTTTCAGTGCACACAATGATATCATGCGCGTCCGTTATGCTTCTACAGCTATCCTCACTATGCAGCTTGGCAGCCCCGCCCCTCACGTTCCAAAGCAAGAGTCTCAACTGTTTGCCCCTCGAGTCATGGGGCTCCTACTGCTGGTCGTGCGCGTCGCCCATGGGCGTGTCGCCGTTTGGCGGCGTGGTGGTGCCTGGGTGCGACGCATCCGGTGTCTGCTGCCCAGCCGCGCCTGCTGCCTGCTCGCCGTGTGCAGGGGCACGGCGGTAGAGCACTAGGCCGTTCTCTGACTTGAGCCAGATCTCCGCTCCGTTCCGCCAGGTGGGACCCCGGTAGAGGAGACGCGATGGGGTCGACGCGATGGGCGGCGCGATGCGGGGTATTTATTTAATGCGCTCGCTTGCTGCAGTCCACTGCCTCTATGACTTTGTGATTTCTTGCTACATGTCTTGCCTGCATTAATCCTATTAAGATGTCTCAGTGCATTTCTGATGAGCAACTCGAGCGTCTTCTGGACGACGCCTTCAAGCCCCTCAAAGACCAGCTGGCGGTGCACTCCACCGAGATGGCGAGGCTCTCCACCGCGATGGCGAGGCTCTCCACGAAGGTGGATGGCTTGTCCAAACAGCTCGAGCAGACAAGGTCGACGTCCTCGTCGCGAAGCAGCAGAACTCGGCGGCAACGCGGAGCGACCGTCTGCAGAAGGTGCCTCTACCGAACGCTATGCCCGTGGGGGAATTCCCGGAATCGCTCCAGCAGCTCCTGGTTGCGGGCAATGCATCGCTGCCCGACGGCGGGAAGAACACCTGGAACAGGAAAAGGTCAAAGGATTTGCTAAAGCAGTACGGAGCTGCAAGCGACAGCGAGAGCGAGACCGACGAGTACGAGCTCTCGTTCAAGTCACGCAAGCGGAGGCTCAACGTTGCTCGAGCCCTGGGCATCACCAGCACCCAGCTGAACTTCGGGCAGCTGTCGTTGTAAGCGCTCGCTTCACCACTTCATCGCGCAGCTGTCGCTGTGGGCGCCTGCATCACCTTGCTGGAGCCATTCAACCGGTGTTTTTCAACACACACACACACACCCCGGGTTGAGATGAGGGGCGGTGGCGAATGGGTCTGGGGCCTTCGCGGCGGCGATGCCCTATCGTGGAGCTCGAGTGGAGCGAAATGTTCCTGGGGATTCGGGCCGGGTGGTATGCAAACCCTGCAACATCCACGCCACGCGTGCCAGTCTGCCGTAAGTCCATAACAGCCCAGCCAAACTTTGAGGCACCAGGCGACACTCCGGGTCGGAGGGCCAAACATAGTCATCCCCGACGGTACCCTCTCGTGGCAGCGGCTGGGGCCTTGGCCGCCCGGGGGCAGTGCACACGTCGTCACGCGCGCGGCATGACAGCGGCGCCAGTGCGCCACCAAGGGGCCAGGCCAGCACACATACGGTGCATACGGCACCTGCTGGGACACACGCCCCAACTCTCGCCTTCCGGGAAAAGTGGCCTTGCGCCGCACGGCCAGTCCCCTCAGTCCCTCACCCCTAAAGGCACCACACCCACAGCCCCGCAGCGCTGTGTCTTCCTTCCTTGCTTCCTGTGTCATGCCAGCTTCGCCGCCAATTCCATCACCTCCGCCAGATCCAAATCCTCCAGCCGCACGGACACCAGCCCCGGCACCGACCGCCCCCACGCCCCCTCGCCAGCCTCGCCCTTCGCCGCCGTGCCCCCGCCATCCCCGCCCACGTCGCACGCGGGGCCGTTAGGGTGGTCCTCCAGCGGCCCGCCTCGCCTGCGCCCCACCTGCCCCGCCCCTTTCTGCTCCTCAGCCCCCCGCTCCTCCTGCCCGGCGGGCCGCCGCTTGCAGAGCTGCAGCAGGGGTGCCCCCGGCGCGGCCTCAAGCCGCCGGCCGTCCCAGCTCACGCCCTTGAGCCCCAGCTTGCGCAGCGCCAGGTAGTCATCGTGGGAGGCCTCGACAAGCGGCACCTGCATGGGGATGATAAGATGCACACTTGAATTCTCAAGTTGCACGTAACGAACCCAACCAATGCTCAATAACGAACGCGGGCGTCCAGTCGCCGCCGCTGTTACCTGCAGGCAGGTGGCCATCGCGGACCGCACGCGCGCAGCGAACAGGGCCGGTTCCTGTGAGGCCGGCGGGAAGCGGGGGAAGGGGTGGGGTTGTGAACACCAGCCAAGCTAGATTGAATCGCGCCCACAGAGTGGTGACCACATGCCGCTCACCAGACGGCACTCGCACGTCGTGGACACACCTGCTCCTCCCACACAGCCGCCACCCTACGCCCCCAAACACGATCCTCCAACACTCCGCGGCGCCCCTGCGCCCCGCACCCGCAGCTCCAGCTCGCTGGGCACCACGGGCGGCAGCAGCTCCAGCTCCACGTCGTTGTGCCACTGGCACATCAGGCGCAGGAAGTTCCAGCGCGCGTCGCCCATGGTCCAGGCGGGGTTGGCGCCGCGGAACTTGTACCTGCGCCGTCAGCGGGAGTGGGCATCCCCAGAACGGCACGTGTGGGTCGTTCAAGGTCGCGGGAGCACGGCGTGGGCGCGCCTGCTTCCTCATCTGGTGTCGGAGCAGGGTACAGGCGCGCCCGCGCGTCAGCTGCACGCGCATCGACTTCGCACGCTTACATCGCATGGCTGTGAAGCCCCCTCGCGCTCCCCCACGCCTCATCCCTCCTGTCCTGGCTCGGCCTCAACCTCACTAGCCCGCTAACACGCTGACTCACTTGATGCAGATGGGCAGCACGGGCCGCCCCAGCACGAAGGCGCCCGTTCGGAAGCGCAGCAGCCCCCGGCCGTTGGCGGTGGTGCCCTCCGGCGCCATGACCAGTATGGGGTAGCCCCCCGGCCGGCAGTAGCTGGGGTGCCGCACGCGCTGTAGCAGCACCTCCGTGACGTTGCCCTGCACGATGAAGTCATCGCCGGGTTTGCCGCTGCTGGGCTTGGGGTCGGGCAGCGGCGTGCCCCGTGCCAGCGTACTGCCGTTGCCGGCGCGAGCGCCTGCCGACGGCTTCTCAGGGCTGGCGGCGGCGGGCTGCCGAGCGGCGGCTTCGCCGGTGGTAGCCACAGCCGCGGACGCCACGAATCCATTCAGACCCGCAGAGGAGCCGCTCGACATGGCGGCGGCGCTGCTGCCCGCCCCCGGGGTGGCGGAGGCTGCGGAGTCACCTGCCAGGCTGTCGCCGCTGCTGCCGCTGGCGCCCTCCATCCGCCGCAGCTTGCTGAGCTTCTCGTAGGGGATGAAGACCGTCTGCGGGCGCACACGCCGGCCCATTATCTAAAGCCACTGCGCGCAACGCGCGCGTGTGCCAACACACAGAAACACGCCGAATCCACGCGCTCGCGCCCCCACGCGCTCGCGCCCCCACGCGCCCTGACAGCACCGCCCCCAGCAACACAACCTCGTGCACCAGTACACCTTTTGGACAGGCCCTTGACCGAGACTGATTCAATATGCAGCCACAGGCCACGGCCCATAGGGGTATCATCCTCACCGACCCTGCGCCCCCACCTGCATGGCCCGGATGGCGGTGCCAATGACGGGCAGCTGCGCGTTGTCGGCCTTGCTCACGCCCGACGGCGCCATGAGCCACACCAGTAGGAATGCGTCCACCCAGGACGCCTGCAAGCAGCAGGCGCGCGGGCGGGCGGTTCAAGGAGCCGGCGCCGTGAGCCGCGCGCCGGGGCAGCTCGGCTGCCAGGAGGGCCATCCGGGTGCCCCGAGATGAGCACCCGGCCTCGCACTCCGGTGCGGCACACGCACGCAGGTATACGGCACGTCCGTACGGCACACCAGTACTTGCACACCCGCCCGCACTCGCAGCGTCACGTGCTGCTGCAGCGCCATGCTGCGCCCCGCCGATGCGTGCCCTGGCCCGGACCGGCGCCTGCCCGGGGCCCCCTAAGGGCTAGCGCCAGCCCGCAGCTCATACACAGACGGCAGCTTCCAACTCCTTCAGGGGTGTCTTGCCGCGGCCTCCCCTCATCTGCATCCCCTTCATCCGCGCCCCTCGCTTGGCTCTACCTCCCCCCCCCCCCACACACACACACTCACGTGGTTGAACACGCCCACGGCCCGCAGCTGCAGCGCCGCCGCCAGGTGCTGCCGCCCCGTCACCCGCACTCGGAAGCCCATGGCCCACAGCACCACCCCCACCAGCTCCTTGGCGGCCAGGACCTGCGAGTGGGTCCAGGCCACTCATTTTGGCATTGGCACTGGCATCCGTGTGTTTGCGCTGTTGCGCTAGGTTCCGATTGGCGTGTGGAGACCCTGGAGCCGTGCGCACCCGCTACCGTGTCGCAGTGTGCCCCTGTGCAGTTAGGGTGAGGGCTTCCCGCACCCTACCACCATACTGCCGGGCTCGAGGCCAAGGCCCACACCCCACCGGCACCCACCACGTTCCGCCGCCAAGCCGGCAGCGGCTGGTCGCACGGCACGCCCCATGCCACAGTGCTGTTGATCACCGCTATCAAGACCAGCGCAGCCCCGCCCAGGCCGAGGCGCAGCGGCACCCAGGGCAGCAGGATGAGCAGCTGCACGGCAGCCGCGGCAAAGGGCAGGAAGCCGGCGGCATCAGTGCGGCGTCAGGGCGCAGGTGAACGGCGGCGGCGCGGACATGTGCATGCTGCATATGGGTTGTGGGATGCGCGTACTATAAGCTGGGAGGATAGTACGGTGCAACCCTGGTTCAGACAGCATCACGCAAGGGCGGTGGGAGCAGCAACCGCACCTTGGCGGCCTCATAGGCCGTGAAGGGGCAGCCCAACTCAACGAAGGGAGAGTCCTTGAGCTTCATTGGCCACTCCCCGCTCTCCCTGATCCCACGTCGCAGAGCTCTACTGGCGATGTGTCACACGCATAGGCGACACGAAAAGCTGTGCGCCGGAAGGGGAAACCTGGCGGCGAGATGACAGCCTGGCGAGGAGGGTCCGAATACGTGCCGCGGCGTGGCTTGCTGTGGTGTAAGCGGTGCGCAAACCTCGGTTGCACCAGACTCGACGATGCATGAAGCGATTGATTATCACTTGGATTATTGGTCGGGCTGAGACACTGGGGACGTGCAGCGAATTGCGGATTTGCTTACAGTCTCAGTTTCAGCTTCAACCGCGGCTCGTGTGCATACAATCATGCATAATCGTGTTGTGACAAGAAAATTCACGAGCTTGCGGAATGTTCTTTAACAACAAAGTGCAACGCAACACCCTCAGTGCCCGCGTCGCCTCGACTTGTGGGCCCTGTAACTGTGCCTAGTGATGACCAGCGGTTTGTGTATTACATGCCAAAAACGGTAGGTTGTCGGGACGGTGGGCGCAACCCGGCCCAGCGGCTCCACTCGTGCCCGCGACCACTCGCTCTTGGTCGCCATCCTGCCCGCGGACCGTAAGTGCCCTTCACACACATCACCTTCTCCACATAGCTTTCAAGTGCATTCACTTACACATTACCCTTTGATATAATAGGAAAGAACAGCGTCGCTGCAACGTCTGCGTTCGCAGCTTTGAGCGGGATGTGGCGCAGAGTACTCCTATTAATGCTCCTACTAGCCGCGGCCGCGGCTCTTGACTCATCGCCAGCACAATTGCTCTTCGGGGCGTGCGGTGCCTGCGTGTTCGCGTCATTGAGCGCGGAAGCTCCCACACTGCCTCCGCCCGCAGCCTCGCTCATTCGGTCGACCTCGGCAGAGGAGGCAGTACTTCTTAAGGCCTGGAATGCTGCTGAGGCGCTGGCGAATGTGGAGCTCTCACACTGAATGGTCGCCAGTCCCGACGGTCCGGCTTCCGTGGCGCCCGGTACGCGTGGCGCTGAAGCGCCCCTCACCCAAGCGCCGCCCAGCCGCACGGCACCATGAGAATTATTTGCTGCTGCGTGATGGCAATGCAAGTGATGTGATTATATGGAGGTTGGTGGGATTCCGCAGGCAGGTATGGTTTTTGGGGCGCTCGTGAGGGCGCAACGGGTCAGTTGGTTGGTCGGGGTCATTGCTGCCCCGTATTCATCCACCTTCACAATTTCTTGATTTAATCTCGGTCTGCATCAAGCATGGTAGATAAGTAAGCACGGAGGAGCGCTTATGATGGTGTGAACGGGGCTCCTTTCGTATTGAGGCGTGGGGGCTAGTGTTGCGGAAGGTTACATCGAATGGAACCGTGCATGTAGGAGTGAGTATGCATCCACGAAATGAGGCTTGTGGAGAGGAAGAGACCAGTAGAGCAGAATGTTATTTCTGTCGAAGGCGAGGAGGAAGGGTGACGCGGCACGTGGCGCATTCGTGCGTGCTGGGCTAACCCGCAAATACGGTACGTGTATCTGCAGCAAGGCAAGTGAGTGTGGGGGCACGTGTGGGGGTCGGTGGCGGCCCAGGGGCCGTCCCCTGGGTGTGGCACATGGAATGTCTGGCTGGGGTAGACAGGGAAATTTCAAGAATTGAATGCGGTTGGAAGGTGGCGTAGCTCAGGTCGGAAAGTGCAGTAGCTCAGTGGACACTGAGGGAGCGCTCACTGTAGTGTATGGACTTTGTTATGCAGGCATGCCCACATTGACGGGCGGTCCTCAATTGTTTTGTCGGTGTGGGATTCCTCGCATCTTGCGAGCACTCCCGCTGTTGGAGAGGCGCTGGGTCAGCCTGGCGCACATAGGAGAGGTCGTGTTTGGTTCGTGATGAGAGGCAGCGGTGTCCAGACCTACGAGGAAGCCCTGCATGTGGTTCCGTATTTCATCCGCGCTGTTGGTTCGTCAGCGACACAGCGACGGTGCTTCGGTAGATAACGAACTGAATATTTCAGGGGCTCCGGCATGGGGATCCGCGGGGCAGTGCTATGCAGTGGTGCAGGGTAGACGGGAAAGGCTGTTATCTGTGACTGAGGGGTGCAGCACGCCCGAATGTTTGTGCTGGTGATCGGCCAGGTAACCGCGGCCACAGGTGGCGCGGGTGCGCCCTGTCGTGGACGATAGGGTTACATGTTCCACCACTCAGTGCAGTGGGGCAAAGGTCATCCCTCATTTGCGCCGCCCCCAAACGTGGCATGCGGAGCAGCACCGGTGCCGTCCGCACCCATGTTCCACGCCACTAGGGCCCACTTGTTGGGCGGCTGTACTGTGATGTGGTGTACGGAGGCATTGGTGATGGGCCCGCCGTAGGAATGGCCGCACACGTGGGCGTACACGTGGTGCAAGACCCCGCCGTGCGCCACAATGAGGATCGACTGGCCTGCGACAATGTAAAACGACGTGTTGTCGGCGTGTCTCGCGGGGAGGGGTTGGGGCAGCAGGGTCGTTCGGCGGGTGGGGTTGTGAGCACCAGCCCAAGCTAACCCAGCCCGGGGGCTACACTGCCAGCCAAGACTATGAAGTAAAACAAAACTCTTAGTGAGGGCCACACAGCCGCATGCGACTGATGCAGGTGCATGCCTGAAAGCCACTGGTTGCGCAACCGCCCAGCCAAACAACCGTGCCGTCCACGCACCTTTGTGCAGCTGGCAGATGCGCTCGATATCCGCCACCACCCGCCGCCGCATGTCGCCCGCGCTCTCCCCGCCCGGGACCTGAGTGGCGGGGTCATGAGCGCGCAGCAAGCGCAGCGCCTCGGGCTGCCGCACCGCCGCCTCCGCTATGGTCAGACCCTCCAGCACGCCCAAGCTCCGTTCGCGCAGCTGGGGGCTGGTGCGCACCTGTGCGGCAGCAGCACGTGAAGTGAGTACTGAGCGTTGGCCGGAGACAGCAGAGAGCGAACTTGTGACAGTTAGTTACGCGGCGGCGTGGTGGGGCCCAAAGAGGACGCAGCAGGTGTGGCCAGAGCACAACCTCTGTATCGAGAAACTCTCTAGCTAGGAACACATGCGGCGCGCCCGCCAATCCATTACCGTATTTTTATGCAACACGCACGGCTGTGTTCCCCCCTTGGTGTGCTTTCTAACACAACGATATGGGCGCAGCGTGGCAAGTGGCAAACGACAGCAGAACCCCAACCACCAAGCACCGAGATTGCGTCGGCGTGCCACGCCACCTTGACCCCGTCCGCGATTCCCCGCCCTGCGGTGACAGCACCAGCGGCGCCCCCGGCCCGCACGCCCGTCCTGCCGTACCTCCAAGGCCTCGCCGCCAGGTCTGCGCCCTGCCACCGCCCTGGCGGTCTGTACGGCGCGGGTGAGGTCGGAGCTGTAGATGGCATCCAGGTGGCGCCCCGCCAGTGCCGCCGCGACCTGGCGGAGGTTGGGGCCGATGGCGTTGTTGTGGTGGCGCATCGTGAGGAGGGGAAGGGAAGCAGCCAGCGGGCACAGGTGAGGAGGGAGGTTGCGCTACACCGGCAGTGCTTGGGAAATGCACCCTGCAAGGCGAGCCACCCGCTAGCTGGCCCCCGTTCTGCCGCCTCAGACACCAGCAGGGGTTATATATATAATAGCCTTGGCGTAACAAGCAGCGCTCTCGCCACATCGTACCGCTGTGTGGTGGCGTGTGCTCGGCACCCACCTCAGCGGCTTGCTCCACGCCCAGGCTGTTCAGGGGCGGGTCCAGCTGCCCCTGCAGCCGCATCTCAGCGTTCCAGTCCGTCTGGCCGTGCCGAACCAGAAAGACGTTGGTGGCGCGCGCTGCGTCCATGCTTGCCGCAGCCTTGCGCTGGCGCTGAGGAGGTTAAACGTGGCGTGGAAGAGGGGAACAGGGGGAACAAGAAAGGGTCAGCGCCTCGGCGGACGGCAGTGCGTGGCATGGGCTTGACAGACAAAGGTGGCCTCCCATTAAACAATACGTATGGAGCATAACTCAGGGACGTACAGGCGCACAGGCGCAAGGCCTACACAGTTACCTGTGCGTCCTGTTGCTCCCTGCGCTCCGATCGAGTTGCCATGAAGCAGCCAGGTATGTAGTGCATGCCATACGGTGTGGAAATTGTAAGCCTGTCTAACTGAATCAGAAAGAAACGCTTCAATTGTGGGTGCGTGATCCAAGCGTAGACAGATGAGCAGAAAACTCATGCCAGCGGAAGCAGCTCGCTGTATTATTCCAGCTACCAACGTACTCGTATTCAAATAAAACTTTCCAGGCTGGCCCTCGAGCTCTGCAAGGCACAAAAAGACCGAAGCAGAGAAGCCCAGTCTTTAAGTCTTTTACTTTGGATCACCAATGGTAATAGTCAGGAATCATAAGAAACGACGATGAGCTAAGGGCCGTGGCCAGGCATCATGTAGCCGGTTAACTGGCGGCACTCCAGTCGACACACGCACACGCCGGGCGCCCCAGCCGCGATGTCGGCCACTCGCGGCCAGGCGCCCAGCACGCGGGCGCCGATGCTGCTGCGGCTTCTAGCCGTTTCCACAGCCGTGTTGTCCTGCACACTGCTGCACCACGGCGCGCATGCGGCCACCTTTGCGGACTCGGCCACAGCGGCGGAGGGCCGCCCCATTGCGGTGGTGAACGCGCGGCCCTTCCATTCCGAGGTCCTTAGCGGCGCCATGGCGGCCCTGGCCCCGGTGGCGGACCGCGTGGCTGTGTACATGGACCAGTACGTGTTCAAGGTGAGTTGGGGGTGGGTGGGGGGTAGCCATAGCCACCCCGCAACCCGAAGAGACTCGGGGGACGAGGAGTTGCGCGAAGCCGGAGAGCCTGCATGGGCGCACGTTGGAACCGTGTGTGTCGCTGGGATGGGATTGGTGCGGTGCGCGAAGAGGTACGGGACTCGGGCACCGTTAGAGCCTGCGATGGTGGTGGTGGTCTCTGGTGGACATCTGCTTCGCGGTCGCATGCTGTCTCGCCGCCCTCCCCCACACATGCACACGCACACGTGCCGATTCCCCAGGGCAAGGACGGGTTCCGGCAGCTGGTGTGGTCGTACCCGGGCCTGATGCTGCGCACCCCCCAGCGGGCCGCCGGCGAGGGCTCGGTGGCGCGGCACCGCCTGGTCTTCTTCCTCTCGCCCGAGTAAGTGCGGGCCTGTCTAGCCTGAGTCAGTGCAGGCCGGGCGTTTCCTTCCGTTCGAGAGTGGCAGAGCAAAAGGTGCAAGCGTTGGCTGGCGCCGGCGGGCCTGTCTATGGGTGGCGCTCTGCGCCTTCCTGCTGCTCCGCGCCCGGCCCACCGCACGTGTCATCGCACCCTCACAGCACGGCACCCAACAACTGCTCGCAGGGCCTCTCTGGGCTACACGCGCTGGTTCATTAACGCCAGCCGGCCCGAGGTGCGCGCCTGCAACCCACGCCCCAGGGGTCCGCGGCGAGCGCCGAGGCGCACACCTGTTGCATTTTGCCTGTTTGACTGTCAGGCGCGTTGTCCGAAGTTGCTTCGGCACTGCTTTGCATGCGGTGTGCCAAGCATTCCCCGCGCCCGCGCCCTGTGCCAACCGGCCACAGGTGGTGGTGCACATGATGCACAACGCCGATGACGTGGAGGCGGTGAAGCAGCTGCTGGAGATGACCAGTGGCAGTAGCAGCGGCAGTAGCGGCAATACAGCAGGCGGGGGCGGGGTGGTGACGAAGCTGGTGGCGCTGAGTCCGCACGTGGCGGCGGCGCTGGAGCAACGCGGCTTCAAGGCGGACTGGTGGCTGGCCGCGTGGCCGCCGGCGGCAGCGGAGGAGCACGAGCAGGACAGCGAGGGCCGGAGAGGGGCTGGCGGGAGCAAAAGCCGCGCCGGCGGCGGTGGCGGAGATGACATCTATGCATGCCCGGCCTTCCGGAACGGCAGCGTCCCCTCGGGGCCGTGGGGCTTTGCCTGCCAAGGCCGGCAGGACTCCCGCCGCAGGTCGTACGACACGCTGTGGCGGGAGCTGCAGGCCGCCGTGTCCGCCGCCACCCCCGCAGCACCCGGCGGCACCAGTGGCAACGCCCGCAGTGGCAGTAGCAATGGGCAGAGGGCGGCGGCGGCGGCGGCGCCGCCGCCGCCCCGGCTGAAGGTGCTGGGGCGGTCGGTGGGGCCGCAGGGCGGCGCGGGCGTGCCGGTGGCGGTGCGGCCGCTGGTGAGCCGCGTCACCAACGCGCCCTACCCGCTCTTCTACCGCCACCTGGCCTGCAGCCTGGCGCTTCTGCCGCTGTTCGCGGAGGACAGCTACTACAGCACCAAGTTCAGCTCCACGGTGCTGGCGTCGCTCACCACCGGTGAGCGCGCGTGCGGGTGCGGTGGCGGAGTGGTGGTGCTCGTGCGTGCGTGCGTGCGTGCCTGCGTGCATGCGTGCGTGCGTGCTCGTGCGTGCGTGCATGCGTGCGTCGCTCACACCTGTGCGCGTGCGTGCGTACGTGCGTGCGTGCTCGCTCGTGCGTGCGTGCGTGCGTGCGTGCGTGCGTGCGTGCGTCGCTCACACCTGTGCGCGTGCGGCCGCGCTCGTGCGTGCTCGTGCTCGTGGTGGCGGAGTGCGTGCATGCCAGTGGTGGCGCGGTGGCGGAGTGGTGGCGGAAAGAGCGGGCGCGCCTTATGCATACGGTAGCACGACGGAAAGCAGAAGGGCGCAAGACAGTCGCCAGGGAGTTGCCGTAGCGTAGAAAAGGGCGGCGTAAAGAAAAGCCGCCGCACCGCCACGCTCTCATATTCGCTGCTTTTCCCCAAACCCACGCCACGCGCAGGTACGCCCATCCTGGCTGACGAGCGGCTGCTCCGCGCCTACAGCTTCCTGCAGCCCGCGGAGCAGCATGTGTGGCTGCAGGCGCCGGGGGAGGGGCTGGTGGCGGCAATGCAGCGGCTGGCGGCGGAGCCTGCGCAGGCGGCGCAGCAGCGGAGGGCGGGGCTGGTGGCGCTGCGGACGCGGCTGAATCGGGAGGCGAGGGCTTACCTGCTGGCGCTGCTGGGCGAGGGCGGTCCATGATGGTGTTGCGAGGCTGAAACGAGGAATGACGGGTGCAGTGCGGGGGCGGGCGGGCGGCGGGGGCTAGGGTACGCAATGGTGGCCTGGAAGTCAACTGATTCCGCACATCCCGCGGGTCTCAAGCGCTTATTTGGAGCGTCCGCATCTTCTTGGACTTCAATTCTAAATTTGAAGGCTCCGCGCAACACCCTCGAAAAGCCCTAACTGAAACCCTTTCACCCGCGCGGAATCCTTTCAATTGCGCCGCCGAGTTCACTGTCAAGCTGCAAAAAATTCAATAGTGGAATCTTGCACAGTTCATCGGCCTGCCGCTGTTAAAGAGGCTTAAGCGCAGAGTTCGTCAGCAAATCGTGTCGTCATCAAGCAATCGCTGGACACTCCACAAGCCAAAGCCGGGTGGCCCTCAGGAATTATCCATCTATTCGTTAGCGCAGCCAAGGAGCATGTGGGCGCTCGCATTCGGCGAGGCCGGTTGCCCACGGCCCTGCGCGGCTGCCCCCGCCGCGGCGTCACCAGCACCGGTTGGCTGTTCAGCACTGCCGGCGGCATGCAGGCGAGCGCCTTGGCGAGCGCTGGGTCAGCCAGCTGGAAGCACAGCATGGCAGGCCGGGGGCAGGAGAGGCTCTCCCGTGGTGTCCGCGTGGCGCGAGCGCACGTACCGGGGCGGCCCCGGTGCGGAGGGCGCCGGGCCGGGAAGCAGCAGCATGAGCGCAGAGGAGGTGAGTTGGCATGGACTTTAGGACAGGCGAATTCGTCCAAGTTCCTGTACTCCTTGCAGTCCAGGCACTCACCAAGCATTGGATATTGTGTGCGCGGGCCGGGCCTGCAAAGCCACCACTGATGACCGGCACATCTGCGCCTCCCTCTGCTGCCGTTCGCCCTTGCAGACTGGCCGCATGATGCACATGCAACAGCAGGTGAGAGCCATTGGCGTATGTGCCCGTAACGTGTGGCTGGAAGACTGTCCCAGAGTATGCACAGTGCGCTGCTGACACGATACGCGTGAGCCCACGGCCCCTGCTCCCCGCGCTTCCCGGCCAGTGATCCCGCCCCGCCTCCACACCAAGATTGCTTGCTGCACGTCTGGGAGCACCGTGTTGCATGTCGGTCCACAGTCCACGCGCTCCAGTCCTGCATCCGTCCCGCCGCCTGCCGCTCCCCGCCTCAGGTGTTTGAGCTCAAGCAGCGGCTGGTGGAGTCGGAGGTGAAGCGACAGGTGCGTAAGGCGTGGGTGTACGTGCGTGGGTGGGGCCTGGCCAAACATATGGCCGCTGCCACAGCCGCACAGGCAGCAGCAGCAGCAGTGCAGTAGCAGGTGCTGGTGTGAGCAGGGGGCATTGACGGGGTCGGCGAGCAGGCGCGTCTGTCTTCGGGAGTGGGCATTGTTGCTGTGGCTGTGTCATGACTGGGGAGCTAGTTGGTATCCTGTCCTGTCCTACGCGAGCAATCAAGCCCACCCGCTGCGCGCCTGTCCCCCGCAGGCGGCAGAGAAGGCGGCGAGCACGGCGCAGTCGGAGGCGGAGCGCCTGCGCAGCCGCCTGGCGCAGGTGGGTGACTGCTGGGGGGGGGGACTGGCACGGCACGACGGCACGCACCAGCACCAGCTACCTAGAGGCCACGTGTGGCGCACGGCGAGTACGTACCGTACGACCGTACCTGCGACTCACTCGCCAAGTCGCCGGCAAACCGGTCCGGCAACCAGAAGCACGTGCCAGCCCGTGCCATGCACCGCGACCCGCAGATTTCACTGCGGGTACAGGATGACATCTTTGCCAGGGATGCGACGCAGCTGATGGGTTATGCGGCATACGACTTCACAGTTGTGCGGCTGGGCCTCCCCAACGGTGCAGGCGCGCTGGGCGCTGGCCGCGGTTGCGCTGCTGCTGCTGGCGGCCGCGGGCGTGCTGCTGTGGGCGGAGCTGGAGGCGCCGCCGCTGGGGACGATGGCGCTACCGGCCGGTGGCGTGCGGGGCCTCGTTAAGGAGTGGGTGGCCGGGGCGTGGGGCGGTGCGGTGGGCGCCTGGGCCGCCCTGGTGGCGGAGGGCCGTCTCGTGGCTGTGGCGCTGGCCGCAGCAGCAGGCCGTGTTTGGCCGCGGTAGCCGCGGTGCCCGCTCCCCGCCGCAGCGCCGTGCGGTGTGGCTGCAGCGGCTGTAGCGGCATTGCGGAGGGCGGCACGGTGGGTATCGTGCACCGGCCCGGAACAGCGTAGAGATTAAAGCCGTGGCCGAGAAAGCCGTGACGGGCACAGATAGGAAGCGGCATAGCGGTAGCACAGCAGGAGGCGGCGCACACGGCACGTACTAGCAGTGCGCTGCAGTTGGTTTCGTTGCATGAGTTGTTGTTCCTGCGGCGTGCGAGACGCTTTGTTTGTGGAGGGCATTACAATATCAACGCGGACTCGCAGGAGTGTGTTGCACATGGTCCCGGGCGGTTGTACCGATGGCAATCTGTGGCCGCCGCCGCAACCCCAGGTGTAGTTGAGGAGAAACCCAAGCTCTGAACCTTGCCTTGCCAGATGGAGTGGCAAGGCAAGGTGCTAAGACTTCAGACAGGTATCGGTCCATGCAATTTCATGGTCGCCTCCATTTGATGTGCGTGGCTAGCTGTTCCTGGGGGGTGGGGAAACAGCTTAACAGCCCAAGCTACACCAAGCTAAACTAGACGAGGGGGGCAACCGGCCAAGCGATACACGAGGTCCCCAAGCAGAGCTATTAACGGCCCAAGCCGCCTAACGAAAGCCCGTAACACTGTACCCCGGATGACCTCCATCTTCGCGTCCCGTAGGGCCCAGTAACTTGCCAAGAGTATGCGGTAGGCGCAGGCGCAGGCGCAGGCGCAGGCGCAGGGCGGTACGGTGAGGGTCGAAGCGTCACACTGCGAAGTCAGACGGCTTTCGGGTGCCAGCGACTTGTTTCAACGAGGGAGGTGGTGATACGGCATGTCTACGCTGAGCTTGCACTTTTGTGTAAGCCTTTTTAGCCGCTCGAGGGGACGGGCGCATGCGTGGCGAATGGATGGTTTCTTGGCCTGCGACCGTACTCGCCTACGGAAGCAGGAGGGCTGTGGTATTGAGATGAATAGATGCTCTACCGAGTCCATAGCCAGCGCGGACTCAGGTGGGCGGGGGGGCTGGCACCAATGGATCTCGAGTCAAAAGTAACTGGCAATGTCGCAAAATGAGAAGCATGTTGTTAGTTGAGCGTGTAAACACACGCGCTTATAAGAACAAGGTTAAACGTTGTTCAAAGCTTGCATAGAATGCGCAGAAGTTGGTCGCGCGGCTGCTGAAGCCGACGCGTCACAAGCTGGCATATTAGCGTATGATTCGACAGTCCTGATGCTTTGAGCAGGTCAAACGAGCTCCCTGTGTGATTATTGCAAAGATGTCAGCACCGAGCCCCCCTCCCCCGTCGCCAGTGGCGCTGGTGGACGAGCACTACTATGTGAATGACATTCAAGTCCTTGACTCGTAAGTGACGTCGCATGGCAGCCCGCCCGCTTGGCGCGTGCAAAAGGGCGGTCGTGGCGAGGGCGCACACAGCCCCCGCCTCCATGAATACGGAGTGCCGAATGCGCCCCTGATTCCCCGTCGCCACGCGTCACCATGAGCGCGCGCGTAGGGACACAGCACAATGCCACGTATGGATACGGCCAGACGCCTGAGATATCCCACTTCCCTGCCTTGCACCTCTTCAAACCGTGGTTGTGTGGCACCTCCTCATGTCATGCAGCGATCCTGCCTGACGGTCCCGCCACGCACGATTCCCTAACCTCACTCTTCACAGGCTGTTCATCAACCTGGTATGGGGCAGCATTTGTTTGCTGCTCTTCGTCGCATTCCGTGGATGGCTCAAGGGCCCGGGCGGCGTGTTCCAACGGCGACACGTACGTGCGTGACTTTGGGGAACGGGTTCGGACTCTTTCGGGGCGCGGCGAGTGGACGCGAAGACTTAGTTGTGTTGTGAAGGGGCCTGCGCGGGTGCCCGTGCACCTCTCACAGATTGGGTCCTGACAGATTCCCAAATGGATTCCCTCCGCCCCTCGCCTCCCGCCCCTCCTCCGTCCCTAGCCGAACGTGGTGTTAGTAGGCACATGCATGACCAATTTTGCGGCCATCCCTCACGCCCATGCCTGCTTTGCGGTGTGCAACCCTTACTTACCACAGGAGCTCCAGGATCTCTTCATGCGCCCGCCACGCATGCTCGTGCACACAGTACGACAGATGTGGTGGGTGCGGGATGGAGCGGATTCCGGGGGTTGGGTGCGCCCGCACCAGACCGCTTCAAATTTCATGCCATGCCACAGATGCACACACATACACACACGTGCACACGTGCTTTCACACACCCAGAGATCCGTTGACGGGGCCATGCCACGGTGAATCCCATCACGACAGGAACTGGGTCATGCCCATGCTGGCCATCTCGGATGCGGACATCATCAGATCCAACGGATTCGATGCCCTCATCATGACTCGGATCCTGCTGATCGGCCTTCAGATGATGACGCTCATGACCGTGCTGGGCGTGGGCGTGCGTGAGTGGGGCCACGGGGTGGGGGGCGGGCGGGGATGGGTGGTTACCAAACACCATTCGTTTGGACGGTCCCCCACAACCACAACTGCACACACATACACACCCGCACACGCTCACACATAGCGTATTGGTCTTGTAAGCCGCAATCACAGCCTTACCATGCCACCAACTATATTGCATCGCAGTGATCCCGGTGTATTACACACGCGGCAAGAATGTCGAGGGCTCGGTGAGTCAACGGTGCTCGCGCTCGCGCGCGCGCCTTGATTGCGTACACACGAGCGCGCTGTATCGTTGCCTGGCGGTCGTTACCCCATGCGTAACCGAACCCGACCGACGAATGCTGCGGCCCCTTCGCGGCGCCTTCTTGTCTGTGTTCCCGCATGCAGGCTGGAGTGCTCGCGCTCATGTCTATCTCCAACCTGGGCAAGAAAAGCAACATCAGTTTGGTGCCTTTCTTCTTTACGTACGCCTTCTGCATGTGAGTGTGGCGCTTGCGATGCGGGCCGGTGCTTACGGGCTGCCGGAACCAGACAGCAGCCGAGCCGCACTGTAGTGGGCGAAACCTCCAGCACAAGTACTCGCTGGGACTCGTCTGCGGCACGACACTGCATGACACGCTCTCGAGATGCGCCCGGATGCCGCCGGTCTGATGCGCGCGGCACGAAGCCCTGGCGCACGCACCTTGCCCCCCTCCACAATTACACGCGTGTGCCCGGACTCCCGACCCCAGTCCCCCCCCGTCTAATTAATCATGCATGGACCCCCCCCCCCGCCCTCCCTCCGGCCCACCCCTCCCGCTGCCGTGCGCTTGTGCTCTCCGTGCGCAGCTGCTGCTGCTTCGTGCTGTGGATAAACTGCAAGTGCTACGTCCAGCTGCGCAACGCGTATTTCCTGTGCCTTGACACCCTGCCACAAGAGGAGACTCTTGAGGCGGCTGCGGCCGCGGAAGCAGCAGGGCCGAAGCCGCAGGCGCAGAGGCAGCAGGCGGGTGCTGTCGCGGATTCCCGTGAGCGTGGCCAGCTCAAGCCCAAGGCCGCGGCTGGGGCTGGAGCCGGCGCGGGGCAGCAGTTGCGGACGGAGGAGTTGCTGGCTCAGGCGGCGGTCGCGGGCGGCTGCGCGGGGGGACCTCCGGCCTACACGGGCGTGGACGTTTACCTGGAGGCGGCCGTGCAGGAGCAGGCGATGCAGGCGGGGGCTGGGCGGGCGGATGAGGCGGCGACGGCGGAGGTGGTGCCCTGGGCCGCCACTCGCGAGGGCGTGCTGGCCCCTGAAATGCCGCTGGGCAGCACCTGGCTCAACGTCGGTGAGTGCGGGTAGGGCGTTGCAGGCCCGGTATCACCTGGGGAGGTGGGTTGGATGGTAAGGGGTGGTGAATGTGTGTGACAGAACAGGTCAAACACGAGTGTTTGCGATGTATGTTTGGGTGGAGGGGCAGGAGCTGCTGAGCCTGGGTAGCGGGCGGTGCGCGTGACTTCAGCGGCGACTCGTCCAACCCTGCCGACGCGCAACTACAGGCAACTTCGTCAACCCCACCCTGCGTATGCTCCTGGACCACTTGGACTGGATGAGCCCCCTGCAGGTGAGGGAGGGGTGGGCGGGTGGGCGGGCAACGGCGGCGTGGGCCGGGTCGCGGCGTGGGCGGGGTCGGGTTGCCTTGCGTCTGCATCTTCTGTCTGTAACTTACGTCTGCACGTGCCAATCGCACATGCGGCCTGCCCGCCACACCTTTCTCACCGCAGCGCGCCGCGGCGCATTACGGCATCCGCAACCTGCGCTGGCCGTACCCCTGGACCGATCAGCCGCCGCCGTACGCGTGGCAGTACGACCCCACGCGGCAGCCGCTGCTGGAGCTGGACGATGACATGGAGGTACGGATGAATGCCGTACGCCGCCGGCGCAACCGGCAGCTGCAGCTGCCGGGCAACGGCGGCGGCGGCAGCAAGATCCAGCCTGCTGCGGCTGCGGTCAGCGCAGGCAGCGACGGCGGCGACGATGGGGAGGTGGTGATGCCCGCCGTCCTCCCGTACTGGTGAGCGGGGGCTTGGTGAGCGGCATGTAGATGGAACGAGTCATAAAACACACCGCCCCGAACACGCGTTACGGCTTTACGGCTTCGTCACGCGGGCGCATGAGTCGCGCTGCGCACCATTCTACCCAGTCACACATGCAAACGTGAGCTCGTGCACCTGCACGGCTGCACCTGCCCTCGCTCTCCCGACCTGCTGCGCCGCGCCATTCGCATGCACAGGCGCCCCTCCAAGCTGTGGAGGCGGCTGATGGCGATGGGGGGCGTCACTGAAGCCGCCGCAGCCGGCGGCGGCGGCAACAGCCATTGCGTGGTCGGCATCGTGGGCAGCAGCCTCGTGGCCGCCGCCCAGTCGCCGCGCGTGGAGCCATCCATGCCCCTGCTGGCGCCCTTCCAGCCCAGCTCCACCTGCCCTGTCACCTGGACGGAGGGAGACAGCAAGGACCTGCCGCTGCCGCCACCGCTGCCGCTGCCTGTGCCCGCGGCTGCCTCAGGCGCCGCCGGCCGCTCCAACTCGGGCCACACGTACCTGCGCCGCCGTGCCGCCGCCCTGCAGGCGGAGGCGGCGGCCCTGGCGTCCGCTGCTGCAGCTGCCGATACACGAGCTGCTGCTGGTGCTGCTGCTGCCGCTGCGGCCGGAGGGGATGTTTACGTGCGCCATGGCAACCCGGTTGCGAAGGCCGTGGTTACGGCCTTGGGCGGCGGCGAGCATGCATACGACTCGTCAGCGGCAGCCAAGAGCGCAGCTGCTGGGGCGTCCTCGGTTGAGGCGGGCGCAGGTGAGGCAGCGTGGCAGCGGCTGGCACAGCCGCTGCAGCCGCTGCTTCCCGGCAAACGCAACATCCGGCTGACGCAGCTGCTGCGCGTGCCGCTGCCGCCACTGCAGCCAGCCGACGCCGCCGCCGGCCCCGGTGCCGGCACTGCAGCCGCGGCCGCGGCCGGCGCCGCGCCGGTGCGTGTGGTGAACGCCTCTCACTACGTTGTGTTTGTGCACCGCGTGTCAGCCAAGCACGGCCCAGATCTGCTGGACCGGCTGGCAGCCCTGGGATACATGTCGAACGCACGCCTGCGCGCCACCGCGTCGCGGCTGGCGGAGCTGCTGGGGCTGCGCAAGCGGCGGCGCGCGGCCGAGCCAGCGGCGGACGCCGCGACGGCGCACAAGGGCATGCGGGCGGTGGTGCAGCGGTACTACCGGCTCTTCTATGACGGGGGGCACGAGTGGCGGGGCGAGGAGGCCCAGCAGCCGCTCAAGGCGCCGGCGGCTGACGGCGGCGCTTCTGCCAGCGGCGGCAGCGGCCTGCTGCCCAGCCCTCGTGGTGGGCCCGTGGCCGAGGCCGTGGAGGGCGGCGGCGCTGGCGGCGGAGCCGCCTCCATGGGCGCAGCCGCCGGTGCACGCGCAGCCGGTGGCGGCGACAATGACGCAGGCAGTGACGGCGGCGGCGACGCTGACCAGCACCTGTGGCGCTCACCGGGCCTGGGCCTGCAGCGCACCGAAACCGCCCGCATCGAGGCAGACCTGCACGAGGCGGCGAAGGCTGCGGCGCAGCAGGAGGCGGCGGCGGCGGCTGAGACGGATCCCAACGGCGCCGCCGTGGCGGCGCAGCTGAAGCGCTTGTTCCCCGGGTCGTTCCTGGGTCTGGTGCCGGTGACCAATCACGACGAGGCGGACAAGCTGATCTACGAGTGGGACATGGCGATGCAGCATCTTGGAGATTCGATGTACGCGCTGCGAATGGAGGAGGAGCGGGAGGTGGCGAAGGCGAACGCGCACGTGCTGGCCGGCGGTCGCGGCAGGGATGTGGAGATGGGCGGCATGGATGCCAAGGCGGCGGCAAAGGCGAAGGCGGTGAGCCCCCGGGTGGCGAAGCTGCAGGCGGAGGTGGAGAAGCAGCAGGCGGCGGTGGTGGAGCTGGAGAGCCGCATCGAGGCGGCGCGGCAGCGGGCGCTGGCCAAACCCACCGGCTACTCCTACTTCGCGCTGTTCAACAGCTCGCAGGTGGGTGTGTGCGTGTGTGTGTGTTAATGACAGCAACAGCATGACGGACAACAAAGCCCGCCGATCAAGTGCGCGCAGTTACGTACCAATACCTACGCCGGTTACCGAGCTCCGCGTTGGCGATGTTGCCCTCGTTGTCTACCTTTGCATACTTACCCGCAAATAGAGCCTGGAACCCCCTACCCGGGCGTTTGGCATTCAGCCTCGTCCCCGAGGTGCACCTGTATGCGTCCATGCGCCGCGCCATCGACGCGCTAGAAACGTTTGCCCGGCACGCCTAATTCCCTGGTTCCCGCCCGCTGTCCGTAGCCATGCTCACCTATAGGCGAGCGCAAAAATGAAAGCATAGCGTGTGTGTGTGTGTGTGTGTGTGTGTGTGTGTGTGTGTGTGTGTGTGTGTGTGTTAAACAAACAAACAAGACGGACCAAACCCGCCAAAAACACGCGCACGCAGTTACATACAGATACCTACGCGGTTACCGAGCTCCGCGTTTGTCGACGTTGCCCCAGTTGTCTACCTTGTTATACTTACCCGCAATTTTGCCTGGAACCCCCTACCCGGGCGTTTGGCATCCAGCCGCGTACCGGGGTGCACCCGCATGCGCTGCCATGCTCCGCGTCGGCGACGCGCTATCAACGGTTACCGGGCACAACTCCCCCAATTCTTGTCCACTCCATATCCATTCTCACCTATAAGCGAGAGTAAATCAAAGGCATAGGGCGGCAGCACAGAAGTGTCACGGGCAGGCAAAATGGCAGTGGCGAAAAGGGGGCGGCGTGCAGCAAACATGCTACCTAGCTACCTAACACGCATCCCATTAACTATACTCATGCCCGAAAAGGGAACGAGTCAGGGGCGACGCGGAGACAAATGTCGCTAGGCTGCATGGGGTTCCGTGGCGGGCGGCGGTTACGGAGGCGCTGATTGCCCCGTAACCCGTGTGGCTGCTGTGCGTGTGCGCGTGTGTGTGCGCCGTGGGCTGGCGGGGGCTGGCCCCCCGCTCCCCACTCCACGGCGGCACCGATGCTAGGCATGCACACGGCCGCAGTGGCCGTGTCGGTGAAATCCGAGGTACTCCCCTGGGGGAGAGGGCACCAGAGCGCCAAGCGCGGCGGCCACAGTTCCACAGGGCAGTCGATGACCGATAGCGTCGGCTTGTCCCGCGCCAGAGCTCGCCGCGGGAGGGGTGAGGGGGGCGGAGGAGGAGGAGAGAGGAGGAGGGGAGGAGAGGAGGCCGAGGAGGAGGGGGAGGAGGAGAAGGGGGAGGAGGAGTGTGTGTGTGTGTGTGTGTGTAACTACGGTTTACAGTTGCTTGATAGAACCTCGTGATCGAGTGTCCTGAACAACTAACCAGCGCTAGAGCCAGGCTCCAGCACAGTAGTGTTCGCATAGTCTGGTAGTGCGTGTCTCCCAAGCATATGCGCGAAGTTGCGGAGTAACCCGCCGTTTCTGCCCTGTTGGCATACCCTCATCGACTTCTGTGAGCCGGCACTGTCGCTATGCATTGTTTGTTCGACTAGCAATAGGTCATGCACCAAACCAAGTCAGGCACACGTAGTCAGGGCAACTGCACAGCAAGCACACTGGGGCACAAACTACCGAAGTCCTTCCCTCACAGGGCAGAGTACGCCTATGGGCAGCCACACAATGAGAATAGGTCTGATTGCCATGCCGTCAATGTCCTAGCGTCGCCGTCACGCCAACCCTAGCCTCCACTAGCCTCGAAACCCTACACAGCGCGCGCCGCTCTCAGTGATCCGCCGTATGCATTACTGCATTGTGTGTGTGTGTGTGTGTGTGTGTGTGTGTGTGTGTGTGTGTGTGTGTGTGTGTGTGTGTGTGTGTGTGTGTGTGTGTGTGTGTGTGTGTGTGTGTGTGTGTGTGTGTGTGTGTGTGTGTGTGTGTGTGTGTGTGTGTGTGTGTGTGTGTGTGTGTAACTACGGTTTCCACGGTTGACTGATCGAGTCTCGTGATCGAGTACTCGGGACAACCAGCAAACAACGGGCACTCCAGGCTCTCGTTGCTGCTACCACGCGCCTCTCCTGCCCAGAGCGCATCCTGCTCTGGAGTCCACTGGAGAGAACGCACCAACCCCGGGCCACACCAGTAACCTCAGCTGGGTTACTCCTGACCAAAACGCCGCAGGGCCCAGCGGGCTAACCACCTCTAGGCAACGGCAAGGCACACCAGAGCACACCAGCTAACACCCACCACCGCACGCACACGCGCACACACGCACACGCACGCACACGCACGCTCAACAAGACACCCATAGGCTGCGGGGCTGAGTCCTGCGACCCTCGCAGCCTAACACGACCAAGACCTCAACCTAACCAGCACTCGACGCCAGGGCAGACTATGCCTACGGGCAGCCACAAACGCGTCTTGGCCACTAGGCCGGTCCAGGCCGAGAGGCCCGAGGTGCTCCAGCACCCAACCCGCTAACACCCTCAGCCCCCACAGCCCCTCTCACCCTGGCCCCAGTACCCGTGCCTGCCTACTTTCCCGAACCCTGCCCGCTGGGCCTTCTCACACGCCAACTCATTGGCGGCTCTACCAAGCGCTCTTGCGCTTCTAGTTAGGGCTGTTCCCTCTCAAGCCTCCATCTCGAACTCCAGTTCCACAGCTTGCGGCAGCGCGCACAGCAGTTCACCACCCACCACCGCCAGCATGGGGTGGGTGGCGTCCACGTCATCCCAGCCCTTGCGGGGCACGCCCAGCTGTGCGAACTGCATCAGCCGCGACCAGAAGTCCGCGACCGCGCGAGCACACACAAGCTGGACAGGGGTGACTCCCGGCGGCGGTGGCGTCAGCTGTGTGGGTGGGACCTCATCAGGGTCGGGATCCACCCCTACAGCTTCCGCCGCCGCCGCCACCGCCTCCACGTTCACTGCTGCTGTTGCCGCCGCCGCGCCTCCTTCGGCCGCTGCAGCGCGTGTCATCCCACGCAGCCGCACTCGGCCGTGCTCGATGGCAGACAGCGCCGCCAGGGCTACCACGTCCCACACGCATTGCTGGTAGCCCGGCGGTGCCTGCACCAGCCAGAGCTGGGCCTGGCTGATGGGCGGTGCCTCCGGGCTGTTGGCGTTGATCTGCGCCACCACAGCTTTCGCCACCGCACAGTCCCAGAAATGATGCTGTCGTGGCGGTGGCTGGGGGGTGGCCGCGGCGGGGCCAGCTGCGGCGGCGCCGCCGAGGCCACACTGTCCACACCCGCAGCGCTCGCGCCGGGCCGTAGGCATGTGTGAGTTGCCTGGCAGCGGCACGGCGTCGATGGCCAGCCGCCACAGAGTCTCGAAGTGGCGCCGCTCCCAGCGCACCTTCTGCCACACGCGCTCCAGGGTGCCCCTGATGTTGCCGAGCGAATTCACGGCCGCCTCTGGCAGGTCCTCGCGTCGCACCTCGGTGCGGAGCGGCAGGCCCTGCGCTGCGCGCTCATAGTCCTCGTGGAGGCCGGCGCGCCGTGTTGAGATGCTGTCCAGCTGCATAGCCGTGGCTACGCGGACTGACAGCTTGTCAAGGGGCACCGCGATTGACTCCATGCCGGGCAAGCGCCATCCCATGCGCGGCATGATGATGGTGCGGACCACCTCGCGCGTAGACGGCGCTGGCTGTGTAGCGTGGGCTCTCGCTGCATCTAGCCAGGCCTGCGGGACGTCTTGCAGCAGGCTCGCCAGCGCCCGCAGCGTGGGCCCTCGGCGTCGCTGGCGGCCGTCCGTCGGAGCCAGGTTGATGCGTACCCAGTCTGGCCAGTTAACTGCAGCGCCGTCGGCAGGCCGCAGGTCCCACGCGCGCACCAAATCACGGATGGTGACAAGGCGGGCGCAGGCGCGTAACTGTCGGTGGCGGTAGTCAAGGCCGCGGCCGCGGGTGCACTGGGCTACCTCGGCCAGCGCCGGCTCCCCCGCTGGCTCTGCGTCACTGTCTGCATCCTCCCCCTCCGACCCCTCGCCAGCTGTGGGTGGGCTGGGCGTGAGGAGCGGATTACCCCAGAGTGGTGCTGCCACGCACCACGTACCAGGCGTCGGCACCGGGTCCAGGGCTTGCACGGGCGGCAGCCACCCAAGTGCTGTGACTGTCCGCTCGGCGTCCTCTGGTAGGGGTTGCTCTGGGACGACATCGCCAGCGCCGCAAAGCGCCGGCACTGCCGTCAGTGCGCTGCTAGGGCGCAGAGATGGGTGGTGTTGGCGGAGGAAGGCGTCGTAGGCGACACACCACGGTTGGGGTTTGGGCGTGGTAGGGGTGGCGTCGTGGGCAGCCAGTCGGGCGGCCCACGTGGCATGTCGGGCACGCACGTGCTGCCTGATGGGCAGTGCTCCAAAACCACCAGCGGTGGGTGGCCATGTGTGTGTGTGTGTGTGTGTGTGTGTGTGTGTGTGTGTGTGTGTGTGTGTGTGTGTGTGTGTGTGTGTGTGTGTGTGTGTGTGTGTGTGTGTGTGTGTGTAACTACGGTTTACAGTTGCTTGATAGAACCTCGTGATCGAGTGTCCTGAACAACTAACCAGCGCTAGAGCCAGGCTCCAGCACAGTAGTGTTCGCATAGTCTGGTAGTGCGTGTCTCCCAAGCATATGCGCGAAGTTGCGGAGTAACCCGCCGTTTCTGCCCTGTTGGCATACCCTCATCGACTTCTGTGAGCCGGCACTGTCGCTATGCATTGTTTGTTCGACTAGCAATAGGTCATGCACCAAACCAAGTCAGGCACACGTAGTCAGGGCAACTGCACAGCAAGCACACTGTGTGTGTGTGTGTGTGTGTGCTTAGGCACCACATAGTACATGGATAACATCACCGGCACTTGCATCTCGCGCCGTACCCACAGTTCGCAGTCTGCGCTGTGTCCCTCCCACCACGACACCACTCACACGCCATCACTAACTGGGCAACGCCCCCGCCCGCGCCCGCACACTCACCCGCTCACCTTCCACCACCCTCCCTCACCACCAACACCAACACCAACACCACTCACCTTCCACCACCTTCCTCCACCTTCCTATCACCCTCACCAGGACGCCCAGCTGCTGGCGCAGTGCCAGCGCGTGGTGCCGCCGCGCGGGCCGGGCGCGCTGCTGTCCTTCGAGGTCATGCCCGCGCCCGCGCCCGACGACGTTAACTGGAGCGCGCTGTGGGTGACGCGCGGCTGGGAGCGCGCGCTGCGCGGCACCGTGTTTTGGATCCCGCTCATCATCACCTTCCTCATCCCCATCGGGCCACTCCAGGGTGCGGCGGCGGGCTGCGTGCGTGGCTGTGGCATGTGTGCGCGCGTGCACCGTATGGGCGCGTGCGTCCGCGTGCGCGTGCATGCGTTGGGGTGAATTTCGTGCGCACGTGAAGGGGCTAGGGCGGAGGCGCAGTGCGGGGCAGCGCTGCGTGTCGGTGTGCATGGCCCTGCATGTGCCATGTGCGTGGAGGGTGGCGGTGAACGGGCATTGAAGCATGATGGCCTCCGCATTGTGTGTCACGGCGTCTGCCACGCACCTGTGCCTCCACCCCGGCTTCCCGCCGCTGGTGCCGCCCACAGGCGCTCTCACCAGCCTCACAACCGCGCTGTGCTCGGGCACCCCCAGCACCGGCGCCGGCAGCAGCAGCAACAACGGCCTGTACGTGGAGTGGTGGTGCGAGACCACCGGCTTCGCGATGCGGCTGCTGCGAGCCATTGTGACCGGCATCCTGCCCTCGCTCATCGGATTCCTGTGGGAGACCTTCGCGATGCCGCAGTTCCTGTTCTTCGCTTCCAACATCCGCCGCCGGTGAGGGCTGCATCACGAGCGTACGGAGTGGGGCTGGGCGCCGCGTAGTGTGTACAGTAGTGCGCAGAGTATAAGTGGGGCGTGTGGGCCGGCGGCCCGTCTTGCATGCCCCACCTTCCGCTGGCGCGTCCTGCACGTGCCCACCGCCGACCAATGTCACTGTTCATATCGGTTCCATGCTGCTTGAACCTGTCAACAGCCCGGTGAGCTTCAACGGCGTGGAGCGAGAAATCCAGGGCAAGTCACTACTCAAATTCTCAGTGTACCGTAGTCGGTTTGTAGTCGGTGTTGGGGAGCCCCTGCCCGGGACAGGCTGCAGCTCCCCAACCGATCCGTGGCTTGTATTGTGGGCCGTCCAGCGTGGGATGTTCCTGCCGCAACTAAAGGCCGCGCCGCCGGCTCCACGTGATGCATGGACCTGTTTGCGCACATCCACAAATGCCACCTCGCTCGTGTCCGCGTGCACGTGCGCGCAGGCTGGTTCTGGTGGTACGCGCTGCTCAACACGTTCATCGGCGCCGTGCTGGGCGGCGGCGTGTTTTCGCAGGTGCGTGCATGCCGCTGTGGTGTGCTGCGGCGTGCGTGCTGCGGCACGGGTTTGCGCGGGTTTGTTCCACGTGTGTCGATTTCCCCGTTAAGGCCATGCCATTCCCTCGATTGCAAATCCCATGTGTGTAGCTCGGCACCTTCCTCAAGTCGGAGCCCGGCACCTCGCACACGCTGCAGCGCGTGGGCACCGGCGTGGTGAACACGGGTAGGTGCCGCCAGCAGGCTGGAGGGGGCTTGTTGGATGCTGCTACTGCTGATCCGTGAAGCGCACCGGTTCGGTGCACCGTACTTGCCCGTACTGTTGCGACTACGTTTGGGGCTCTGCCGGGTGTGTACGGTATGCACGTGGACCGCGTCCACCTGTCTGTGAGATGTGTGTGCTGCCTGCTGATGCCATGTTCCCCCTTGCTTATCACAGCCAACTTCTTCATTCAGCTGGTGATCGCGCGTGCGGTGAGTGCGGGTCCCAGTGCTGCTGCGGCTGCGGCGGCATGGCTGGGCGGGTCGTACACTGCGTGGGTGCCGCTGGGTGCAGCGTGGAGGAGCCAGCAGTGGTGGGCAACGATTGGGTTGGGCGGGTCTGTTCAATGTGCGGCAGGTGGTTGACCTGCACGCAGCCGAGCCCGCCACTCGAGAAGCGGCCGTGTGCTCAGCCAAGGCGGTGGCCGCCTGCTGGCTGATTCACTTGCAGCCCCGTGCTGTGTGTCCACGCTGGCTGCACAGTAGCACTCACTGAGCCTCTGCACACCGTTAATGCCCTTGCTTCCGACTCCCGCTCAACCGCAGCTGTTCACCAACTGCCTCAAGATCGTCTTCCCGCACGAGGGCTCCATGTTCACCTCGATCTTCAGGTGCGGCGGAGTAATGCGCATAACCTCACGCGCACATTTTAAGTTGCGGTTGTGACTCAGCGATGCCGTACATGGCCGCTGTGCCAAGCAGCTTGTGATGTCACCGTATGACGCTGGCATCGCTTGACAACGTTTGCAGCAGTACTCCAATTATGTTTCACTCAAGGTCCCCGCGGCGCTGACTTGTCCCCCGCCCTCGCATTCAACCACCCCAGGTCCTGCCTGTGCATGTGCCGGCCCCAGACCCTGCGCCTGTCCGCCTTCATCCACCAGCCGCCCTCGCTGCGCTCCTCCACCCTGTACAACTCAATGATGAGTGTGAGTGGGCGCGCAACCCCGCGATCTAGCGGGCAACTCAGGAGAGGGGTTGCTTGATTGCTGGCTCACAACAGGGGGACAGGACACATCGTGCAAGTGCGCATCTTTTTTGGTGTTGTTGTTGGTGGTGATGCGCGGCCATGGAAGATGGCGGGGGCGGTTGAGCAGTAGGTGCGGGGGGATTCGGGGCGATTGCCTCTTGCACGTGGCGCGCAACGTCGTCCCCACCCGCCACCAAAAACGCCGCGCCTTTCTGTCGTTTCCTTTTGCGTGGAACAGGTGATGCTGTTTGGCTTCGCATACGCGGTCATATCGCCCATCATCCTGCCCTGCTGCTGGTTCTACTTCCTCACCGGGTTCATCAGCTATCGCTACAACCTTGTCAACTTCTACGAGCGCGGCTACGACTCGGGTGCGTGCGTGCGTCGATGTGCCAGCGCCGCTTGCCAGCGCTGCCACTTGCCGCCGCGGCGAGGTGTGCAGGTCCTGGCTGTGTTTGCAGGCAGCATAGCATGCATGCCCGCATGCCAACTTGAAGCCCTGCAAGCACCCCGCACGGACCACCACCGGTCACTCCTGTAGTGGAAGCTAGATGGCCGAGGGCATGCATGCTTCTTGTCACCATGCATCAGACACATGCTGCCGCCCCCCCCCCCGCCCCCCCTGCCAAAGCTCACTGCGCCCACCAAACACCACGTACGGCGGTACCCCGCACGTTACGCGCACGTGCAGGCGGCCGCATGTGGCCGGCGCTGTTCGGCCAGATGGTGGGCTTCATGGTTGTGCTGGAGCTGCTCACCGGCACCGTGCTGCTGACCAACCAGTCCTGGGAGATGGCGGCGGTGATGTGGGCGACGCTCACGCCCGCGCTGGCGGTGGGTGGCTGGGGTGCTGCGATAGAGGTTGGAGGAGTGGTGTCGTGTACGGAGTTCCTAGCGCTGGTGCTGGTGTGGGCGATTGCAACCAGCGATCGAGGTGCGCTGCGGCCCGCAGTTGCCGCGCGCTGCCAGACACTCAAGTGTAGGCCACTGCGCGATGCGGGTGCTGGCCCTGCATCGTACTGGTCTGCTCCGCCGCACGCCATGCCCCGCACGCCACGCCACGCACGCCACGCCACGCACGCCACGCACGCAGGTGTTCTGGGCCACCTGCCGCCGCATCTACCTGGAGCCGCTCAAGCACCCGCCGCTGTCGGTGGTGGCGCGCGAGCCGCAGGGCTGCGTCTCCGTGGACCCGCTGGTGTACGTGCCGTGCGCAATCAGGCCCGGCGCGCTGGGCTGGTACCCCGAGCAGGGCAAGGTCTGGCAGAAGTGAGTGGGGGGTAGTTTCTCCAATGAGTGGGGGGGCTAGCTGGGCGCAGCCAGAGGGACAGTACGCAGGCAGCCTTGGCGTCCGCTTACGTTCCATGTCATGCTAGGGTTGCAGGATTGTTGAACTGCGTTCTCTCGGTTGCCACTGACTGCCGCTCGGCCGCGCCACCCCCTGCTAAACGCGTACAGGTACGCGCTGCCCAAGCATCACTGGTAATCGTTGGCGGTCACAGGTATCACAGGTGGCATCATGATTCATGGGTACATTGCAGCGTTGCTCGTGTGCCGTACATGGATTTGGAGGGACAAGTGTCCGAGGTTGGTTGTCCGGGCACGGTGTATGGCACGAACGACTGGGGTATGGACGCTGAGAGTGTGAATGTAGGTTGTGCTGGAGCGCAACTGCTGCAGCCGTCTTTTAATGTTAGATGGTGTTGACCGCTCAAACTGATAGGCTAGGGCAACCCTCAACCCTCGGGCTTCACCTCCATCACGCATACCGTATACTGCATTGACGGCGCGCGCGCTGCGGGAGGCCGTGGGCATGGCGATGGGTGCTGTGCCAGATGACTCGTTGCAAGCATATGACAGCGCTGCGTCGTGGTGGTTCAGCAGTTGCGATGGTACAAGGCAGGGGGCAAGTTGCCGGAGTCTCATACTGTAGCAGCAGCTCCCGGTAGTTGAGGTAGGTAGGCGGTGAGTCCGCCTGTGGGGCTGCGCAGCCGTGTGGGGTATCGGTGCCTTGTAGCTACCTCGGTCATGGACATGGCGAGACAGGGTCTGATCATGGCTGCGTCTGTGGGCAAGGCGACGCTGCGGTGGACAATGAGTGCGCCGCGCCCCTTGCCGGGGGCCGGGGTACGCCAACGCGTGCACCACGCACCTGCTGGCGAGGGGGCCGCACACATAGCCTGCGTCCCTGTTGCAGGTGCTGAAGTGCGCGACTCCAGTGGGTATGACAGGTGATCCCGAAACGGGTTCGTGAACCCACTCCCCCGAGCCCCGACCAGCACCCGGGTACAGTAACTCCGGCGCGTTACACCAGCAGCGCGCTCCTGCATACTGTCGCAAATTGTTTCTTGACTGTCGGGTATGGGACTCTGCTTCACACTACGGGATTCTGTCCTTTCGCTCTGTACCCTCGCACCCCCGACCAGCACCCGGTCGCGAGCTAGTAGCCTCAATAGGTGCGATGTTCGGCCGAAATTCGCCCGCACGAATGAGAAACCATGTTCGTACCTATATTATCTTAGGCCTTGATTGCCCATGTTGCATCGACCACCGCGGGCAACCGCGCAGTGAATCCCGCTGAAGATCAGCGGCTCCGTGGCGTAATGGTGGCGCGTCGGATTCCAATGCTCATGGCATCATCCGAAGGTTGGGGGTTCGATCCCCTCCGGGGTCATACATTTTAAAAATTTTTGATCGCCTGCAGCCCGCCAGGGACCCCGCCCAGCCCGGCCCTGCGGTGTGGCACGACGGCACACAGCCTCGGCAGCTCACGCAGTCGCAGCGGCTTTTAAGCGGGCGCGAAAAGCCCTGCCAGAAGCTGTGCACCCAACGTGTAAACCTACCCGCTGTGGTGACTACGCTTGTCATCCCTATGTCCAGGGTTCGGGAATTCACCATGCGCACGGGACGTCGCCACGTGCCATGATCCATCAACCCTCTGGGGGCCGTGAGGGCTCAGGCACCGTGCACCAGGTGCACAGCCAGTAGAGCACGGCTGCTTGATCTGCACGACATGAGTATACTCTCCGGAAACCTGTGGCCGGCCACGTGTATTGGACTTCACGTTGCCTAGCAGCACCGGAAGCGGCCTGGGCCCGTCTCAACGCGACGGCACGACACTTGGCACCATCATCATCCAGCGGGCACCTGGCTCAGCACAAGAGTCGGATGTGCAATGCTGGAAGATATTAAAGTGCACCTATAATAACTTCGACAGATTGAGGCTTTCGTGGAACAGTGCGTTGCACCTGCAGTCAAGGCCCCCGTTCCCGTACTCGCGCCGATTGGGTTTATGGGCCGAATTCCAATCGGCAAGGCCGCTTATGGCTTTACTCTTTCACACATAATATTGTCCAACATGTCAAGCATGCACCCAACAGGGCGACACTATTGGGGCCTGCACTCTTGTACCATGGTGCCACACATAGTCTGCCACGAGGTTGACACAGTAAGCTGTTTTAGCCGGTTGGAATGATGCTCAGATATATAGCATGACCGGGCTCATCCCGACGGTGTGCGGTAGCGAGCTCGGTAAAGCTTGGGCCGGGCGGGCTGGCGCCTGCGTCCTTCTTTCGTTCGAGGAGCACAGCATCGGCCAAAGCAAGCTCTTTGCTTGTTTTGGTGGAGGGTGCGGGAGTCCTGGGCCCAGGCGCCGTGTTTGGGCGGTCGAGGCTAGCTGCCCCTCCGCCACACAACCACACTGGACAAAGCTACTTACAAATGAACAGCAGCTGCAAAAATTACCAGAGCTGCAGCGAGTGCTCGAGTTGTCCTCCAGGTTCGTCCAACGGTTCCAGGGCCGCAGTTTGTGTTTAAGGCTTGGATATTGGGAGCATTCAATTAGCTTGTCAAAAATCATCGTTGAAAATAACCTGCTCCGCCCGTTCATCTGCCTGCGGCCTGCTGAAACCGCCCGTCGTTCGCAAACCCTGGTGCCCGCAACCTGCCCCTGCCCCGCCTGTTCGCAGCGCTGCGGCGTGCTTCTCGGCGTTTGTGGGCTCAGTCAACGGCAGCGCTGGCTGCGAGCCGCTTCTTCTGTTCAGTTGCCGGATCGAAGGCGGGGAAAGCGTTGCGAGATTGCCGCGCGAGCGGGCGACACGCCCAGGCGTGCTCATCGTGCCGCAGCAGGCCGCCGGGGGCGCGGCCACACCATGGGCAGCACTGACCGCACTGCTCCCCATCTGGCACACTGGCGGCCCCGCCACCAGTGTGCCTGCATTGGTGGCAGCTGCCCACCCATCAGCGGGCATGGCCGTAAAGTTGGAGGCAGCCGTGGCAAGGGTCGACCCCGCAGGCGCTCCCGCGCTTGCTGTCAACACCGCGGCCTGTTGCGTCACCGTACTCGAGTTCCCTGGACGTGTGCTGTACCAGAATGCGCGCAGCCTCGCATACTATGGAAACCTGACCTCGCCGGGAGCGGGCCGACTTGGAGAGGCGCTGTTGCGCCGGTTGCTCATCAGGGGCAAAGCCGTGCGGGCCTTCGGCCCCTCGACGCCGGCACCTCCGCAGCAGCACGCGCACCAGGAGATGCCACCAGCACCAGTCACCGCCGATCAACGCGGGCGCCGCCACTCTCAGCCGTTGGAACTGTTGCCGGTGGGCTATGGGAGCGGCGTTGACGGGGCGCGGGCGCACGGGCAGCAGCAGCGAGATGCCCGGCAGCCGCATGGGTCGCTGGCAGCGGCAGCGCTGCCCAAGCCGGGGACCGTGTCGGGCATGGATGCAGTGGGGGGCACATGGCACGTTGCAGCTGCGGCCGGCCCCACCGGGGCAGCTGCAGCCGGCTTCGGTGCTGGTCGTGCCGATGGAGGGGCTGCTGGCGGCTCCAGCGGCCGCTTCGGGGCTCTCATCCAGCAGCTGTTGGAGGCCCTGTCCGAAGGACTGGTAGGTTGGAGTGCAGGGGTGTGTGTACGGCACGTGTGGGCTCGAATGGCCTTGCTTGGAGCAGGCACGCATGAAGCCAGCGTCTGCACAGCAAGACTTGATCGCACGTGGCCTGTGTCATCCACTGCCGTAGCCCACTCGTACGTTGACCTCCTCGCTCCGTGTCGCGCTGGCTGCTGCGCAGGAGTTTGAGTGCGTGGCCTCGGTGCCAGAGAGCATGTCCGGCCTGGCGGCTGCCGTGGAGCAGGCGTATGGGCGCGTCAGCCACATGAGCACCGGCACCAGCAGCGCCAGCTGGGGGCTGCACGGGGGCGCCGGGGGGGAGGTGCTGCTGGACGACACGGACAGGTGCGCGGCACGCAGCTGGGCGGGTGTGTAAGGTTGCGTGCGCCGCCTCCGGCCTGCGCCTGCGCCTGCGCCTGCGCCTGGGTGGGCATGCGTCATGTGTCACGTGCGGGGCAAGCGAGCGGCAAGCCATGCAGACAGTACCGTGGCGTGTCGCGTGCGCAAGCATGCACGCACGCACGCACCCCTGCACGAGCACGCTTGCTGCCGCAGACCGGCAAATGGCATGTACCCTCACCTGTGTGCGGTGTGTGTAGGGCCCTGCTCGATGCGCTCGTGGAGCCGGATGAGGAGCAGGCTGCAGCAGAGCTTGAGCTCGCGCTTGACCCGGAGGCGGACACCCGCGGCGGAGGGGCCAGCGATGACCGGCTCAGAGCGACCAAGGGGGAGCCTGCAGCCGGCGCCGCGGCACACGCAGCTTCACCACGCCACCGGCGGCCACGACGCAGTTTCAGCGAGGTTGGGGAGCGTGAACTGAGCGCGACGGCGGTGCAGCAGCAGCAGCATGTGGCGCTACGGATGCCCGGGAGTGCTGGAGATCAGGGCGGTGCCACCAAAGCCGCACCTGGTGCCGCTGGGGTGGCAAGCACAGCAGCAGCCGGCAGGCGGGGGGCCCGGGAGGCGGAGGAGGCAGGAGGCAGTGCCCAGGGGCTGCCGCTGGCGTCGCACATGTCGGCGGCGTGTGCACCGAACAACGACAGCGCCGGCAGCACACTTGGGAGCGGTGGCGGCTTCAGCAGCCGGACGCCAGCACGACCTCCCAACGCCGCCGTAGTCCACGGCAACAGCACCCGCAGCTGGGCGTCCACGTGCGCATCAGCAGGTCCCACAACCCTGGACTCAACCACGGCCGCAACCACCACCATTGGCGGTCGCCTGCTCGCCGCAGGCTCACTGCTCGCACAGGAAACACCAGCGATAGCGCACGTCAGCAGCCCGGCATCGCAGCTGCCGATGCGCCCTGGGGCTGGGGTAGAAGCCGCGCTACAGCAGCAGCAACCGCACCGCGACAGCGCACTAGAAACACCGGACGAAGGGTCTGCCCCCGCGGCTGGCAAGCCTGGGCATGGAGACCCAGGTAAGGGGGTTGCGGCGCACGGCCACGCCGCACCTTCATTCGGTGCTCCCGAGCCCGCAGTGTCAGCTGCGCGGCACACGCCAGGCGAGCAGCTGCCGGCGGCGGGGCAGATGGATCAGCAGCCCGTGTGGACCGCGGCGGCGGCTGCGACTACCACTCTGGCCATATCACCTGGGGTCAGGGGAGGCAGCGAGGCAGCTGCGCGGCCCGCAGGTGCGGCGGCCGATGCGCACCCTCAGCAGCCGACCGGGCAGCCGCCGGCGGTGGGCGTCATAGCCATCGCCGGTGGCGGCGGTGGGGGCCGCCGTGCGCCGAGCGGCGGGCACGGAGGTGTGACAGCAGCCACGCTGCACAGTGCCTTCGCGCACTACGCCGCCACGGCTGACCTCAGCACGTCGCCCTTCTCGTCACCAAGACGGGCTGCCGGGCCCGCGTTGATGGAGCCTGCGGGTCTGGGCAGCGGCGGCGGCCAGCATCGCCACGCCTCACACAGCGCCGCCGCCGCGGCGGCGCCATCACGGGCTCTGGTTCTGCTCGCTCCCGAGGACGTGCGTGTCAGCGGTGGTAGCGCATACAACAGCCCCGTGCAGCTGCTGCCGGGAGGCAGCGCAAGCTCCTCCATCGCCCTCAGCGCGCATCAAGGCGTACCTAGCCGCAGCGTCAGCCGGATCCCCAGCATCCACCGCAACCCGTCCCACACCATGCAGCGCCTCCTGCAGGGCGCAGCCGCAGCCGTCGAGACGCGCCGCCGCCTGCTGCGCCGGACCATGAGTGAGATGACGCTGCCGGAGTCAGCTTCCCGATCCCGGCCGTCGCCAGCCGCCGCAGCAGCGGCGCTAGGCGGCGTCACTGGCGGGGCTGGCGCGGGTTCGGGCAGCAGCGGTCTGGGGCCGGGCAGGGGCAGCCGGGGTGGGCACGCCGCCGATGTAACACGGCGCATCTCCACTTTGACCGCCCCGCGCCCTGCACACCAGCCGCAGACGCAGTCGCCGCGCTACGGCACGTCGAGCAACGGCTTCGCTCTTGGCCCCCACGTCACCAGCGCGATGGCAGCCGCACAAGCGGCTGCTGCAGCTGCCTCGCGGGCAACAGGCACGCCGTGTGCCGCCGCAAGCGGCAGCGGCGGTGGTGCGGGCGGCATCCGGAACGGGGCGGCCAGCAGTGGGCCCCGGTTCATCGGCCGGGTGCTGTCCGAGTCGATGTACAGTGAAAACACAGCCATAACCACTGGCTGCCTGGCGGGCGCAACCATGGCGCTGCCATCTTTCGGGGACACTGCGGACAGCGAGGCGCTGGTCGGATCGCTGATGGCGGGCTATCCGGACAATAACGGCGGCAGCGCCGCAGATGGCGACCCAGGGAGAGCGCTGAACCGGCGGGAGCTGGGAGCAGCGGTGGCCGGCGGCCCAGGCTACCAGCAGCAGCAGCAGCAGCAAGGGCTGTCTTGGTCGCGGGCGCTTTCGCCGCGCGGCGTGATTGCGGCGCAGGCTGGCTCTCTGCTGCGCAGCGCCGAGCTGCAAGTGATGAGCAGCGGGGGCTTCGGGGAGAGCATTGAGGCCCGCGCGGTGGTTCTGCCGGTGGCGGCGGCGCTGTCCGGTGGCGGCCGCCGCCAGCTCAGCGGCCGCATCACCAGTGCCGCGGCGCTGCAAACCCTGTGGGACATGGACGACGACGCCGCGCCGGCGGCTGTGCAGGGGGACGGCCGCGAAGGACTAGAGGGCCGGGCGGCGGCAGGGGTGTTAGGCAGCACGGGCCCTGCTGACCCCGCCAGGGAGGCTGCGGCTGGCGATGCAGCTGCCAGCCGTGCATCTCCAAAGGGCGAACGCGTGCTACTCCAGCTGCGGTCGCTCATGCAGGCGGGGGCCGCCGATCCCTTTTCTGGCCTACCAACGTTGTCGCCGCCGCCGCCGCCCGCAGAGCTGCCAACGCCTGGGCTGGTAGGCGGCTCAAGCCTCAGCATGTCCGCCGCCGCAGGCACCACCCTCACGACGCCGACAGGCACCGCGGCCGGTAAGCCAGGTGTGCCGGTGAGCGCCGCGCGCAGCCTACTTGCGGCGGTGGCAAGCAGCGAGTTTGCGAGCAGCAGCGCTGGAATACGCACGGAAGGCGAGGACATATTTGACACAGCCGACGGCCGAGCAGAGCCTGGTGCTGGCCCTGGTGCCAGCAGCAATCAAGGCCTGCTGCCTGCCGAAGGCTCGCACCGAGGCACGGGTGGCAGCGGGTCAAAAGGCAGCGGCGACGCACCGGATGGCACGCCAGCAATCGAGCCCGCCACCGGCAACACCAGCAGCCTTGGGCCCTTGCCAGCGGATCGCGAGGGGGCCGCGGTGGCAGCACCGCTGCCGGCACTGCCCCGGAGGATTGGGTTCAGCGGCCTGGGGCGCGGAGGGAGCAGCCTGCAACGGGCCTCCATGTCCAACTCCCTGATCGCGCGTGACTTCGAGTCGATTGAAGAAATGCGCCAAAGTGAGGACTCGCCTGCTGCTGCCGGGCGCAGCATTCCGCAGCCGGGTCTGGGCATGAGCGCGCCGGGGCACTCCTCCATCAGCCCACTGTCGCACCACGGCCGGGACCAGGGCGCCTCGCCGCATCAGAGCCCACTGCAGCTGTCAGACTCGCTGCAGGAGGCCGACGGCATCCCGGGAAATGCAGAGCCGGCGCCGGTGGAGATGCGGCTACCCGCATCGTTGGGCAGCGGTCCACCTATTGGTGGCTTTGCCGGGCGAGGCTCGGCCACAGGGATGGGTGGCAGCAGGCCAGCCTCCCTTGTCTCCACTCCGCAGCCCATCGCACCAGCCTCGTCAGCGGCTGTCATACTGGCGGCGCGAGGGCGGACATCGAACGCAGCTGCGCGCCGCCGCAGCATGCCGCAGCTTGTGATGGGTGGCTTGGCGGGGGCGGGGGCGGGCGCGGGCACGTCGCAGCCGCCAGGCATTGAGCTGGTGCCATTGGTCGGAAGCGCCGCCAATGCAGCTGCAGGCGGCGTGGCAGGCGGCAGCTCACACAGCATGCACGGCATGGCTCCCGGCCGCGGCCGGCCCCTGGCATCTGAGTCGGGGTATGGTGCGCACGTGGCCGGCGGCAGCTTCATGGTCCTGTCCGCTGGGCTGGCGGCGGGGGCCGGTGGGGGCAGGACCGCCGGTGTGGCCGCCGGCCGCCGGCCCACCACGCGCGACCGCGTGGACCTGTTGCTGCTGGGCAGCAGGCAGCGCGAGGTCGCGGTGAGCGGCAGCGGAGTCGCAGGCAGCGGTGCCGGTGCTGGAGGCGCAGGCGCAGGCGGAGGCGGAGGCGGCCCCTGCGTTGACAGGAGCTTCCGCTCCCAGCAACTGCCCGTAATCTCCTTTGGGCTAGAGGCGCTGGGCGGCACAGGGCCGGCGGCGGGCACAGGTGGCGCCAGCTTGACTGGTGGCATCGAGCTGGGCGGCGCTGCAGGCGGCGGCGGCAGCACAATGTTCATGGAGACGATCGGTAGCGGCAGCGAGCACGCGTCACCCAGCGCTGCAATCGACGTGGAGAGCAGCCGGCCGGGCGGTCTGTACGCACCGGGCGGCGGCAGCGCGCAGTGGCTGCCAGCCGTGCCGCTCCACCTCACCAGCAGTGCCGGCAGCCTCTGCGGAGGGCAAGGCGGCAGCCCGACTGTGGCCCCCGGCAGCTGGGCGGAGCACGGTGCCAGGGCTGGCGACAACGGCACCGCAGTAACAAGCGGCCCGCAGCCGCCAACGTTTTCCGGCGGATTCACGCGCGCGCTTGCAGTGGCAGAGCTACAGCCGGACCCGCACGACGCGGCGCATGGCCGCGCGGGCGTCCGCGAAGCTGAGCCCTCTGCTGGGCTGCCGCCACCCACTCGCCAGCAATCCCAGCGCTCAGAGGCGGCTGGTGGGATGCCGGCGGCCGCGCAGGCTCAGCCAATGCCTGCAGGGGCCATGGCCGGCTCAGCACCACCGCAGCACGCCACCGCGCCCGGGCCGGCGGTAGCATCGACGCCTGCTGGCAATGTGCCCCCCACCAAGAAACGCTGCTGGCACCGAGTGCATGTCGCGCTCAGCCACGGGGCGGCGGCGGCGGCTGGCGGCCACGAGGATGCGGCGGCTGAGCAGCAGCATCGCGAGGGCGACGTGCCGCTGAGCAGTCGCGGCGGCGGCAGGACGACAGGGCGCGGGCGCGGGCGCAGCATGGTGCTCACAATCACACAGGTGTGTGGAGTGGAATATGGGTGCGGTGTGGTGTGGTTGGTTGCGAGGATGGTAAGGAAAGGGCGGCTACTTGTTTTGTTGGTCGCAGCAGTTTCTTGGCTATCCATATGCGCTGCTCCGCACCGCTGCTCCGCACTCCCGCAGGTGGACGTGACCGAGGTGGTGGAGGCGCAGGCGCAGCTGACAAAGCTGCTGGAGCGGGAGCACAAGGTGTGTGGCACCGCGCGTGCAGCTGAAAGGAACGGAAGGGTCTTACGGTGGTGTGCGCGTGCAGCAGGGCGTGCGGCAGGCCGGCGCGCATGCGGGCTCAGCCTGCGGCTACCGTCCTGTACTTGGTCACTGGCCCGCCTGGTTGTCCAAGTCTTAGTCTGCTCCTGGACATGATCACGGTCACAGGTGCTGGAGAGCATCTACCCGCGCCACGTCATCGAGTTCCTGGCGCTCCACACAAACGACGCCGAGTCCGAGGAGGCGCAGCGTCGCGAGCGCCGGGAGCGCCAGGCCCACCGCCATTCCGGAGAGGACAGGGCGGGAGGTGGTGCTGACACCAGCCACCACGCGGCTGCGCCGGCCGCCACCGGCTCCGCGGGCACCACCGGCCGGGGCGACAGCGGCCCGGGCGGCGGCAACGTGGCGCGCATGGCGTCGCTCGCCACCTGGCACCAGGCGGTCACGGTCCTGTTTGCGGACATTGTCGGTGAGCCCCTGGGCGGGGGGCATGTATGCAGGGGTTATGCGTCATCAGCCTGGTGTGTGTGTGCAGTGTTATGGCGTCGTGGGCGCCGGCCAGCCGCACCTGCGTGACGCTGTCTGGGGCTGCGCATCTGCTGACGTCGGCGTGCCGCATGCTGTTGCCCCGCAGGCTTCACCACCATGTGCCAGACCACCGCTCCGCTGACGGTGATGGCTTTCCTGGTGCGTTGATGGCCCCTGAGGCCTGAGACATGCAGCGCGTTTGCGGTTGTGCGCTGTGGGTCAGTGGGTGTAAGGGAGTCGTGGTGTTGCGTCGAGCCTTTACAGACGCCACATCCCCCGCGCCCCCCTCCTTGCAACAACTTGCCCCTCGCAGAACAACCTGTTCAGCCGCTTTGACGGCCTGGTCGACATCTACAAAGTCTACAAGGTGGAGACCATCGGCGACTGCTACATGGTGGCGGGCGGACTGGTGGCACACGATGACGACGGTTACAAGTCGGTCATCAGCGAGGGCGAGGACCCGCTGCACGCAGTGCGCGTGATGGAGTTTGCCAAGGTTGGTGCGAAACGCGCCGGGCTTTTCGAATAAGGAATGATCGGGAACCTTTACTGCTGGCTATTGTTGCGGATATCGTTTGCGACTCACATTGCAACCTGCCGGCCCCACCACCTGACTCACACAGGCCATGCTGCGTGCGTCGCGAGAGGTCCAGCTGCCTCACAGCGGCGAGCCGCTGGAGATCCGCATCGGGCTGCACAGCGGCTCCGTCGTGAGCGGCGTAGTGGGCGAGCGAATGCCGCGCTTCTGCCTCTTCGGCGACACCGTCAACACCGCGAGCCGGGTGCGTGCGCGCGGCCGGACCTGCCACGCCCGCATTGCTTGCCAGCTGTCTGAGCGTACGCCTGTGCGCGCAACACCCGCTGTGCTCCTTACTCACAACCAAAGAAGGCACACGCGGCGGTGTTATACTGCTCATTTTGTGGCAACATACGCACTCAGATTGTTCTCTCCCTTATGTTCTCTAACACACAGATGGAGAGCACGGCGCGGCCCGGCACCATCCACGTCTCCGCGGCCACGCGCGCTCGACTGCCCAATGAGGCCTGGCGCGACCGCGGACTGACACAAGTCAAGGGTAAGACCTGTGCCCCTGCATTCAAGCGCTGCCGATGCAACCTGCATCCCGGCGCACTCATGCCAAGAGGTCCTGGCCTTTCCTGGCCTTGCCGCAGCCGTTGTCTCCGCGGCCCACTGCCAGCCAACCAGTTGTTGCGCCCTTGCGTGGGCCCGTCCCCAACAGGGAAAGGCGACATGCGGACCTACGAGTGGATGGGCGATGGGGAGGGGGCCAGCGCGGAGAGCGGCCAGCAGCTGAAGCGACTGGTCGGGCTGTACCTGTGAGGCGGCGCGGTCGGGGCACGCACGGTGCGGCCGTGTGCGTGGCCCGTGTGCGTGGCCCCCAAAATGTAGCGCACGAGCCTGAGTCCGTTAACGCTCTTGAGTCCTGATTACGGTACCTATGCCGGGCCCCTGGAGCCCTGGCGCCCCTGGGCCGATGGCCACTCTGCATGGCCGCACATGATGCGCGGCAGCGGCACTGGAATGGCCGCGTGCTGCTCGACTTGCTCCGTTGCTCGTCATGAAAATGCGGGTAGAGCCCGGCGCGTGTGTGGGCTTGTACATCCCACCCAGGTGCCGTGCCCACGCCCTGATGGTTGCGCGTGTGCGCTTGTGTGCGCGCGTGTGAGGCCGCGGACTGCCCAAGATAGCGTTTGTCCAGGTGGCTGCGCGCTCATGTCAATGAATCAAAATGCTCGTGAGGGAGATGCATGCCGGGGTTCTTCAGTGTCTGGAGGGTTTTTATTTTTGCCTGCTTGTTGCAGTGGTGGGACGGTAGATTCCATGCCATGCCATTCCTGGGGGTTGGTACTGCAAAACATTTCAATCGCAATTCAGCATCCATAGACCATAGGTAGGCATGCAAGCAGTAGTGCGGGTAAACCGAACAATTCCACATCACACGTGGTTTGTGCACGTGGTCGACTGCTCCCGCTTCAATCGTCGATTTTTCAGACGAGGGACAAGTTACGCAAGTGTTTGCTGCTGAATTCAAATGCAAGTGGCTGGAGCTACTGAGTCAGCTAGGCCAGCAAGAGCGCCAGGGTGCAGAAATCCTCAGACACTGTGATGCAAGCAGGAACGGGACGGACACGGGGAGGTTGGTTTAAATCGGGTTGCCGGTTTGCGCAATTGCGCCTTCCGCTACACATGACGCACGGCCGGCCGGGAACGTTAGGGGGCTGACTGGAGTGCTGGACGCAGGGCTCCCTCTGGCAGGGGATGAATGGGTAGTGGTGGTAGGACCAGGGCATGGGATGAGAGCGGCATGCCCCAGTGGTGACAGATGAATCCCCGAACCCAACGAGCCCGGGCGCGGTAGCAAGGCAGGAGTTGCGGCTGTGCGACGCGGTTACTATACCGATGCTGGCTGGCTGTCGCAGTTTGCTGAAGCGCGGTCCTCACACTCGGGCGCCCGGCCAGGCTAGAGCACCAGACAGACACATGCGACGCCACACCGCGGGAGACGCATCGTTGCAGCGCACCTGCGAGCAGGCGACCGGCGTCCACGGATGAGCGCCGTCGACGGACACCAGGAGAATGTGAACAGAGTGCAGCAAAACAGTGGCCGGGATGAATGGGTACTGAGTCGACGCGGTGTGCCCCCAGGGACCAATCGCTGTCCGCCAATTTGGGTCGGTTCAATTACGCCGAAGCTCGGAAATTGGAATGGAGTTTGACTTATATGAGGAGAAAGAAGGAGAAGGAAACGTGAGGGGTGGCGCTGACGGTGCCTGAGAGTCTGAGACCGTGTCTGAGACCAAGCCTGAGACATCTCGAGCAATACAAAGCAGGGGCGGCCAGGCACAAGACCAGGGTCTGCAGTACGAGGCCAACACTACGGTGTCCCAACAAAGGGAGGTTGAGATGGGCTCTGCGGAAGCCCTGTAAGCATGGCTGTCGAGCGACGGACTCACGGACACGGGCTCGCGTACGGGGAGCGGGGACAGGATTTGGATCCTGCACGGCTGCACGCAGTCCATCGCGCCCGCAGTCAAGGGACGCGGACCACAGACTCGACATTGCACGCTATTGGGGCATTTTATTACGATTACGCATTGCCGGACCTGCATCACTGTGAGCTCGGCGAGAACTTTACACATGGCGCTCGTGAACTGGAGACCGTGAACGGAGGCCTTGCTGCGATAAGAACTTTACTCTAGCTTACAGAACTGTCAGAACTAAATCATTGCGTTGGTAATCCTGCCTTCGAGGAGTCCATGCACTTTGAAACGGCCTAGGGGTGCTTCTTGACGCCAAACTGCCCTTACATTAGCACCGACATTCACTACAGTAGTCAGGAACCAACATGGGCTGCGCGGCAAGCACACAGCGGCCGGACGTGGCCTTACCCGCGCGGCGGCCATGGAGGGCCGACAGCAACCCGCACGCGAAAACGGCCGGGACTGACGACAGGCAGGCTGAGCCGGCGACGCCAGTGCAGGAGACTGAGCAGCCGGAGGACCCGCTAGAAACAACCCGGCTCGGTATCACGCTGCGCGGACTAAGGAAGCTCCGCCAAACGCTGGAAGACCACTTTGGCGTGGACCAATTTGCGACCCTCACAACCGGCGACTGCAAGTCGCTCTGGGTCGAGTCTGTCACGAAGGCACGGCGCTGCCGGCTGGTGCAGTTCGAGGGGATTGTGGATCCAGCGGACGTGGCGCCGCCATTGTACTTCATCAGGTGGGGTGCTGATCATTTGGTAGGGAAGCCCCATCCCGGTGCATCATACACACACAGCCACGCACACACACACAAACACACGGTCCTGTGTAATGGCAGTATCATATCCCACCATGGATTCAGCTCGTTACGCAAGGACTGCTAGTCTGCACGGATATTTGAGTGCTCCCATACCTACCACGTTTGTCAAACGTACCGTATATGCGCACCTGGACTCACCATACCACCATGCCACCACAGCCACGCCTGGAAGAACAAGCTGGCCCTGCTGCTGGACAGCGTAGAGCGCTTCTTGGCAGCAGCCAGCGACACCACGTGCGTCTGGATCGGTGAGTGCCGTGGAGGCGCGTGTGCTAGTGTGGATGCAGATGGTGGCACTGCACCTCCCGCTTCCTGTGCTCCCGCGGTCCCCAGGAGTGACCTGACCTGCACATCACTCCCGCCGCCCCCCATACGCCTCCTACCCACCCCCCACCAACATCGACTTCTCTACCTTTTACACCACCCCCCACACCACCCACAACCCAACCCGCCGCGGCCACGCTCCCACCAGACATTCTGAGTGTCAACCAGCACAGCGACACTCTGGCCCAGAAGAACGACGTGGCGGCGTTCAGTGACGTGGTGCAGGTCTGCAGCGGCGGCACCCTGGTGGTCATGGTGCGTGCGTGTTTTTCAGTCGAGTGGGGGAGTGGGCGTGTCGGGCAGAGATTCAGGCGATGGGGGGGGCGAGGTGTGGACTGTGGATCTGCGGAGAACCACCAAATGCGGCGGCTTAGCGGACGCGCATGTTCCATGCGCGGTGTTCAGTCCCTTTGAAGAAAGCTGAACCATGTGGGTTGGCGCAACAGAATGATCTCACCACGCCGTGTCTGCTGCCGGACGCGCAGGACGTCGCCAACTGCAACCCCGCCACCCGCGCCTGGTGTATCTTCGAGTGGTGAGGCCGTTGCTCCGGTGCGCCCCCCATTCAAAAACATTCGTGCCCGCGCCGGCGGTGCCCCCTCCCCCTGCGCTTTCCGCCTGTTCGCACGGTGCGCCCTCTCCTTCCCCCTCTGCCTCTGCCCACTCCCCGCGCTCTGGCCTCGCCCCCATTCACCTCGCCCGCCTACACCTCGCCCCCTGGCCTCGCCCCCACCCCTCGCACCCCGCACCCCTACACCTCTCCCCCGCCTCGACAGGGCGCACACGCTGGGCGCGCACGGCCCGGACGGGCTGCACCTGGCGCTGGAGGACCCGGCGGACCGCCAGTCCATCTACGGCGACCTGGACGTGCGCCGCGCCGAGTGCTTCTTCGAGGGCGACAAGGTCTTCATCATGGGCCAGGTGCGTGTGTGGGGGGGGGGGGCAGAGAGGACGGCGAGAGGGGGGCGAGAGGGGGCGAGAGGGGGCGAGAGGGGGGCGAGAGGGGGCGAGAGGGGGCGAGAGGGCTGCGCCTGAGGGGTACGAGCGGGCGTGGGGTGGGTAGGTGGGATGGTCATTCCCAACCCATCAACCCTTGCCAACCTCAATCCAAGCCCAAACCAACGCGGCACCGCCGCCGCCGCCGCCAGGTGGACAAGTACCACGGCTCCGCCGACGCCTTCAACGCCAAGCTGCGGCTGCAGCTGCTGCTCGAGCCGCTGTCGTATGCCGTGGACGTGCGCCGGCTGTGCCGCCGCGCGGCTGAGGGCGGCGGCGGCGAACCCGAAGCCGGAGGAGGAGCGGGAGCGGGAGAAGGGGGCAAGGAGGACGGCGCGGGCGGCGTCGGCGCGTGGGACTGGACCGCGCTTGAGGTCTGGCTGAAGCCTGGCGGAGGCGGAGGCGGGGGCGGAGGCGGCGAGGCGGACGCCAAGCCGGCGCGTGCGCTCTGCATTGTGGCAGGTGCGGTGCGGGCGCCGGGCGGGCAGGGGGCGGGGCGGTGTGGGCGCACATGGGTGCCACGGGGCATGCAGGTGGCGGGTCCTGAACCTCCATGAGCGCTGCTTGACGGGTCGACGTCATGGTGTCGCAGGTGCGGGCGAGGGCAAATCCACAATCTCCGCGCTCCTGTGCGCCGCCACCGCCAGCGCGGCTGCGGCCGCCGCCGGCGCCGACGCCGGCCCCGACGGGCGGCTGCCGTCCGGCGGCGCGCCGGCGGGCGCGGTGGCGGCGGCTCACTTCTGTAAGTACAACGACGCGCGGCGGCTGGAGCCGGTGCGCATCATCAAGTCCCTGGCCTTCCAGCTGGCGCTCAAGTGAGGGCGATGGAGGCAGGGGCAGGGGGGCACGGGGACCGGGCAGCGGCGTGGGGCAGGATCAGGGTCGACTTGGGAGGAAAACGGGCACGGAACCCTATAGGACTCGTGGCCATACGGGGCACGCGGCTGTGCGACCCAGCACCACCACCAACATCCCACGTGACCTGCCTGCTATCGGTGCGGCCATTGCCAATACCGGTACGCATGTGCCTGACGCCCACCCGGTACGACCACCCGGTGCGACAGGCTGCCTGCGGTGTGCGCGGCGCTGCTGCAGCTGGACGCGGGGGTGGTGTCGCAGATCAGTGACGAGGCCAAGGCCTTTGACCTGCTGCTGCTCAAGCCGCTCAAAGCCCACTTCGAGGCGGTGGCGGGCGCAGGTGCGGCGGCGGCGGGTGCGCCCGCGGCGGCGCCGGGCGCGGGTGCGGCGGCCGAGCCCCCGGGCTCGGGCGCAAACAAGGGGCCGGAGAGCTCAGCGGCAGCGCCGGCGGCCGGCGGCAGCAGCGGCAGCAGCGTGGGCGCCGCCGAAGTGGTGTTGCTGCTGGATGCGCTGGACGAGGCGGACCCGCCGCCACTGGCCGCGGCAGGCACCGCCGCCGACGCGGCCGCCACCTCGGCGCCGGCGGTCACCGGCAACCGCACGCTGCACCTGCTGACGTCGCTGCTTGTGCAGCTGCCGCCCAGCGTGCGCTTCATCGTCACCACCCGCCCCGACGCGGCGGCGGGGCAGGTGGTGCCGGCGCTGGAGCGGACCTTTGGCGCCGGCGGCCCGGCAGCCGGCGGCGTCGCGCTGCTGCGGCCTGGCGACTTCCGACAGAAGGCGAAAGCTGCTGCTGCAGGCGATGCGCACGCCGCAGCTGCCCAGCCGAGCAGCAGCTCCGCACACGAGGCGGCGTCAGGCGCGGGCTCCTCGGGCAGTGGCGGCGGCGCCTCAGGCGGCGGCGGCGGCGTGCTGGTGTACCGTGCCGTGGCGGGCGGCTGCCTGCCGCCGGACGAGGCCGCGGCGGCGCTGGCGGCGGCGGCGCGCGTGCCGCCCACCCTGAGCGACTTGTACGGCCTGTACTCCAGGATCTGGGGCCGCTCAGTCCTGGCCGGCGGCCCGCACTCCACCGCCGGCGGCGGCGCCGCCGCATCTGCGGCGTCGGCGTCGGAGGCAGCGGCTGCGCGGCGGCTGCTGTGCGTGCTGCTGGCGGCGCAGGAGCCGCTGCCGCACTCGCTGCTGCAGCAGATGGGGCTGGGCGGCGGCGGCACGCTGGCGGCGCTGCCGGGCTGGGGGCTGCTGTTCTTCCTGGACGAGCACCACGTGCACACACTGCACAAGAGCGTAAGGAGTGGGCTGCCATACTGTATTAGCGCGCCGCAGCAGGGCCGAAGTGTCGCCTACGCCGTAGTGGCGGGGGCGGGGGCGAGGACGGGGGCAGGGGCAGGGCGCCGTGCCTGTGGCGTGAGCAGCGCTGGCGCCATATCACGGCAGCACCGGGCAAGCCGTGTGTTGTTCCTGGGGGAGGGAGCACTGGGCAGCTTGGAAGCAAACAGGCCGGCTGCGTGCTCTCGTTTTATTTGTCAAACTAATGTACACACGCCGCTGCTCGCGCCCTCCACCCACCCGCGCAGGTGGTGGACTGGCTATCGGACCCCAAGGCCTCTGGGCCGTTCGCGGTGAACGCCGCCGCCGGGCACGCGCTGTTGGGCTCCCACCTGGCGGCGCTGCGGCACAGCGTCACCGGCGGCGGCGGCGGCAGCAGCCAGGGCGCACGCGGCAAGGAAAGTGGAGCTAAAAGCAGCGGCGGCGGCGGCGCCAGCGCCAGCGCCGCCGGGCGCTACACTCTGCGCTACCTGGTCACGCACCTGGCGGCCGCCGCGGCCGCCGAGTCGGGCGGGGCGGTAGCTGGCGCAGTCAGCGCCCCAGCCTCTGGTGCTGCCGTAAATGACCCAGCCGCCGCCCTCACGCCGTCGTTTGTGCTGCTGGAGGATGTGCTCAGCGACCTGCGCTTCCTGGGCGCGGCGCTGCGGGCGCGCGCTACCCCCGGCATCATTGCCGCCCTGGGCACGCGCCTGCCCCGCCACCTGCTGAGCACAGGGCGCGGCCTGGCGGGCGACGTGCTCCGCTCGCTGCGCACGTGGCTGCAAGACATGGAGGCGGCTGTAGCACAGGCCACGGCGGCCGGCAGCAGCAGCAGCAAGAGCGGGGCAGGGGGCGGCGGCGGCGGCAGTAGCAGCGTTGGGGAGGAGGCGGTGCTGGCGGCGGCGCTGCGCGCCCCCACGAGTACGGCGCTGTACGGCCTGGCGGCTGGCGGCTGGGCACGCCAGCTGGGCGGCGCGGTTGCGGCATGGAGTGCTGCGCGCGTGATGCCACCGGTGGAGTCGTGGCCGGCGTTTGAGGGCGTGCTGCGGGTGAGTTGGGCCCCTACGCGTGTGTTAGGAAACACGAGAGAGGAAACACGCGCATGTGCGGCGGCGGATGTGGGATCGCGGATTGTAGGGTGTGGACGCCAGGCACTGGCAGTCCGCAACGCGTGTGCATGTCGCGTGCCGATGACCTTGTGCATTGCATTGCATGGTACTGTCGTGTTAGAGCGCACAAGGGAAAACGACAATGGCGCTACGTGTATGCCTGCGCGCGCGTGGGTCCCTGGCGCACTGTCCCTGCTGCGCCCCCGCACTCCCACAACCCTGCTTGTTACACACCCTCGTCCCCCGCAGGGCCACAACGGCGGCGTCATGTCGATGAGCTTCGCGCCCGACAGCCGCCAGCTGGTCAGCTGCGCGCAGGACGGCACCGTGCGCGCCTGGGACGTGGCCACCGGCGCCGCCGCGGCCGTGCTGCGCGGCGGCCACCAGTGCAACGTGCTGTGCGTGGCGTGGAGCCCCGCGGGCGGCGGCGGCGCGCTCATCGCGGCGGCGTACGAGGACTGCAACGTGGACGTGTGGGATGCGGCGACGGGGCAGCGGCTGCGGTCGATCAAGCATCCCGGCAAGGCGGTGGGCTGTGCCTGGGCGCCCAACGGGCGGCTGCTGGCCACCTGCCACGAGCCGCCGCCGCCGCCGCCGGCACCCGCGCCCGACGCGGCTGCAGCTGCAGCTGCGGACGGAGCCGGTGCCAAGGAAGGGCAGCCGCTGACCGCGGGCGGGGCGGAGCCGGCGAAGCAGGAGGAACCCAAGGTGGTGGCGGTGTGGAATGCGCTGACGGGGCAGCGGGTGGGAGAGCTTGCAGGCGCGCCGCCGAGGTCCACGCACCTGGCTTGGAGCGACTGCGACAGGTGGCTGGCGGTGGCGGGAATGAAGAAGATCGCGGTGTGGGACATGAGGAGTCCGGGCGCCAGCGGGATCGACGCAAATGGTGGCGACGACGGAGGCGCTGCCTTCACGGCGCCGCCGGGCTGGTCGGCGCCAGCGGCGGTGCTGGAGGGGCACGAGGAGCGCGTGACCGTGGTGGCATGGCGCCCGCGCGGCGGAGGCGGCGGCGGCTCGGGCCCGCCGCAGCTGGCCAGCGGTGATGTGTACGGCGTGCTGCGGCTGTGGGACGTGGCAGCAGGTGCGCGGGGCCGCATCGCAGCTTTGGGCTGGGCTCCAATGCGCGGCGCTGGGCGTGTGCGGGGCGGTCCTTTCACTCCTGATTCCAAAACCCAGCCATTGCCAACCACGAATTGGGGGTGTGAGCGGGCGTGTCGTGTCGTGCACCATGGACCCGCTTCACTGTGTGTTGCCCGACGCTGCCAATGGATGGCCGAATGCAGGAGCCGCCACCGTGGAGCTGTTCAAAGTGCACGACCCTCAGGTGAGCGCGGCGGTGGGGCCGGAGGTGGGGGGCGGGGCGGGGACGGGGTTGGGGCGGGGGGCGGCCCTCTTTGTTTGTCTTGCATCGCCCACTGCGAGGCGCTGCGGAAGACCCCGGACCCCGCGTGCCCTCCTCCTACCCGCACCGGCGAGCGCTGTGCGGAGCCACTGCCCGCCACAGCTTTCACGGTCTCTCTGCCCCCTCCACCTCACGCCTCCACGGCAACTCCACTCCGCCTCCACCTCCACCTCCACCTCCACTCCCTTCTCTTCCCCCCCCTATCTCCCGCCAGCTGATGGGCCTGGCCTACAGCCCCGACGGGCGCCAGCTGGCCTCCTGCGGCCCCTGGGACCGCGCCGTGAAGCTGTGGTGCACCGCCACCGGCAGCTGCCTGGCGGTGCTGGGTGGCCACCTGGGCCCCGTGGCCAACGTGGCGTGGAGCCCCGACGGCGCGCTGCTGGCCTCCGGCGACTGGCTGCGCACGGTGCGGGTGTGGTCGGTGGCGGCGGCGCAGGCGGACGAGCCGGCGCTGCGCGGCGCGCAGCAGGAGCAGCAGCGTCAGCAGAAGCTGCGGCTGCAGCAGGAGCAGAAGCGGGAGCGGGAGCGGGCGGCCGCAGCGCGCGTGGGCGGCGAGGCCGGCGCAGCGGAAGCGGCGGCTGCGGCCGAGGAGCAGGATGAGGCGGAGGAGGATGAGGCAGCAGATGAGGCGGATGGGCACCGCCACACCGACCGCGTCACTGCCGTGGCCTGGGCGCCTGTCGCGCTGCCTTTGGCGCCACCACCACCACCATCAGGGGGAGGGGCCGGCGCTGCCACTGGCGCGGCGCCGCTGGGGTCGCTGCCGCTGCTGGCGAGCAGCTCCGTGGACTGCACCATCCGGCTGTGGGACCACCGGACCGGGACGTCCCTGGCAGTGCTGCACGGACACACCAACGCCATCGATACGGTGGGCTGGCGACAGGACGCAGCACGGCTCGCGAGCGGCAGCTGGGACAAGAACGTCCGCGTGTGGGCGGTGGAGGCAGGCGCGGCGGCGGCGGGCAGCGGTGCCGGCGGCGCTGCTTCAGTGACCACGCCGGCAGCGAAGGCGAGCGCTGAAGCAGCCCAGACCGGCGCGGTGTCCGCCCGCTGCGTGGCGACGCTGCGTGGGCACACAAACCGCGTGGGCGCGGTGTGCTGGTTGCCGCCGGCGGGGGACGTGCTCGCCACCGCCGGCATGGACGGCGACATTCGGCTGTGGCGCAGGCGTCAGGCGCAAGCGTCTGCCGGCTGCAGCACAGCGGCAGGCGCGGAGGCGGCAGGATTGGCAGCAGGTGCTGGCGGGGCCGCGGGCGCAGCAGCCGAGCCTGACGACGAGGAGCCGCGGGAGTGCTTCGAGGTGCTCAAGGGCCACGCAAACCGTGTGTGCGCCCTCAGCGCCAGTCCCGACGGCAGGCGCCTTGCGAGTGGTGGGATTGAGAAGGAGATCCGGGTGTGGTCCTTCTTTGAGGGCGGCGGAGATGAGGGCAGCCCGGGGGAGGCGGCTGCAGCGCCACCACCAAACGGAGCAGCGAGCGGCGCCTGGCGCTGCACCGCTGTGCTGCCAGTGGGGGACATGATGGACGCGGTGGTTTGGAGCCCCTGCGGGCGGTACATCGCGTGCGGCACGTGGGGCAAGGAGGTGCAGCTGTGGGCGGAGCGGGCTGGCGCCGACGAGGGCACAGCTGCCGCCGCAGACCCGGGACCGCCTGCGGAGGGTACGCCGCTGGATGCGGACCAACAGCAGCAGCAGCAGCTGGCGGCATGGAGCTGCGTGCGGAAGATTGTGGCGGGCTCCTACGTGCACGGGCTGGCCTGGCGAGCAGACTCGACGCAGCTGGCGGGCAGCTGCAACGACAAGGCGGTGCGGGTGTGGGACGTGGAGAGCGGGGCGTCCCTGGCGGTGCTGCACGGCCACACCGACGTGGCGCACTGCGTGACCTGGTGGGGCGCGGGGCAGCAGCATTTGCTCGCGAGCGGCAGCAGCGACCTCACGGTGCGCGTGTGGCACCGGCAGGAGGCCACTGAAGGCGGCTTTTGAGACGACTTGCTGCGTGTTCCAGAGGCGTGGCGCGTGGCGAGGGAAGCGGTGGTGCATGGCAGGTGGGGCGAGCGCATGTGGCTGACATGACTCGTGTGCACCGTGCGCCTGCGGAGGGTGTGTGCCAGGACGTGCAACTCGGCCTTCTTTCGGCCGCAGCGTGTCCAAACCCCTCCAAGCTCCAACGGACCTCCCCAGTACCGTTTATAAGTTGGGTATACTGAGAATGCAAGTGCAAGACGCATTGAGACAACTCTGCAGGGCTTTTCGCGCCCCGCTTAGGAGCCGCAGACCCGCTGCGACTGCGTGAGCTGTGCAGGCTGTGTGCCGTTGTGCCATACCGCACGGCCGGGCTGGGCGGGGTCCCTGGCGGGCTGCAGGCGATCAAAAATTTACAAAATGTATGACCCCGGAGGGGATCGAACCCCCAACCTTCGGATGTTGCCTTGAGCATTGGAATCCGACGCGCCACCATTACGCCACGGAGCCGCTGATCTTCAGCGGGATTCACTGCGCGGTTGCCCGCGGTGGTCGATGCAAAACAACCATTCAAGGCCTAATATGTAGGTGCAAACATGGTTTTGCTGTTGGGTAGTCATGGTCCTCCCCTCTCACGCCCGGTGCGTGGTGCGTCAACACGCCACTATGGGGAAACCCGCTGCTACCCAACGCGCCACCCTCTGGCCGCCGCCCCGGCCTTGAAGCCTATCACCTACAGCTCACAGAATGCCGCCGCCTGCGCACGCTGGGTGACGCCGTGCGTGTCTACGACGCATTTGCTGCGTATGAAACATCATGGCGTCACCGCCTGGCATCGACTCCGGGCATCCACATCTTCACCTTGCTGGCAACCGAATGGGCGCAGCTGGTGCGGGAACAGCTGCAGCCATCTAGCGCCGTGGCGGGCGCTTTTGCGGACCGCGTGCAGGCCATCGCCGCCATTAATGCCCTGCTATTGGACATCAACCCCTCCTGGGCTGCTGCTGCGCGCCTTCACCTTCCTGCACCCCCTGCGCCCCCAGCGTCGCCGCGTATCGCACCAACGCCGTCTGCGCGTCCCCCCGCCCCAGCAACCGCCCCCCTAGGTCCCGCCGCCGCCCAGCCAGCCCCCGCCCCCATTCGCCTGCCTACCCACGCAGCCACCCCTGCCCCAGCATTGCCCACCGAGGACCAGGTCGTGGCGATGATTGTCAGCCGCATGGGATGGTTCATCCAGGGGCACCAACGCCCCGTTCCCCTGACAGCCTTGGCTGTCCGCGACGGCACAGCCATGCAGCTAACTGGCGTCAATGAGGACCGCACACGTCTGCACCATGCTTATGTGGCTGAAGCCCTGGGCGTCACACTGCCTCCCGCCCCCGGGCGCCAGCGCCTGGTCCAGTTCCGGCGACATATGGCCTCGGTGTGGCAAGTACGATGGGAACTGAAGCACAAGGAGGTACTGTGGCGGTTGGCGGTTGACGGTGTGGGCATGCTGGGAAATACGCACATCCATGGCAGCTCGCCGGAGCCGTGCGTATGTGGCGCATACGCCTCTCCCCCGTTACCGGCGGTGATGCCGCCCTCGCCTCGACTGCATCACTTTTGGGAGTGCCCCATCGCGCAGAGTGTGGTGGAGCTGCTACAGGACACCATCAATGCTGGCCGCACCGACGCGGGCTGCCCTGTACGGCGGCATCACGTCTGGCTGCTGGAGAGCCCGGACCCAACGCAGATACAGCAATGCGTATGGGAGGTGGTGGCCCTGGCCGCACTTAATGCGATGGAGAGTGCACGGCGGTACATGCGCGCACGAAAGCCGTTCACTGAGGGGGCTCTGGCCCGGGCCAAGGCGGTAGCACTAGCTAGCATCAGAGGCTTGCTAGCTGACTTCGCTTCGCTTGGATTGCCACGGCGCCGGCGGGATAAGGCCTGGCTGAAAGTGTCCGACACACACCCCTTCCTACGTGTGTGTGGTGACCGGATGGAAGTGGCCATTCCGGATGTGTGTGACCTTGACGACATGTGATTCCTGAACTATCTGAAACCAAACACTATCAGTCTGTGATGCTGCGCTTACGACTATCTGACTTGACCAAACACGGAAATGCGAGTAGTGTTATAGGCACGTTTATGCGTTTGAGATGGGGTGGGGTTGCATGCGACCGTGGGCAGGATTGAGGGGCCGATCGCAATTCAGGCTAGTTGGGGCGCTGGTTTCAACGGGTTCCTCTGTATGTACCTACTTTTCTGCCTGTTGAACAGCATTGGGCGCCACCGTTCTGATTAGGTGATGCGCCTGCTAGTCCTGCTACTGAATTGACATCAAACCTGCCTAACCTGCCTATGAAACACATCTCTGCGCTCAGTGACATGCGTACGGCTAGCAAACTCTGCCAGGTGTGATGGTCAGGGGAGTGACCCGAGAACCCGAGAAGGGACCACCTGTAATCCTCACTCACTCATGGTCAGGGGAGTGACCCGAGAACCCGAGAAGGGAACACCTGCAATACTCACTCACTCATGGTCAGGGGAGTGACTAGACAGCCCGAGAAGGGACCGCCTGTAATACTCACTCACATTCACTCGCAAGCACTACACATCACATGGTAAGAGCAGTGGGCCACGAAACCCATTTCGGGACCACCTGTCATGCTCACTGGAGTCGCGCTGACTGGAGCACCTGCAACAGAGATGCGTTCGGACCCAGAGATGCGTTCGGGCCCACGCCCGGTCACGTCAACCTGCCGGTCAGGGACAACCCGCCCAACACGCCACAGGCGGGCCGCCGCCATTGCGTCGAGGCCTACCCACTGCAGCTTTCGAAGCAGGGGAGACTGGGGAGATTCGGAGTGCCGAAGCTTCCGGACGCTGGGATGTAAAATTAAAACGTTTGCGCAATCGGATTGGTGCGTGCGTGTGCAACAGCGGCACCCCCCCCCCCCAGCTGCTGCTGCGCTGCAAGATGCCCTCACGATGAAGGTTTGGGAGGCCCTGCTCCAACAGCCGTCCCATTTCACCGCTTCTTCAGCCCTAGTGCCAGGCCGGCCAGTCTTGATTGATTGATTCGGTGCCAACCAAGCGACATTCTTTTGAACACACCTTGCCGCAAGCTCTGCCTGAAGCGTGTAGGCTGCCTGGCACCCAGACCGCCTGTAATCCTCGTCAACTTGATTACCGCGTAATACGGCAATAGCACGCGTGGCCGCCGTAGATGGCGGCTGCCCTCGTTATTCGTCGCCCAGAGCTCCTACATAGCGTCATGCATTGCCATCTCGATACCGATACGCAATGCCCCGCACACAACAAAATGTTATGAGGCGCTCACGGCGCTCTTGCGGCCCTCTTGCCTACATTGTGCTGTCCTCAATGCGTACACGTTGTCTCTCTCAATCCAGCAAAATCCATACAAAAAGCTTGCGGCCCAGTACCGGCCGCTGCTGTGACCTTGCCGGCAGCCGCAACTGCAAGCAAACACGGCCATTCCACCCGCCACATCAAAACGAACGGCTCACGCACTCACGGAACCCAGACGGGCTACGCAGCCCCAGGCGGCAGCTGTCGCAGCACAGCCAACCAGCTGCACTCGTCCCTACCCGTGCCGCCTCCGCCCATTCCCACCTCTCTCTCTTGCCCTTCCCCACGCGCACAACAGCGCCACTCCCGCAGACCCAGGCTGCCCACGCCACCGGGCCCTGCCGCTGCTCCGCCGCCTCTCCACGGCCCGAAACATGGCTGCCTAGCTGCTGAGGTGGCCACAGCCCGAGACATGCCTGCCTAGCTGCTTAGATGGGGCCGTCCTTGTTCATGCGCTCAATGTACTTGTCGTAGTACACGGCGGCCTTCTCGAACTCGCCCATGTCGGTGTAGCAGTCGGCCATGGTGCCGAACGCGTCCGCGTCGCCTGCGCGCGGGTTTTACGTGTTCGCATGCGGGAGGCCAGTGAGCAAGCGAGTCATGATGGCGTGCTGTGTGGTAAATGTGCTGGTGAGCGACACAGTCCGAGGTTGAGTCGGCATACGGGGGAAGCTGGCCGCGGGGTCCCAACCAATCAGTGCCGGGGGTTGGGTAGGCTGTGAGCCTGTGACGTATGCCGCTCAGTTCTAATCAGCCTGTGGGCGCAGCCCCGTTGCACTACATCCCGTGCAGATCTTAGGACACAGGCACAGGACAGGACAGGCTGCCGCTCGCCTGCATCGGAGTAAAGCACAGAACCCTTGGCCAGCCCCTGAACTCACCGGTGTACTCGCCGATCTCGCGGGAGATCTCCAGCACGCGCTCCAGGTGCTTGATGGCCTGTTGTGTTGTTGTCGGGCGCACAGTTAAGTGTGGGCAGAAAGAAGCAGCAGCGCGCACGACGTGGTTAGCAAGCCTCCACGTAAGCAGCGCAGGCTGCCGCTCCGCTCGTCATTATGGCAAATGGCTTCCGCCGTTGTCCACGCCGCTGAAGGTCAACGCCCCCCCAATGATTGCCATATTTCTGCCCAGTGCCCAGTCCATGTCGGATAGCAGACCCCCTTGTCCCGTTCTTTTGGTGCTTGTAACGGTTGATGATCGGTTTGGGGCTGTGCACGGGTTCCATATGAACTAACCGCTCCCTGGCCCCTGCCTCCCTCCGGCTGCCCCGCACCTGGCGGTACTGGTGGGTGATGCGGCACGAGGCGGCCAGGCCACGCTGCGCGCGGCGCTCTTGCACCTGCCGGGGTCAGGAGGAAGCGGGCCCAGGGGGCCGCCTAGCTTTTAAGTGCACGGTAAGCATGCGGCGCCAGTCAAGCAAGGTGGAGCACAGCTTTGCAGACGGTCCCACAGACAAACTCAGATGCAGGTCCACAGACGGGGTTCACGGACGGGTTCACAGATGGGATCACAGACAATTTAGACAGACAGAAGGACGAGTCCACAGCCCCGAACCGCACACCACACACCAACCCAGGTGAAGCACGGCCGCGCCGTGTGCACCGCATACGCAACCGCCGGGCAGGTACCGACGCACCATTCCCTCTCCCACCTTGTCCGCCAGAGCCTTGGACAGCATGAGCGCCTTCTCGAAGCGCACCATGGCCGCGGCGCCGTTCTTCTCCTTCAGCAACCGCTTGCCTGCGCGACAGTGCGTGTGACAAAAGTCAACGGTGTGATTGCTAGTGAATAGAAACGCAAGACGCCATCGAATTCTGGGAGGTACTGCGCCGCCCCATGTGACGCAGATCCCAAACACACTGGCGCACTGGGCCATGCTGTCTACACCCATGGATGTCACACGACATTGCACAGACGGCTGTGCGCGCCGCCGCGCCGCGCAGCCGCCGCGCCGCGCCGCACGCTCACCCGCGCGCAGCGCCTCCTTGCACTGGATCTGGTCGCTGCTCATCTCCTCCTCCTCCATGCTGAATAGCGTGTTGAGCGCGCCGGAGGAGGGCGCGGCGCTGGGGATGGAGGCAGCCACGGGCTCGGGCTTGGGCACCACGGCGGCGGGCGGCGGCATGGTGGCCACGGCGGCGGCGGCGGGCACCACCAGCGGCACGGCCGAGAGGCCGCTGCGCGACGGCAGCGGCGCCGCCACGGCGCCGCCGGCGGCCGGCGGCGCGTAGCTCAGGCCTGCGTGTGCAGGGAGGCCGAGGAGGGTAAGGGAGTTCAGTCTGGCTCGGTGCAGCGCAGGGCTGTCTTCAGGGACGCCCAGCCTGCACCTAGGCCACCCAACCAGCGACCAACCCCCCAAAACATCGGCTGCCTAGATTGGTCTGGATTGGGTATGTACCACCCCCCAAACGCGCGGCCCGGCCCGGCCGCTGTTGCGCACCCCTGCTGTCCACCCCGCTACACTCCTTTGTTACCCCCTTGCCGCCCGCCGCCGCCCGCCGCGCGCCCGCACGCACCCGGCGCGTACACGGTGCCCGCGCGCGCCTGCTGGCGCAGGTTGAGGTTGATGGAGCGCAGCTGTTCGTTGAGGCGCTCCACCTCCTCCTTGCGCCGCCGCGCCGTCACGCCGCCCACCAGCGCGCCGATGAGCGCGATCAGCTCCGTGATGCCCACCACGTCCACGCCGAACGGCGTGGCGCACAGCTTGCCGTCCTGCAGGCGTGCAGGGGAGGGGGAGGTGGGGAGGAGGGGAGGAGGGGAGGCAGGGGGGAGGGAGGTGAAGGGGCGGGGCCGAGGCGTGCGCGATGGGGGCGAGTGGGGATGCGAAGGCGCGGAGAGTGGGGAGGGGAGACAAGCGACAGTCTCGGGTTCGTTGCCGGGCTGAGGGACTTGCGGAACACGCACGTACCACACCTCGGCGGTCATTGATACAACCCAGGGCACCAAGCAACCGCATGCACACAGCGCAACCACACCAGCCACCGCACCAGCCACGCCAGACAAGGCCAACAACATTGTACGGACAACATGCAGAGGCACACATGCATCAATCAGTATTTCCACCCGCAGGTTGGTATGCAACCATGCATCCAGTTCCATGCATGCGCTTACGTCAGTCGGGACTAGCGGATGCGTCCATGAGAACTGCGCGGAAGGTGCGGGGGGAGTGCCGGATGGGTACACGTCCACAACACAACACGACACATCACATGACGCCATCACATACAAACGTTGCACAGCAACAAGCACAGCAACAAGCACAGCAACAAGCACAGCAACAAGCACAGCAACAAGCACAGCAACAAGCACAGCAACAAGCACAGCAACAAGCACAGCAACAAGCACAGCAACAAGCACAGCAACAAGCACAGCAACACGGAGCTCGACCCACATGAGTACATACCATATTTCTCACAGCACAGCGCGCAGACAGAAGACAAGGAACAATCACAAACGTACAAACGCAATACGGCCACAGGCATGCCGCGTGCATGTCTTCGCAGGGAGCGCACCGCGAACGGGTGGGGCGCCTCAACTGCCACGACGCGGCCCAAACAATGCAACAAGTCTCAGTGCACGAGTCCGCGCAACCTGCCCAGATCCCTCGATAGGCTGCCGAGATCAATGGGGCACCCCCGGGAGTCTCCAGGGCCTCTCACGAGGACAGTCAGCCTGTCCAGCCTCGTCTGGCTCAGGAGGGCGACCACAGCTAACTCACTTGCGTGCGCTTGGCCTCCTGCTCCAGCAGCGAGCGCTCACGCGCCAGCTCCTCGCGAGCGGCGGTCTCCTTCTCCACACGCAGCTGGTACAGGCGCTGCTCCTCCTCGGCCAGCAGGCCGCTGCGGAGGGGGCGCGAATGCGCAGGGGAGCACCGGCAAGCGGTACGGTATCCAAGTCGGGTCCAAAAGTTGCAGCCAATCCAAGATCTTCGCAGCCAATTTGTCAACTTGGTGCGTGTAGAGCCCCACAGGCAAACGGCACGCTGCGAAAGGCGAGCGCGTGCTGTGCTTGAAGCTGCATGCGACCTGCACGCGCTTACCGGGCGCCCGTGGATGAGAGGAACGCGTCGGCCATAGCAGGTGCGGCAATTAGCGATGCGCCTAGGCTGACCAGGCTGCCGATCACCTGCCGGCGAGACTGCTGCTCATGCCCGGAGGCCTGGCACACGATGCTAGTGGGTCGCCGCACAACACCGCGCGAACCCTGGAAAGCCTGATGCCGCCCAGACTGCTGCTTGAGCTGCATTTTGGCGACGCTGAACCTAGAAGAGGGCGTTTGGAAAGTTTTCTTTCTTGCGCGTGCGCTGGTTCCAGATCCTTTCGGTGTTATGGATATTCTACAAGCTGTATAATTGATAACCAGGCTCAGAAGTGGAACAAGAGGGCGCTTCCGAAATTTGATGCTGATCGAGCACGATTGCATCCGGGCTCGCGCCTCTTGGGAGCGTTTGGGCTCATTCCACTTATACAAACAGCCTCACTGCATACAGCCATTCGGGCTGCAGCGGCAACAGAGCGCAGGGCGGTCGGCTTGCTCGCCGACAGCCAGCTTTCCAAACCCTTGGGCGGCACGTTGCGCAATGGGTTTGCAACGCATTGTATGTAGCTCTACAAGTCGCAAAGGCGGAGCTTGTGGTGGCACTTTCGGCACGCGCAACACCTCAGCACGCCAAGGATCACCACCGCCAACCGTCAGCGTGTTGCTCTTTGTGCGGCGGCGCAGGCCACCAACATAAGCGCGGCGCCGCGGCGCCCACAATGACCGTCCGCAATGGCAGGGAAGCCGCTCCACTCAAAACCTGGACCTTCAAAACCTGGACCACCACCGCATCCTCCTCCCGGCCCGCGCCTTTGGATGGGCTCGTTGCCCCCCCCCCCCCGGCCACGCACCCAGCACCCACACACAGCGCCCACCGCACTCCCCCACAGCCCTGCCCTCCCCTCAGTGCGCCCCTGCCGCCAGCAGCAGCGCGCCCAGCCGGTCCCGCAGCGCCTGCGTGTCGCGGCTCAGCCGCTCCGGCGCGTTCCAGAACCCGGCCAGCACGCCGCGCTCCGCGCGCGCCTGCTCGCTCTGGGCCTTGGACTCCTGCGCCAGCAGGTTGGCGCGCTGCGTGTAGCGGGTGATCTCCGCCGTGAGCCCCGCCAGGTCCTCGCGCAGCGCCGCCAGCTCGGCTTCGAAGGCGGGGTCCCGAAGCACCGGCCAGGCCGCGGTCGCTCCTGCTGCGGATGATGCGGATGATGCGGAGGCTGAGGAAGAGGTCATGGGCGTAAAGGCGACGGAGGACTCCGCGGGGCAGGCCAGCACGGCGCGCGCCTCCTCCACGCCCGCCTCGCCCGCCGCCATCATGCGCGGCAGCGTGCCGCCCAGTCGCGCCGCCAGCGTGGCCTGCAGCCGAGCCATGAGGCCGGCGGTGGCCTCCACCGCCGCCGCCAGCTGGCACACGGTGCGCTGCGAGGGGTCGGCCATGACGCTGTCCAGGAAGGCGTTGCCGCTCGTGCCGCCGCCGCCCAGGCCCACGCCGCCGCCGCCGCCCAGGCCCATGGCTGCGGCGAGGCCGCCGCCCAGGCCCAGCAGCCCCGCCCCTGCCGACGCGGATGCCGATATAGACAGCGAGGCCGCTGACGCCGACGCCTGCGCGTCCAGAGAGGACCCCGGCGAGGCCGAATGCCCGCCGTCGGCTGCTGCGGCCGCCGCCGCCGCCAGGCGCGACAGCAACTGTCGCTCCGCGTCGAAGACCGCGAACTGCGCGCACAGGGCCGCCTCTGTGCCCAGCAGGGCGGTGGCGCCGGCGGACGAGGCCAGCGCGGCGTCGTGCTCCGCGTGCTGCGTCCAGGACGCGGCGTCTGCGGCGTCGGCAGCGGAGGCGCGCACGGCGGCGTCCAGCTCCTGCGCCAGCTTCTGCAGCGCCGCCCACAGGTCCGTCAGCGAGCGGCGCTCCTCGGAGCGCACCATCTGCGCGAGAGAGGGCGCGGGGCAGAGAGGGAGAGGGTGCAAGGCAAGGGGGCGGATGTGGGAGCTGCGAGTGGGGCGTTTCAGGTTTGGCTCGGGGTGCAGGCGTGGCAAATGGAGCGGTTTACGCTTGTTATGACGCATTCGTATGCTTCCACATCTCACCCCTGCCGCGCCTGAGCGTTGGTGCCTGCCTACTCCGCCTGCTAGCCCTCTTTCTGCCAGCCCTGCTCCTCCCTGCGCCCGAGGGGCCCTCACCTGCAGCACCTCCACCCGCGCCCACTGGCCCATCTGCACCTCCAGCAGCTGCTTCTGCAGCGCGATCATGTAGCCCAGCTGCTGGTGCCGCACCAGCCACAGCGCCTTCTTAACCTGGCGGTGCGGGGCGCGAGCAACGGTGCGTGCGAGTGTGCGTAATGGGTAACGCGGGGGACAGGGCAGCACGTGCAAGCACGGCAAGACGGCACAAGGTTCGGTACGGGCGGACGGGAAGGTTGCGGGCAGGCTATCCGGATGAGGAAGGCCGTGTGGCAGGCCTGGCTGCGTGTGAGGCTGTGAGCAAATGAGCGCAACGACCTCTAGCCGTGCGAAATAATCAGGCCGGGACCAAGAGGACTACCGGTGTGTGCGCGCGCACCTGGGCGGTGGACTTGGCCGCCACTTGGTCCAGCAGGTCGTGCCGTGTGTCGCTCTCCTGCAGGCTGCGGGGTGAGAGAGGAGGGGGTGGGGCACGAGAAGCGGTGAACAGAGCGAGTCGGCGGCACAACCACGATGCCTGATGCGGCCTGCCTAGGCCCCTTGATCCGCCTACTCCCTTTCTGCAAGACCTCTCGCTTCTGCCTCCTCCTCCGCGTGGGCCCTGCGCCGCACTCACGCCAGCACCTCGACCCGCAGCCGCTCCGCCTCCGCCGCCAGCTGCGCCTCGCTGCCGCCCACCAGGTCGTGCGGCACGGGCAGCTCGCCGCGGGCCGCCTGCTCCAGCAGCAGCCGCTGTGCACAGCGCGTGCAAAGGCGGTGTGGTAGATGAGTCGCTCAGTCAGTCCCGCAGCCGGGAGACACAGGCGTGCACAACACATTGAACCTGCGTGCCTGCCTACTTGCCTGCCCCTGTTTCCCCTGCCCTCCATTTCTGTTCCCTGCGCCCACCTGCCGCGTCAGGCCCGCCAGCTCCGCCTTCAGGCGCTCGGCCCGGTCCCGCACGTCGCGGCCGCGCTGCGCGCACGCCTCCGCCTTCTCCGCCACACCCACGTACTGCTCCGTGGTCAGGCCTGCAGGCCGTGCACGGGCGGTGCCGTCAGCGTCATACCGCGACACGGCCACCCAGGCAGCGCCAGCTGCAGGCATGCCCACAGGCACCACTTCCAATAGCGACTACGGCGCCAAACTGAAACAGCGCGACGCGACCTGCCTGCGAGCATGCGCGTGGCGCTGGGCCCGAACGGCATGTCGGGCAGAGCGCCCTGCGCCGCCTCCTGCTCCGCCACGCGCCGCGCCAGCTGCGCGGGGTTGAGCTGCTGCTCCTTGGCCCTGGTGTTGTTGTGAGCAGCGCGGGCCGGCGAGGTTCAGCAAGCAGCACAGGCTAGCGCGTTGGTGCATCGGGGTCCAGGGAGCCTGGCCCACTCAGTAAGCGTGTCCCACGCTCCATTCCCCCCGCGCCTTGCCCAAGCGTGCCCAAGCTGAACGCCCCCGCCCGCCTCGTGCCTCTCAATGCCCGTCCTCAGCTGGCCACCCACTTGGCGACCTCGGCCGCGGTGAGGCGCTCCGCCGCCACGATGTCGTCCAGCGGCTGGGCCAGCAGCAGCCACTCCTCTGGCCGCTGCCGCAGCAGGTCCTGCGTACGGTACCATGCGCACGGCAAATTAGCAGCCTCGTTGCAAGCGTGTAGCTAGCACGTAGACACGTGATGTGGCAGTTCCAAATCTATGACAGTGTCCGAGGTTGTTCGCTTTGCCGGGTGGGTTGCGCACCTGCATGGCGTGGCCGCACTCCTGCACCGCGTGCACGGAGGCGTTGTCGGCCGCGTTGGCGGCGGCCGCCTGCGCCAGCTGGTGCTCCTTGGCGCGCGTGAGGCGCGCCAGACCCTGCTCCGCCTGCTGCTGCTGCTGCCGCGTCACACTGCTGGCCTCCTGCAGCGTGGACACGTGCATGCGGCTCCGTGCCAGGTGCTCCTCCGCCTGCCGCTCCAGCTGGCCCTGCTTCAGCAGCGACTCTATCTCTGACCGCAGCTCGCTGGCCACCGGGTCGGCGTTGAAGGCCTCGCGGTCGGTCAGGTACATGTCCACAAGGCGGTCCAGCGTCGCGTCCTCCACGCCGGGGTCCTCATAGTGGTGGTGCCGCGCGGCGAGCTCCTCGTCCTCGGGCGACACGAAGTGCACGTCGTTGGAGAGGACGCCCGCAAAGTGCTGGAACACGGGCTGATGCTGGATGGTGTCAAACGCGTCCTGGGCAAGCCCAAGGCGCTCCGCCTGTCCACTCGACTGGAGCAGGCCAAGCAACGTCGCGCTCACGGTCGCAGCCATGTCCTGGGATGCACCCTAGGCTCAACCTGTCGGGCCCGCTAACTATTGCTAGCTATCTAATGCGAATCGGCAATCGTTCGCGCCGTTGTGAAAGCAAAGGGCTTGCGAGGAAAAGGCAGGTGTCCACCAGCAAGGTCACAAGGTCGATGGAGCGACAGCTCAAAAATTCATCCGCATCTGCAGTATGATAATTATTAGCGGCACAGCATAGGCATGGGGCTAGGGGCTAGGGCCTTGCAACGTGGGCTGTCGTCGATTGCTGGTGTTGGAACCTGCGCCGAAGAAAGCCCCAAACCGACATCAATTCACCAATCCACACCGTTCCATAGCGTAGGTACTGCTCGTTGGGCACCGCTGAAGTTGCCAATTCCCTGTGAGCGAACAGGGCAGCGCTAGACGTCAAGCCCGCGAAGGGTGCCCCAAATGGCCTGGTAGCGCACGGAATTAAACACGAATAGTACTTTTCATCGGAATTAAGGACTCCGCGGCGATCAGGAGGCGTCAGCGAGCGGACTTGGCCAGGGGGCGATTGGCGCACGCCTGCCTGGGCCTTGCGCGAGGCGTCCCCTCAGTGTTAATAGCAGGTACGCCAATTGGGCTGCGATGAACACGGCCGCGGCGCTTCCAAGGCCAGGTCCGCAGCTGTGTGCGCCGCTGCCGAGTACCGCGCACCGGCGTCGTGTCAGCGCGGCTGTTGCGGCGTGGCGCGATGATACGACCTGGTGTTCAGCTTTCAGGCTTTGCGCGCTGTAGTCCCCGCTGAGGGCGTGGCCGTGTCAACGGATGGGCAGGGGGAGGGAAGCTGCGGGGTGTTGGGGGTATGGGGCTGCGCCGAGGGGTGGGGCGGCGTCCGCAGCGTGCTTCGTTCGCAGTCGACTCACCAGTCCCGGCCATCGGGACCCAGTCCCCCAAAACAGCGCCTCCCCTGCCGCCGCCCCGCTGCCCGCCGCCGCAGCGACGGCGCTCCGCACATGGTCCCCATCAAGGTCTCTGAGAGCTACGTCCGTCCCGGCCTGGAGGCGCGCCTGTTCCCCGACCACCCGCACTTCCTGAGCTTGGACGACGTGTACGCCGTGTTCCCCAGCGGCGTCATCAACCAAAAGTCCTTCAGCCACAGCGGCTACAGCTGGAAGCTCGTCAGCCGGCTTATGGCCAACGGCAACAACATCTACCTGGGTGAGCATCTAGGGTTGGGGTGGGCGAGCACGCACTCAGGGCTGGGGTACCGGCGGGGCGGTTGTCAAGGATGGAGGGCAGGGGCATTAGGGTGGTTACCGAATACCGTATGGGCTGACAGGACGGTGGGTCGGCTTGTTGGTTTGTCGGCTGGGTATGGGGATGCACTGGTCGCAGCATGCACCTGGTTGGTTGTGTGCGGCGCGCGCTCCTCCGCCTCTGCCCTCGGCTCCATCTTGGTCTCATCCGGCGCCAACAGCCTCCCTCCTTTCCCTCCTCCTCCTCCTTCCCCCTCCTCCTCCCCTCCTCCACCTCCCCCATCACACGCCACCATAAGCGCAGCACCTTGATAGAACTAAGGAGTCACTGCGTCAGTAAGAACGGCGGGTCATGTCTGGCCCAGGCACGCCCAGCTGACGCACGGGGGCCCGTAGCGCGCACCTGTCCTGACATTGCGTCGCCTTCCGATAGAGTGACCTGTCGCCTCCTCGCAAGCATGCGCACCACGCGTTGCCATCTTCTTTCTTTCCCTCCCCTCCTCTCCTCCTCCTCTCCTGCCCTTCCTCCTCTTCCTCTCGAACATCCCCACACGCATCCACGCACACGTTCGCCATCGCTCTCACGCTCCGCCGCCACCACCTTGTCATGGGAAGTCGCTGGTCCAAGTGATACCCGCCACCGCAAGCCCTAGCGCCCCACCTTGCTCGACATGCCCATCTCTCTCTGGCCGCGGCCGCGGCGCCGCGTGCGATTCGCGGCCGAGCTCACTGAACACCACCCCGCCCCGCCCTCCCGCAACCCTACCTGGCACGGCCTCTGTCGCGTAGCCGTGCTGGACGAGTCGCAGCTTTCAAACGGCTACCCCAACGGCGTCGGCGAGCGCAGCAGCAGCAGCAACAACAACAACCACGCCGCGGCCGCCGCCAGCACCAGCGGCAGCGCGGGGCACTACACACCCGTGGCGACGCCGGACGCGGTCCAGCGGCTGCGCAGCCAGCCGCTGGATTCCTACATGGTCAACACCAGCCAGGACTCGGACGGATTCGGCAGCGTGGCCGGGATCACCGACATCACGCCGCCCTACCTCCAGGGGCAACAGGGGCCCTACTCGCAGCATGGGCTGCCGCCCATGCCCGGCCACGGCGCCGGCGCGGGCGGCATGCACGGCGCCGCCTCTGCGCCGGGGCCGCTCTCGGCGCAGCCGTCGGGCGCGTACCGCAACGGCAGCCTGGGCAGCATCCGCGAGCGCACCGGCAGCCTCAACAGCATGCAGCACGCGCTGGTGGCCACGCCGGGCGGCGGCGGCGGCGCCGGCGGGCACCACAGCCTGGGACACTGCCTGTCCATGGGCGCAGCCAGCATGGCGCAGGTGCGGGGCGGGGCGGGGCGGGGCGGGGCGGGGCGGGGCGGGGCGGAAGAATGGGGCCGGGGGGTTTACATTCATCATTAGTTAAGGAAGTGGTGGGGGGGGCGGGGCGGGTGCTGGATGTCGGATGCCGCTGGACAACGACGGGTCGGGGTCGAGGGGAGGAGCGGTTAGGCGCGCATCCCGGAGGTGCGGGTTGCACAGACATGTCTCAGGATAGGTCTACATGGTATGCCCGTACCCTAGCAAAATCGGGCCCAAGGCAACGAGGCGGCATGCCACAACCTGCCGGCTGCCGGGGCCCGCGGCGCGCAGGCGGCGCTGAGCGGCAACGTCAACTTCACGCGGGAGGCCATGACGGCCACCGACAGCCCCGTGCCGGTGGAGCGCTACAAGGCCATCAGCCGCATGATCCGGTGAGAGCCCCCGCGGAGGGTTGGGGAGGCGGGGGGTTGCAGGGATGGTTGGGGAAGCGGCACAGGGAGAGTTGGGTTTTTTCCAATTCCCAAATCAACCAGCCCCGGGGGGCGGGGTTGCAAGGATGGGTGGGGAAGCTGTACAGGATGCACTGAGCGCGGGGGGGGGGGGGCGCGGGGCGGTCCTCGCGGGTGCCTGGTCCCCATGCAGTCTGGTTGCGTGCGTACAGAGTGGTGGCAGGCTGCCCGTGGTTTTCGAAGCAGGCTATGTCGGCATGTTATAAGGGTGGCTCACTAGGTCGCTAGCTGCTCATAATGTCCCAAGGCTCCCGTGTCCCAACGCCATCCCCCTCCCGCAATGCGTTGTCGCCTATTGTCGCCGACTGTCGCTGATTGTCGCCGTGTGCCCAGGGGCCTGGAGCGGGTGGTGGCTGCCAGCGGCCTGCCCAGTAGCTCCATGCGCAACGCGGTGGGCGTGGCGGGCGAGCCGGCCTGGCTGCAGCTGGACGGCCAGGTGCGTGCATGGGATAGGGGTTGGGGGTGGGGGGCGGAGTGTGGGAGTGTGGGAGCGGCGGGGCGCGGGGTGGTGGTGGGGCGTGTCGGCGTGTCGGCCGGCACCCTCCATGGGGTACCACCGTGCACGCGGGTCGCTAGGCAGGCCAGGGTTGCAGGCGGGGCTGTGCTGCTGCCACCTGGCTCCACCCTGGCTCCACCCAGGCTCACCCCTGGACCGCCCTGCACACACCTGCACACACCTGTGCAGAACCTGCTGCGCCAGATCCTGGTCATCGCCGAGTGCCTCAACAAGTTCCCCACCGCCGAGTTCGCGGACAGCGGCAAGGGCAACAACGCCACGCGCGCCATAACCGCCAAGGTGAGAGCGCGGCCCTGCCCCAACACCCACCTTCGCCTGTCGCCGCCTCGGATGCAAGAAAAGACCATCCAAACCCTCGCAGCGCAGCTTTCGCCTCTTAGCTTCCACCTCTTAGCTTCCACCTCAGCGACATCTTTGCAACACCTCCGCCATCCAGCCATGAATGTAATGCCCCCTCACCTCGCCGCTCCCCTTTGCGCTCTGCGGCCAGGACTTTGACGAGCTGGTGCGCCAGTTCATCCTGGCGCACGGCGGCGTGTTCACGGACGAGTTCCTGGGCCGCTTCCCGCCCGAGCTGCTGGAGCTGCGCGACGACATGGAGGCCAACAGGGGCCTGCTCATGGTGGGGAGGGGGGAGGAGGGGGGAGCAGGGAGGGCCGGGTTACCCGCCCAATCTAAACTAAACCAAACCCAGACTAATCCATGCATACCAGAGGTGCAGCCCCCACATTGCCAATCCGCCTGCCTACCGTGCCGGCCGTGTTTGCCTGCAACCTGCCCCTCACCCTGCCCCTCACCCTGCTCGTCACCCTGCTCCTCACCCTGCCCCTCACCCTGCCCCCGCCCTGTCCCCACCCCCTGCCGCCACCCCCTGCCCCCGCGCCCCGCAGACGCGCTACAGCACCAACGACAAGGTCTTCGGCGCGCTCATAAAGGCGGTGGGCCACGAGCCCTCCGGCGGCGGCGCCATGGTGTTCAACGCCACCTCCGTCTCCGCCAACCCCGTCAACCACATGCTGGCCGCGCCCAAGACGCTGGTCAACACCGTGTCCAACGCCTGGAGCAAGGCCGACACCAAGCGCCGCACGCAGATGGGCGCGCTGGGCGCGGTGGCGGTGGTGGCGCTGTGGGTGCTCAAGCGCAAGCTGTTTGGCGGGGGAGGCGGCGGCGGGCGCGGGCGGCGCGGCGGCGGTGGCTATGACGACAGCGAGGACGGCTACAGCGGCCGCAGGTGAGGGTGAGGGAGGGCTGTGCGGCGCGGCGCCGGGTCGTTGGTAAAAAGAAGCGGCAGACTCGAGTGCCATGTGCGCTACGTTGTGTTGCATCCTCCCCTGCATGTCACTCGGCTCGTCTGGCTACCTCGCCCCTCCCAAATTCGGGGCGGAACTGGGTCTGGTCGTTTCACTTTCCCCTGGCATTGTGGTGGGCTGATGATGAGCTTGGATGGCCGCCCCCCGCACCGCCCTCACTCCCACGCCGCCCTCTGCAGGCGGCGCGGCGGCGGCGCCGGCGGCGAGCTGGTGGACCGGCTGGTGGACCGGCGCGCGGCGGCGGAACACACCAGCGTGCGCTACGTGGCGGCGTGCCAGGAGGAGCTGCGGCGCGCGGCCAAGAACGACGCGCTGCTTCGGTCCGACTGGCGGCTGGGCCCGCTGCGGCTGGCGCTGCCGGGCAGCGGGCCGGTGCCGGAGGGCTACGAGTCGGTGCAGCCCGACTACTGCAGCGTGGATGCCCTGATTCAGGACCTCAACGACCGGCGCGCGCTGAAGCGGCCGCTGCGGCGGCCGGGCGGCTCGGCGGGCGCGGTGGGGCCGGCGGGGCTGGAGCGGATCGGGGAGTGAGGTGGGGGCTGCGGGCTGGGGGAGGGGGGAGGGAGTGGCAAATCAAGGGGTGGTGGTGAAGGATCAGGGGGCGTGGGGTGTGGAGCTCTGGTGGTTGGGAGGGGCGTTGGGAAAGTGGCGGCCGGGCGGGGGGCTGAGGGAGCGGGTAGGGGAGCGGGTAGAGGAGCGGCCCCCGCAGTGGATATGATGGGAGTTGTGATGGCATGCGAGGCAGGATTAAGCACATGGAAACACGGCAGGCTCTGTTATGGCAACGCTGCTGGGAGCCTGGGACGTCTCATAGTTTGGGGCCGCTGCGAAAGGAGGTCCGTGCATATTAGTGTAATAGCTGCTTTGGGGGCAGCACGCGAACGGTTAGCAGTTGGCAGCTGGTCGGTAATGTTGCTGTACGGCTTGCAGGTAGGCGCGCCTGTACATTGTACATGGATTGGTGGTGGAATGCTTGTGGGCAGTCGGACGAGTCACAGGCGGTGGGTGCCAGGCTGCCAGCGCCCGCCCCTGATGTGCCGCAGCAGCCGTGGAACGGTTCAATTCCATGTAGTATCTTGGCATTGCATGCTGCTCAGAGCTGTGTGCCGCGCGAGATGCTGGCTAAGGCAGGGTCGACAAGGCGCTGTGGCTGGGCCGAAGCCAGCTGCGAGTCGATTGTACGGCGGCGGCATGGGCGTCTGAATGCCCCCAGGGGCACAGAGTCCCACCGGGTGACGCTCGGGCGGTGTACCTGATGCCACAATAGCGCTACTGTTGGCAGAGAGTGACACACCCCTTCTCATAGGACCTCTGTTGTAACGCGGAGCCTCTCGTGGATGCTTCTTCTCTAGACCATGCGCTCGTCGGTGACCGCGGTTGCATTGCTGTACGCGGCAGCTGCTTTAGCTGGTGAGAAACAAGCAGAAAATATATGTAACAGCCGAACAGAAGAAAAATCGTGCAACATTCGTTTTCGCAGGCGTTGTAAATGCAGCGGTCGACAGCGGTGCTGAGGAGGTGCTTATAGGATGGAAAGGAGAGACGTACGAGTCGCGCAAGGACGAGGCGAAAGGGGAGCTGTCTGTGCGGGAGCGGAAGGCAAGTTTTTAGGCAACGCCCTGCGGCTCGCTGGCTTCTCAATTAACACGTGAATTTGTATCTGCAGATGCAAGATCGCTTTGGGGCGGAGCCTTGGTGAGCGCCTGGACTGGACAGCGGGCCACAGTGGTTGGCACGCAGCTCTCGCAGCTGTTGCTGGGGGCGCGGAAGGTGGCCAGCTGGAACCCCAGCCGGACAGTTGTGCGCCTGATCTCTGCCGTAGCAAGCACAGGCGGCATGACGGGGGTCGCAGTTGCAAGGCAAAAGGGCCGGGCGGGTGGGTTTGCGCGCGCCTGCGTGCCGGCGCCCTCACACGCTGCGGCTACTGTACTGGTGCTGTGGTGTTGCCGCCTACCTGGTGCTCAGGATTGAGACCATCTCCTGGGCCCCCCGCGCCTTCGTCTACCACAACTTCCTGTCGGAGGCGGAGTGCGACCACCTCACAGATATCGGGAACAAGCGGGTGCGTGCCGGCGCGCGCGGGCGGGTGGAGGGCGCCCTCTCTGGGGGGCTGTGCAGCCATCCGCAGCAGTGGCAGTGGCTGTGGCTGTGGCTGTGGCTGTGGCTGTGGCTGTGGCTGTGGCTGTGGCTGTGGCTGTGGCTGTGGCTGTGGCTGTGGCTGTGCACTCCCATGGCGGCGGCCGAGCACCCGTGCTCATGGACCACTAAGGAATTCATCTGGGCGTGTTTGAATCCCTGCACACGAGCACTGCCCGCTTCGCCCGGTTGCCATTCCACTCGCCCACCTACGGTACACTTGAATGACCTTCACGCACTGCCCTCGCTCCGCCCATTCATCGTCGCCTCTGTTGCACGCCCCCCCCCGCGGCCCCCCACGATGCAGGTGAGTCGCTCCCTAGTGGTGGACAGCAAGACGGGGCAGAGCAAGTTGGATGACATCCGCACCAGCTTTGGAGCGGCCTTCGGGTGAGTGAGCAAGCAGGGGGGGAGGGGACGGGGTCGTGAACACCCGTCCAAGCTCAACCAACGTAACTAGACAGGGGACATACAAATGCAATCGGGGGTATAGACGGGGCATATGATTCGGGGGTTGGTGCGGTTGCGGGTAGCGGGATTGGATGGGGCAGCGGGGGACGGAGGCCGGGGAGGAAGGTTGCGAGTGGCGTGAGGGATGCGGGGCAGTGGGTGACGGCTGTGCCTGGTGGGTGCGAGCGCGTGTTGCGCGGTTCCGCCGACGCTGGGTCCTGTGTTAAACAATAGAAACGGCCCAAACTGGGTCCTGTGTGTCGCAGGCGCGGCGAGGACCCGGTGATTGCTGAGATCGAGGAGCGGATAGCGGAGTGGACGCACCTGCCGCCCGAGTACGGCGAGCCCATGCAGGTGGGCGCGGGCCGGAGAGCGCGGGCGGGGGGGTCAACTCTGAGCCAATCCCGTAAGAAAACATCAACGCTGCAAGGAGAGGCTGCATATGCGAGCTATTGTACGTCACCGCTGGGGCGTGGGGGAAAGGAGCCGCCTGGGCTGCAAGCAGACATGGCCCGAGGCCCGAGGCGAGCGGCACCAGGGGCCGCAGGGGCACCGGGGCTTGTGATGGCCGCCCGCCTGCGCACACCAGACGGGTGATGCCGCGCGCAAAGCACGGCGCCTCTCCTGTTCCCCCCTTCGGCACCAAGAACGCTGCCCTGTGCCTGAACCCCGGAACCTCCCAATCACCCAACCTCCTGCCGGCCAGATCCTGCGCTACGTGGACGGCCAGAAGTACGACGCGCACTGGTGAGGGGCCGTGGGCGCTGCGGGTGCTGTGGGTGCTGTGGGATGGCGTGGCTGGGGCGGGCCGGGCGGGTTCGTGTGGGGACAAGCGGGTTCTGGAAGCAGAAGGGGCGTGCCTCTCCTGGCTGGGGCGGGCTTACATAGGTGGGCTTACCAGAGGGAGGCAGGACACGCCGTGCTGACGCACACGCGCTACTACCCGGCACGCCGCCCCTCCATCCACCCCCTCCAGGGACTGGTTCGATGACCCGGTGCACCACGCCGCCTACCTGCACGAGGGCAACCGCTACGCCACCGTGCTGCTGTACCTGTCGGGTGAGGGGCAGGGGGGGGGCAGGCGGGGGCCAGGCAGCAGTGGAGGGGAGGGGGAGGGGCGCGGAGGGGCGGGGCTGGGGGAGGGCAGCAGAGATCGCAAAGAGGTGCCGGATGCACTGAAGACCGAATGAGCGGCCGCGTCCGTGCTCTTGCACGCTTCACGCCGGCCGCACATGGTCATTGCACACCTCATTCATCCCACACACGCAGGGGTGGACGGCGGCGGCGAGACCAATCTGCCGCTGGCGGACCCCATCGACAAGGACGCACAGGTGGGCGGGGCTAGCACGGTGCCGGGCGCGGGGGCGTGCGTGTGTTGGCGTGCCGTTAGTACCGTAGGCAGCTAGTTGGGGGTGCTCGTCGCCTCGCCCTCAACCCAGTAGTGGGGCGCACGGCTGGCTGGGGCATGCGGCTGGCCCGGTGCGCCATGTGGGACACGCCGCACACGCCGCTCCATCACTCGTCCATCAACCGGTCCCGCTGCTGCTTCGCCGCCGCCACTCCTGCCGCCACTCCCACCCTCTTATCTTACTTAATCATGCATGAGAACCCCCCCCCTCCCCGCCCGCCGCCGCAGACGCTGCCGGACGCGTCGCCCTGCGGCGCCAAGTACGGCATCAGCGTCAAGCCGCGCAAGGGCGACGCGCTGCTGTTCTTCGACATGGACATCATGGTGCGTGGCGTGGCGTGTGTGCCGTGGGCGGGGGGCGGGGGGTTGTGAATACCATCCCAAGCTAAATCCAACCAAACCAAACCAATGCGGGGGGCGGGCGGGGAGGGGAGGGGGCCGTGGCATGACGTCGAATGGCGTGGCGTGGGGAAGGGTGGCGTGGAGTCTTGGTCTTGGTTGGGCTGGGCTCCTAGTCGGCCAGATTCACTCCGAGGGGGCCTTGTTAAGCTGGTGTGCTGTGCCACACGGACGGACGCGCAGGGTGCCAAGGGCGACCGCAAGGCGCTTCATGCCTCGTGCCCCACGCTCAAGGTGAGTCAGGGCGGGCAGGAAAAGGGCGGGTGGTGGTGGTGGTGGGGCAGGCGCGCACGAAGGACATCCGAGGGCGCAGGGAGCGCCCTGCTCCCACCTCACCTTGCTAGTATTTCGCACTGCGATAGTCATCGACAGGGTCAGGGTCAGGAAACAGGGTCAGAGTGCGGCCACCCTCACCTCAACCCCACCCCCTCGGTACCCACTCCCGCACTCGTACAAAACCGTTCACATGGACGGCCAGCTCCTAACCTCCATCCACCCGCGCAACCCAACCCAACCCAACCCCCTCCCCAACCCCCTCCCCAACCCCCCCGCCCCCCTAGGGCATGAAGTGGACCGCCACCAAGTGGATCCACAACAAGCCCTACATGGGCCGATACGACCCGCTGCGCACCGGCGGCCGCTGCGCCGACACCGCTGCCGACTGCGCGGCGCGCGCGGCGGCGGGCGAGTGCACCGCCGACATGGACAAGATGGTGGGCCCGGCGGGCGAGTGCCGCAAGAGCTGCAATGACTGCGTGGAGTGCCCCGCCGGCGACATCCTGTGCGCGCGGCGGAACATGCGGAGCCTGGTGCGCGCGCGCGCGGAGGCGGCGCGGTCGCGGACGCAGACTTGATGGGGCGGCGGCGGCGGCGTGTACGCAGCTGCGGTGGTGTGGGCTCTTTGAGCAGTTTGGCGGCGCGGGTATGTCTTCGGGAGTTAAGGTGCTTGGGAGCGACCAGATCACGAGAGACATTGGGGACACCGGGCCAGGGATGCGCAGCGACACGGTACCAACTTGTCGCAGCGACACAACGTGCGTGGTGAAGGATTAGGTCGGATAGGCGCGCGTGCGTGGAGCGTGGAGAAGAGGTGTGCATGGAGATGAGACACGCTCGATCGTTCACTTCGATAGACCTCGTATGGTACATGATGTCCTCTTGTGTTTTGTCCATGGCTTATGTTCGAACGTGTGCGAAGTCCGCAAGGGCGGCATGGTCCCCTCGCTTTTGTGGTGCGGGGGAACTAGTGTTTAGGCGGGCGGGGGGTGGGGGCTGTGAGAGGCTGAGTCACCGCCGTCGCAGGCGCTCATCCCGCAGCTCTGTAAAATTCCAGCTTTTGCCGCCTAATACAAAGCCCCCTGGCTTGTCGACGCATAGAACACGCTGACGGAGAGCCATATAGACGTCCACTCTCTTGGCAGCTCCCGCTTCTCCGCTTCAACGCCTGCCCGGCCTTTCGACTTGTACCCGTCGCCGCGCGCTTGCGGCGCGCTGCCCCGCCTCGGTCCTTTCGGCAGTCCCTTTTCCTGCGCTCGTCGCCGCAGCGCCAACCAATGAGCCGCAGCACCAGCAGCGGGAGCGTTCCCGAGGCGGTGGACACCATGATGCACCACCCGCACGTCGACCACGGCCTGGACGCCAAGGTGAGGCGCGCAACGCGGCGACTAGCACGAGCAAGAGACTCCGCTTTCGACTGCGCAGCGCTGATTGACCCGCGGGCCATGCCAAACAGGCGGACAAGGACAAGCGCGGCAACGGGCTCTTCCTGTGGGCTCATCAGACGTTATTTATGGCGCTGGCAAGCATCGCCGCAGTCGCGGACGCTGCCACGCGCCCGGTGCGGGGCGTCTTGCGCGCCGTGCTGCGGCACGACTGAGGGCGCTGGCCCATTTCCATCGTGGCATGCTTCGTTGGCCATTTCGTACGTTGTTCATTTTATTTCTCTCAGGGAGCTAGCTATTAGGGGCGATTAGGCGTGGGGGAACTGCTGGAAGCCGGGTTTCCTTCCGCGGGTCGTAGACGGCACGGCGTTGATTATAAATAACATGCTCGAAGACACATGAACACAAGCACATTGAACTCAACCTTTAACTGTAAGCTCGCTTGGTCCACCTCCCGCCATCAGCCCCTAAAATGGCCGCTCAGCCACAGCCGCCCGCTGACATCTATGGCTTCCGCCTGGAATCGGTGCCGGGACCTCAGCAGCTGGCCGACATACAGCGACAGCGCGCCCTGTACATTCTGCACGAGAAGTCGTGGGCCAAGTACGTGGAGAAGCGGAAGCTCCCCTCCGGCTCCACGCTCAAGCGCCTCGTCCGCGAGGGCGTCCCCCCGAAGCTGCGCAGCTGGGTTTGGATGGAGACGTCGGGCGCCAAGGAAATGAAGGCGGCGCAGACGCCCACCTACTACACCAACCTGGTGCGCGCCCAGACGCTGTCCAAGTCCACGGTGCAAGTGGAGCTGGTGAGTGGGACGCTGCGCAGTGCGGCGGCGGTGCGTGGGAGGCGCGCTTAGGCACGGGCGAGCGGCAGCGTGGCTGGGGGAGGGGGTGGGCGAGGGCACGCGTGTGCGTGGTGATGCGGGGGGAGGAAGCAAAGCACTCCGGCGTCAACACTGTCACTAGCACCTTTGTTTTCAGGACGCGCAGCAGGCCCAACCCCATTTCACGTGCATGCACGCACGGTGCACACGCTCACACGCACCCTGCCCCCCCCCCCCCCGTTGCAGGACCTGCCGCGCACCTTCCCCGGCCACCCCTACCTGGCGGCGGAGGAGGGCCGCGCGGCCATGCGCCGCATACTGACCGCGTACTCGGTACGTCGGCAAGGCGGTGGGAGAGAGCACAAGGGAGCACGACAACGGGGGGGGGCAGTACGTGTGTGTATATGTTGAGGCGGCGGGGGTCCATTCATGGTGCATTGGGACGGTAGCTCATTCCAGACCCCGGAATGAAAGACACGATACCTCGGGGAGTGAGGCGGTGGGGCGATGCGAGGTCGGGGCTCCCGGTCCCGAGCTGGCGGGGACTGGCGGATGGTGCACGTAATAGCAGGCTGCTGCAGGCTGGGTGGCCGGCTGCCCTCCAGCGCTTCGTGGCTTGAGCTCTGCATCTGGACTTTTAAGTTTCCTGCACCGCGCCGCTTCCGCAGGTACACAACGCCGCGGTCGGCTACTGTCAGGGCCTCAACTTCACAGTGGGTGAGTCCCGGCCCATCCCGGCCCCCTGGCCCTGGTGTGCGGCCGCCGCTGCAGCCGCACCCCCCCCCCCCTCACTGTGGGGCTGGCCCGACCGCCCGTCAGCGCGGGCCAACTCACGACAGCAGCTCCTGCCATGCATCGGTCTCTATGCCTAAGCCGCTCTACTTGCAGGCCGCCGCCCGTGCTGCCCTGCCCTGCCCCCACCCCCTTTCCCATGCTGCGGTATGCTCACGTGCTGCTGCCCCCCACCACCTCCCTCCCCGTACCTGCCGCGTGCAGGCGTGATCCTGGTGGCAGTGGACCGGGACGAGGAGTCCGCCTTTTGGCTGCTGGCGGCGCTGGTGGAGCGCATCTGCTTCCCCGGCTCCTTTGGGCAGACGCTGAGCGGCTGCCACGTGGAGATGCGCACGCTGCAGGGTGAGGGGGTTGGGTGGGGTGGGGCTGGGAGGCGGCGCGCGGAGGGGCGGGCAGAGAGCAGCGGGGCGCATGGGGTGCATGGGTGGCAGGGTGGCAGGGTGTGTGTGTTAGGCAGTTGGGCAGATGCGGCTGCCTCTGGGCTACTGCATGCGCCCGCAGTAGGCGGGCATTTGGCAGTCTGTTCCCTTCCCACCATATGCCGGACCGTGCGGTGCCGCCGAACCTGTCGGCCGTTCTGTGACGCCCGCGTCACGCCGTGCCTCGCGTCTCCCCTCCCTGCGGCTCTCGTCTTTATGAATCATGCATGGACCCCCGCCCGCCGCCCGCCGCCGCGTGTGCTGCAGAGCTGGTGGGCGAGAAGCTGCCGCGGCTGCACACGCACATGGCGCGGCTGGGCTGCGACACCTCGCTGATCGCCACCGACTGGTTCCTGGTGCGTGCGGCCGTGCGGCCGTGGGTGCCGACATGCTTGCTGGCGAATGCAGATGCATGAACGTCTAAGGAATTCAGTAGCAGCGAGTCGTCGCGCGTTGGCTGTGTGCCAGCACCCCATCTCGGCCCAGCCCAGCCCACTACTCCACGCCACACCATCCTCACACCCGCACCTCACCCGCACCTCTGCCCCACTGCTCCCCTGTGTGTGTGCATGCGCAGACGCTGTACTGCTCCTCCATGCCGCCCGAGTCGGCGGCCCGCGTGCTAGATGCGCTGTTCCACGAGGGAGCCAAGGTGGGGGTGGGTGTTTGGTCATACCGGTGCCGGCCCATGAGGTTGCCACAACCGTTTTGGGGAATTAAGTTGTGAGAGGGCGTGTCGTAGGCTGCGCTAGTGATGGAAGTTGGAAGGGGTGCACAGCCGCACATGCCGAAGTGCTGTTATGGTGGCAGCAACATTGGGAACAGCAGCAGGAGGGGGCAGCAGTCTCGCCGCGTGCAGCCCTGCTGCTGCTAGGACTGAGGCCCAGCAGGAGGCGACGATGTGCTCTGGCAGCTGCTCGCTTGACGCGGGCGGGCTTGACATGGCATGGCATGGCCCGCCCACAGATTTTGTTCCGAGTGGCGCTGGCTCTGTTGAAGAGCGCGGAGGCGGCGCTGCTGAAGACCGACAACGCGGGTGGGTGGGCAGGCTGGGGCCGCCCCAGCTGTGCATGTGCGGGCCGCGGCGAGTCACGCGGAGCGGGTAGCTCCTCGATTGACAGCGTGGCACGCAATCAGCCCAGAGCTAGTAGCGTGCAGTGCCCTTGGCTTGTGCCGCTGACGTGTTAACGTGAGCGCGCGCGCTGCCACTGCTTCACTCTTGACTTGTGTCAGGCGACTTCATGCGAGTGGTCAAGGACTGGGTTTCACACCTGTACAACATAGACCTGCTCATGGAGGTGGGTGAAACAGGGCGCGCGACCATAAGCGCCAAGCCACGTCTGTCAAGTTGCGCAATGGGTCCCATCTGGGTGTGGGGTGGACGTGAGCGCAGTGCAGTGCAAGGCCCCATGTGGGGGTGCAGCAGATAGCAGCAGGGGCCGTGGAGCCGGCGGATGGCGTGTGCAGGCACCGCCGTGTTGCACGAATGCATGGCATAGCGCAGCACCCTACGGTTTGCGTCCCCAGCCGGAGCGTTGAATAGCGCACAGCCGAATTTTGTGGCGTCCGCGGCTGTCTGAACACGCGGCATACCCTCAGACCCTACCCACGCCCCTGTGGCCTTTTGGCGCGTGCCGCTGTGTGGCGCAGGTCGCATTCGACGGCATCGGCAGCCTGTCTCTGGCCACCGTGGACGCCGTGCGCAAGCAGAAGGAGGCGGAGGTCAAGGTGCGAGCGGCGTGTGTGTGTGTGGCGCTGTGCGTGATACGAACCGGGGTGGGGCGGCGGCTGGGGGTGGGCCGTTTGGGGCAGCTGGCCCAATGGGCTGCTCCAGCAAAGCAGTACGTTGCACAGGGCGACTGGCGACGATGGGGAGTATGTGCGTGCCTGTGCAATGCCGCTGGTGGCATGGAGCTGCATCGCGGGCATCGTGTCTGCCTCCCTTGCGCCCGTCGCGCTGGCTGCATCGCCAATATTCGACAACTGCTTTGCCTGCCCGGTGTCCCGGCTTTATCGCTGCTCTCTATCCTCTGCCCCCGCCGCCGTTCACACCGCTCCGCAGGAATTCATGCAGCAGCGCGCGCAGCAGCGGGCTCAAGTGCGCCCACAGCAAAACCGGCCCGGCACGTGACTCGAAGAATGCAGACGCGCCACTTACAACGCCAGGCCCCCCTTGGGGCCGGCTACCCATGTAAATCCTTGGCCACGCAAATGCAGTCCACAATTCATTCACAGCCTAATGTCTCGAGTGCGGCTTGGGCACCACGAGCTACCCAGACATGAGCTCGCACCCCCCACAATTCCACGACCCCCAAACCCCAAACACAGACACGTGCGAAGCATCCCTGCTGCCTCCCCGCACGCGATAGGCAGCCAGCACGTCGCCCCGCCACCCCAACGGCCTTCAGCGGGCACACCCCGCACTTTGCTAGCCTGGTCTTGACATAAGCTAACAGCTCCGAGCGCCAGAGCTCCGTCCGTCCATGAGCCCTTCTCCAAGCTGGCCTGACGCCGCTCAAGCGAAGTCACCGCTGAGCACCTTGCTCTCTTACTTTGCCATAGCTGCATTGCATTGCATGCGGTCACAGGGTGAGGCCAGGGCAGCAAGGCGTGCAGAACGACCGCATGGACCCCCGAGCACGCCCATCGAGCCTCTGCCGCGCGTCCATGCTCACCAAGCGTCTCCTCCTCGCGCTGTAGGTACCAGTCTCGCCGGTAGAGCGCCTTCTGCCACCCGTCCTTGTTGTTGGCCCAGGCCGGCTTGTTCTCACGGAACATCTGCACCTTGTCCAGCGCGAACAGGCCCGCCGTCCAAATGCCAGTGATAATAACAAGCGAGGGGATGGCGTTCCAACCCATGGTTGCTGGGGCAAAAGATGAAGACCGTGCTCCTCAAACTAGGCCTAGCCCACGCCTGGGATATCTAGTCAAATACAGGCTCCTGCGATATCACTGAAGCAACAGGCCAGTACTCCAGCTCGGCTTTCCTCGCGAATCGGCTGAATTGCGCCCCATGGTGCCTTCTGACTCGATTCTAAACCCGCGCTTAAGCAGTGAGTCCACAGCCGTTTATATCTGTTAGTGCAAGTTGTGGAATGGCAGAAACCATGGGCAGACCGAGCTATTAACGCACACTGAAAATATACACACGCGGCGTGCGCGAACTCGGGCCCAGATCGAATGCGGCGCAGTGCTGAGGGCATTCCAGCCCCGTTGCCTGCATCAGAGGAGCGCGAGGGCACGGAGGCGGGAGATGCAATTGTCGCGGCTCGCGACGCCACGACCAGCGCCGATCCAGGGGCCGACGATGCCTTCACGGTGGTCGTCTGGATAGATCCGGCGGGCCCGCGGGCATGGTGAGCGATTGCGGCGCGCCTGAGCTGCACAGGGCGTGGTGGACTGGTCGCTGCAGTCGGCACCCCCTGCCTGTGTGTGCTGCGCTGCCGTCGGGCAGCGCGAGGTTTCTTCCCAATGTCGTCCTGCCTCCACCTCCACCTTCACTACATCACGTCACGCTGTCACCTGGACCCACCGGCCCCCTTCCGCGCCTCTCACGCCGCAGGGCCCATCGTCGAAGCCTGCTGCACAGCGCGCATGCGCCGCAGGGGGCTGCCAGCGGCGGCGGTGGCGCCTGCCGGCGGCTGTGGGCGGCCGCTCGCAGCGGCGGCGCCGCCGCCGCGCCGCCACGTGAGGTCGTGGCGCTGCACTCGGCCGCCAGCCAGTCCCTAGCTGCTTACCTGTTGGACCGGGCTGGCAGCAGTAGCAGCAACAGCAGTAGCAACGGCGGCGGCGGCGGCGGCCGTAGCGGCGGCAGCGACGCGCTGGGGCGGCACGGCCGCGGGGGACGCGCCGCCGGGGGCTGGCGCCTCTGGGGAGCCGCCAACTGCCGTCCTTGGCGCCTCAATGCCGCCAGCGGTGATGCTAGTGGGAGCAACCGCGGCGGCTGGGCCGCCGCTGGGGCTGGGGTGAGGAGCGACAGCAGCAGCCACGGCGGGACCGGCGGCACGCCAGCGTTACACGCGTCGGCAGCCGCCTTGTCAACGGCGCAGTCACTCCAGCAGCAGCAGCAACACCAGCAGCAACACCAGCAGCAGCCTCTGCATGGTGGCGTCACGCCGATACCTGCACCGCTGCCGCTGCCGGCGCCGGCGCAGACAGCCCCGCCGGGCGCCGCGGGCGCGCAACCGCTGCCGGCGCCGCCGCTGTCGGTGCCGGTGCTGGCGATTGGCGACGTGTTCCTGTCCTGTAACACGGTGGCGGGGCTGGAGCACGCGGTGAGGGTGGAGTGGGGGAGGGGAACTGCTACCGTATTTCTTGTTTTGTGTGTGTGCGATGGATGAGGGGATGAGATCTGGGGACCGTGCTGCGGATGGGAAGCTGGCCAGATCTGGCGCGTTGCGTTGTTGTCGGGGCTGGGCCGGTGAGCGCTCACGCGACGGGCCGTGACTCCCACCGTGCCGCCCAACACGCACCTGCGCCACACACACACAACTCACGGATACCACACAGGATGACTGGGACTTGGTCAACCTGGGCAGCGGCCTGCTAGGTGCGCCTCAGACAGCCAGCGCGACGGCGGCGGCGGCGGCTGCAGGCACAGCGGCCGCCGCTGGCAGTGCCAGCAAGAGCGCTGCCGGGGCAGCCGCCGTTGGCGTTGGCGGTGCGGCAGGCCCCGCCTCTGGCGGAGCCGCTGCCGCTGCTGCTGCAGCAGGCGGCTTGCCGGCCGCGACCTCTCAGCCGCAGCAGACGCAGACACAGACGCAGGGGCAAGGGCAGGGGCAAGGGCAGGGCCCGGCGCGGCGGCCGGCGGCGGCGCCGCTGGAGCCGGCGGCGGAGCTGCTGCTGCGCATGTCGGCGCCGGTGGGCGGGCGGCGGCTGCTGTTCGTGAGCAAGGAGGGCGCGGAGCTGGTGCGGCGGGCCATGATCCTGAGCAGGTGCGGGGCAGGGGGGAAGCGGCAGGGTGAAGGGCCTGAGTGGCAGTATGTGAGGTGCCGGTATGGGCGCGGGCGGAGGCGGGGGCGTGTCGTTGGGGGCGCGCGGCATACCCGATGAGTTGGTTTCATTGTGAATGGGCACGGGCATGGACATTATTGCGGGGCGCTCAGGGAGAGGGAAAGTGTGCGCTGAAGTTGGGGGCAACCGTATTCGTTGGGGTTACAGTGGGCGGGGTTACTGTACGTGTTGTGAACAGGCTTTCGGTCAGCCCAACTAGGCAAACATTCAGGGGAGAACGTAGAGTCGAGAGGGGAAAGCGTGTGCGAAACCCCGTGCAGGAAGGGCGGTCCTCGCTGGTCATAAGCGTGCAACCTACGCTAGTCTCGTTATTGTCGTATAAACCGTATGGTCGGATACAACCGTAAGAGGAGATAGGAAGCATTACAAGGACACAGGGACGCGGCGACACATGGGCCTGTGGTCAGAAGCACGTGTAACACGATACAGGAGACAGAACAATCAGGCTTTGCTAGCGGGCTACATTTCAACAGGTTACCAGTTTCGGGACTCATAACCTGTTGGAATGTAGCCTGCTAGCGATGCCTGTTTGTCCTGTTTCCTGTTTCACGTGCCTCCAGTAACGAGAATAGCCTAGGTTGCACGCTCATGATAAGCGAGGACCGCCCTTCCTGCATGGGGTTTCGCACACGCTTTCGACTCTACGTTCTCCCCTGAATGTTTGCCTAGTTGGGCTGACCGTAACCCTCTTTCGCAACAGTATGCATGGGGAATGTAAGGCCGGTGTGGGCTCGGGCCGAGGCGGGAGCGCGTGGTTGGGGGCGTTGAGCGGGTTGACCGGTGGCAGTGTTGTTGATGCCAAACCGCCGATCTCAGTACTCAAACCAATGAACACAGGTATGATGAGATCATGGAGGAGCGGCGGGCCTCTGGCGGCGCCGCCTCCACCTCGTCCGCCTCCACCGCCTCCTCCTCCGCGTCAGTAGCTGCAACTGCAGCAGCAGCTGCAGCCGTGCCCGGCGGCCGGGCCGCAGCTGCGGTCGACGCGGACGCTGGTGTTGGCGGCGGCGCCGGCAGCAAGGGCCGCGGCCTCGCCGAGGAGGGCGGCGGCAGCGGCAGTGGCAGCGGCAGTGGCGACGGGGAAGAGCAGCGGCACGGCGGCGGCGAATCGGGTTGGCTGCGGCAGCTGGTGTCTCCGGCGGCCAATGTGGTGGCGGCACTGGCGATGGGCGAGTTCCCCACCTCGCACACGCTCGCGCGTGTGGCCGCGGCGACCTCGGCGGCGGCGGCAGCGGAGGCGGCAGCGGAGGTGGAGGCTGGCAAGGATAAGGATAAGGATAAGGACGGCTCCGCAGCGGCCGGCTCGTCGTCGACAGCGACGGCGGCAGCGCCAACGGAGGCCAGTGGCGAAGCGCCCAAGCAGGATGGCAGTGGCAACACTAGCACCAAGAGCAGCGGCAGTAGCAGTAGCACCGCAGGTGTCGGCAGCAGTAGCAGTGGCAGCCCCGTCGTGAAGGCCCCGGGGGCCAAGCCTTGGCCCGCAGCCGGCGGCGATGATGCCACTGGCAACAGCAGCAGCAGCAGCACCCCGCCTGATGGCGGCAGTAGCAGCAGCGCCGCCGCCGGCATTCTCAACGCCGCTAGCACTAGCACTAGCACTGACAGTGGAAAGGGACTGGCCGACGCGGTTCGTGGTGGCCTGGAGGCGATGGGGCGCGGCGTGGGCTCCTGGCTTGGCTTCGGGCCAGGTGACGCCGACGGCGCAACGGAGCCGCGGCCGCGACTGCCGGCGGCGCCGCTGACGCACGCCATGCAGCTCCCGCCCGCACCCGCACCCGTGCCGGGACCGGGTGCACCTGCAAGCAGCGCGAGCGGTGCAGGTGCAGGTGGTGGCGGCGGCGGCGGCAAGCCAGCGGCGCTGACGGCGGCGCAGCGGGCGGTGCAGAACAGCGACGCGCTCATTGCGGAGCTCCGCCGCATGGGTGAGCGCGGCCGCCGTGTGTACGAGTACGTTGCAAAACGTGAAGACGTGATTCCGAGTGATACCGTGCGCGCGGGCACACATGCTCATGTCCGTCACGCTGGAGACGGGACCTTGCAGTGCTGCTCGCGCATCCTTTGACGTGTTGCTGCTGCCGCCTTGCCGCCTTGCCGCCTGTGCATGTGCCTGTGCCGCCTTGCCGCCGCCTCGCCGTAGAGGAGGACCGCGTCATCCGCGATGCGGAGGCCATCCTGGCGACCATGAAGGGCGCAGGTGAGCGGCCGACGCCTGGGCAGCCCAGGGCCCGTGTGTGTGTTTCCGCATTCGACAACATCACAGTGTCTCGATGCCCTTGCGACGTACCTTACCTATGCTCCATGATTTGCTGGTGCAGGTGGCAACCAGGGCGACGGCGGCGACCGCAGCGGCAGTAGCAGGACCGGCCGCCCCAGCAATAACAATGGCGCCAGTGGCGCCGGCACCGGCACCGCCGCCACCGCGGCGCCGGACGGCTTCCTGCCGGCCTTCAGCTTCAGCAGCTACGTGGCGCGACTGCCGCTGGAGGCTGCGCTGCGCTGCCTGCTGGCCGCCGGGCCGCCGGGGTCCGACTCCGGCCCCAGCCCCAGCCCCAGCCCTCACAGCGCCGCGGCCGCGGCCGCGGCCGGCGCCGGCGCCGGCGCCGGCGCCAGTCCTGCCGGCTCCGCCGCCGGCGCGCCGGGGGCGGAGGCGCTGCCGCGGCGGCGGTTCCTGTTGGTGCCTGATGCCGCGGATGAGGAGGCGGTGGAGGAGGCCGCGTCTCTGGGCTCTGCCATGAGTGAGGCGATGGCCGAGGCGGCGGCGGTCGAGGCGGCGGCGGCGGCCACGCTGGCGGCGGCGCAGCAGGCGAAGCGGGCGCAGGAGCGGGAGCAGCGGCGGCAGGCCGGGGGCGGCAACGAGGATGGCGACGAGGAGGCCGGCGCCGATGCGGCGGCGGCTGCTGCTGCCGCGGTGGCCGCGGCGGTGGCGGTCACGGGACCGGGCGCGACGGCCATGGAGCCGCGGGTGGGTGTTGACGCTCTCGGCGTCGTGCGCTCGAAATTGTAGGCCGTGCTTTGCAAGCAGGGCGGGACTGCTTGTGCTTGCAATTGATCTTAGCCGCTTTGCTGGTTTCCAAATGCAGCTTACAAACAATTGTAAACCAAAACCTTGCAGATGGCGCTCAACGTGTACGACAGCTCGCTGCGGCACTGGGCGCTGGATGTGGTGGACGCCGGGCCCGCGCCGGCGCCAGTGCCGCGGTCCTCGGCGGCGGCGGCGGCGGAGGCGGAGGCGGCGGGGGCGGCGGGGCCGGGGCCGGGGTCGGCGGCGACCGCAGACGCGGCGGCAGCGCTTGCCGCCGCGCGGGCCAGCCTCGCCCGTGCCACGTCCGGCAGTAGCAGCAGCAGCAGCACCGGCAGTAGCGGCGGGCTGCAAGGCCTAGGGAAGGCGGGTGGCCCGGCGTCACCTGACTCGCAGCAGCCACAGCAGTCGCAGTCGCAGTCGCAGCAGGGGGGTGAGAAACCGGGGCCGGGGCCCGCGGGGCCGTGGGTGGCGGTGGAGCCGCAGCGCATGATGGTGGGAGCGCCGCGCGGCCCCGCGGACAGCATGGTGAGGCGTGGGTGCGGGGGTGGGGCTTCAGGGGTGAGGCGGGATGTTGGGGTCTGTGCCGGGCTGCGAGTGCGCCTGTGTTTGCGTCCAATACAGCTGCCTGCCGTGCCGGTGGCGAGTGGCCGGCCTGGGTGCTGGTGAGGTCGTTCCCGGGCCTGGCCACGTGCCTTGGGCCCTTGACGCGTGCGCAAAACCCCCGTACCGACCATTCGTCTCATCGTAACTGCCGGTACTAACTGCGCATGTATTTAGGTGGGTCTGGCATTCATAAGCCCTCCCGCCGACCCAATGCGCTGCAGGGCCCCACGCTGGGCATCTCCGCTGCCTCCTCCTCCGAGGAGGCCGAGGACGAGGACGACGACGTCGCCGCCGCCATCGCCGCCGCCGCGTCCGCCCTCGGCACCGACCCCGCCGCCGCGCCGCCGCCGCCGCCCAGCCGCACGCCCGCCTTCCTGGTCCCCGGCCTGACACTCAGCGTGCGCGCCGCCGACGGCACCGTGGTGCGGCTGCGGCCCGCCTTCCTGAGCTTGCAGCAGCTAGCGGCGGCGGCGCGGCTGGCGGGCGACCTGGCGGCGCTGAGCTGGCGGCGGCGGCGGGCGGCGGCGCGGTGGAAGCTGGTGGCGGCGCTTGACGTCATGGCCGTACACACAGCGGGTGGGTGTGGGCGTGTGTGGTGCAAGTGTGTGTTCGTACGTGCGCTGCTGGGGTGATGAGCGCAACCGTCTATGGGGGTCGGGTCGGTGTCGCCAATATTTGTTCTTTTGTTCCTAACAATTCGTAGGAAGTAGTTTATTATTGAATTTAAATATTAGACAGCAAATTTAAATTAGCAGCATCTTTCTCTGGATTTGCTGCAAAATCTTTAGATAAAATATAAACCAACGTGACCTTCACCTGTAAATGGACCACGGTGAGCTTCTAGAATTTCTTTCATACTATGACCAATACCCCAGTTAGTACGATACATGTGACCAGCTACTAAGAATAATACAGCAATAGCTACGTGGTGGTGAGCAGTATCACTTAACCAAAGACCACCTGTTACCGGGTTTAAACCACCTTTAAATGTTAAGAAATCACTATATTCGCTCCAGTTTAAAGTAAAGAAAGGAGCAATACCTTTAGCAAAACTTGGGTATAAGTCAGCCATAATAGCACGATTTAATAATAAATCGTGAGGAAGTGGAATTTCTTTTGGATCTACACCAGCATCTAATAATTTATTTACTCCCGTAGGAGTCTGGGCCGTGTCTCAGTCCCAGTGTGGCTGATCATCCTCTCAGACCAGCTACTGATCGTGGCCTTGGGAGGCCGTTACCCCCACCAACTAGCTAATCAGACGCAAGCCCCTCTATCGGCGGTTTTTCACCTTTCACTCCTCAGCTGTATGGGGTATTAGCAACAGTTTCCCAATGTTATCCCCCTCCGATAGGTAGGTTCTTACGCGTTACGCACCCGTTCGCCACTACACAAATTGCTTTGCTCGTTCGACTTGCATGTGTTAAGCATGCCGCCAGCGTTCGTCCTGAGCCAGGATCAAACTCTCCATGGATACTCTTTAAATTTTAAATTTTAGTAGGGTGTTACCCCCCATGCACTATAAGCCACAACCCACACTTATCCTCCCCGCCGCCGCCGCCCCTCGCGCCGCTCCACCGCCCGCCGCCCGCCGCAGGCTTCCCCATCATGAGGCTCCCGGGCGCCGGCGGCGGCCGCCAGTCGCCGCAGAGCGGCGCGCAGGCGGCCGACCAGCAGCAGCAGCAGCAGCAGCAGGGCGACGAGGACAGCGACGACGGGCTGCCGGAGGCCAAGGAGCTGCTGCGGGAGATGGGCGCCGCGCCGCAGGGTGCGGCGGGGGCGGGGGCGGGGGCGGGGGCGGGGGCGGGGGCGGGGGCGGGGGCGGGGGCGGGGGCGGGGGCGGGGGCGGGGGCGGGGGCGGGGGCGGGGGCGGGGGCGGGGGCGGGGGGCGGGGGCGGGGGCGGGGGCGTTTGGGTCAGCCGGAGTCAGCCGGGCAGCCGCCTCGAACACGCGTCAGGGCCACGCCCACGGAACTCACTCATGTACATTTTGTTTGCACCGTATTTGGATCAACACCACAAATGTATACACGCACACGCTATGCGGCGCGGTTTTGACACACGCCCGCACAGGCCGGCGCTCGCAGTCCAGCGCCGCCTCGGGGTACGGCACGCCGCCGCCGCCCTCGGGGCCGCTGGGGGTGCTGTCCACGCTCGCGGTGGGCGTGCTCAGCTTCACGGGCTGGTGCCGCGCCTCCGCCGCCGACCTGGCAGACGAGTGGTACAGCCGCACGCCCTGGGGTGAGCGCGCGCCGATGGCGCCGGGAGCCGGGAGCTGGGGGCAGGGGGCGGGGGATCAGGGGCGCGGGGCAGCAGTTCATGCGAAGGGCTTTGTGTGTGTGGAAGTTGTGGGCGGCTGGGAGTGGGAGGAGGAGGGAGCGCTGCACGGGTCGGGTCGGGGGGCTGCACTCAGGGCAGGGGTGGTGATGCGTAACTCACACGCAGCTTTCCGTGCTGCTAGCCGCGCGCTGCGCGCCACGACCGCGCTTCCCCCTGTTTCCTGGCTGTATTGCTTCCGCTCGTTCTGATTCCCGGGGGATATCACGCGCTGCGACCTGGGGTCTCCGCCGTCCGCAGGCCTGGCGGAGATCGGCGTGCCGCAGCACGTGACCGTACGGCCCGTGTTCCTGGAGGACCACGTGGCCCAGCTCGCGGCAGCCAACGGCCCGGCGCTGGCGGCGGCGGCGGCGCGGCGGGCGGCGGCGGCCGAGGCGGCGGCGCAGCGCGCGGCGGAGCGGCGGCGGAAGCATCAGCACGCGTCCAAGCCGGAGGGGTCGAAGGCGGCCGCGGGCGCAGCGGCGGCGGCTGCGGCGGCTGGCGGCGCTGCTACTGCCGCGGCGGGTGCCGCGGCGGCGGCGCCGCCGCCACCGCACTTGCAGGGTTCGGACCAGCACGTCCACCAGCAGCAGCAGCAGCCGCAAGCGCATGAGGCGACCGCCGCGAGCGCCAGCAAGAGCAGCTCGAACGGCCCTGGTGCCGACGGCCGCGCGCAGTCCGCCGACGGCAGCCACAGCGCCCCCGCGAGCAGCAGCAGTAACAGCGGCAGCAGTAGCAGCAGCGGCGGCGACCCTGCCGCCGCTCCCGTTGGCGCCGCGGCTGCTGCCCCTTCCACCGCCGCGGCCACCGGCCCCGCCAAGGGCAAGAAGCGCCGCAGCGTGGATGGCAGTAGCAGCGCCGGCGGCGGCTCTTCCTCCTCCTCTGCGGCTGCTGCTACAGCCACGGCTTACGCGGTGCCGGGCGGCGCGCCGGGCGGCATCGTGCTGCCGCCGGAGACGCTGGCCGGCCTCGGCGGGCTGCTGCAGCTCGGCTGGTTGCTGGTGCGTGCCGCGCAGTCGGCTGTGCGGCGAGTGGAGGCGGCGGATGGGGATATCGTGTTTGGGTCAGATGGCGGCGCCGCCGCCAGCGACCTGCAGCTTGGCGGCGCCGCCGGCTTGCTGCCGGGGGGCGAGGACGCGCTGATGCGGCGGCTGGGCTTTGGCGGCGCCGCCGCCGCCGCCGGCGGGCTGGGCGGGCGGCTGGGGTACGGCGCTTCGCCGTTTGGCGGCGGCGCGAGCGGCGGCGCCGGCGGCGGCAGCGGTATCACCTCAATGGCTGCGAGTCAAGATGGCGAGATTGGGCTGGTGGCGAGGCTTGACGTGCGGCCCAGGCCGGCGACCGGCGCCGCCAGCGCGGCGGCGACACGGATGGCGGCGGCGGCGGCGGCGGACAAGGCGGCGGCAGCGAAGCCGCCCACCGACCTGGCGCCCAAGACGGGAGGAGGGGCATCGCCGGAGCAGCGGCAGCAGCAGGAGGAGGAGGCGCAGGGGACGTTGGGCGGTGTGGACGGCGCGGCGACGGCGTCAGCCGCAGCGGCAGTGGCGGCGGCGGCGGCGGCGCACGCCGCGGGCGCAGCTGCGCCGGGCAGCAGCCCACCACCCGCCAACGGCGGCCTGTCGGTCCGGGACCTGGGCCCGCAGGGGCCGGGGGGCGGCCTCCGCTTGCAGCTGACTCAGTCGGCGAAGAAGCTGGCAGGGCAGGTGCGACGGCGGCGGCGGCAGCGGCGGCTGGCTAGGCGCGTGGGGTGCAACAACCATCAGCGCCGGTCGTTGCATGGTTCCAGACGTGCCCACGCGTGCCGACTCTGTGCTGTGTGTCTGTGCAGTCCTTGCTCACTCGGCTCAGCCCAATTGCCCGCGCTCTGTTCCCGCGCCAGGTGCCGTCCACCCCGCACCCCCCTCGCCGCCCGCTCCTGCCGCTCCTGCTGCTGCCTATTCACACGCCCCCCTACCCGCCTGCTGCTGTTTGCTGTTTGCTGCTGTTTGCTGTTTGCTGCTGTTTGCTGCTGTTTTGCTGCTGTTTGCTGTTTGCTTGCTGTTGCTGTTGCTGTTGCTGTTGCTGTTGCTGTTGCTGTTGCTGTTGCTGTTGCTGTTGCTGTTGCTGTTGCTGTTGCTGTTGCTGTTGCTGTTGCTGTTGCTGTTGCTGTTGCTGTTGCTGTTGCTGTGCTGTTGCTGTTGCTGTTGCTGTTGCTGTTGCTGTTGCTGTTGCTGTTGCTGTTGCTGTTGCTGTTGCTGTTGCTGTTGCTGTTGCTGTTGCTGTTGCTGTTGCTGTTGCTGTTGCTGTTGCTGTGCTGTTGCTGTTGCTGTTGCTGTTGCTGTTGCTGTTGCTGTTGCTGTTGCTGTTGCTGTTGCTGTTGCTGTTGCTGTTGCTGTTGCTGTTGCTGTTGCTGTTGCTGTTGCTGTTGCTGTTGCTGTTGCTGTTGCTGTTGCTGTTGCTGTTGCTGTTGCTGTTGCTGTTGCTGTTGCTGTTGCTGTTGCTGTTGCTGTTGCTGTTGCTGTTGCTGTTGCTGTTGCTGTTGCTGTTGCTGTTGCTGTTGCTGTTGCTGTTGCTGTTGCTGTTGCTGTTGCTGTTGCTGTTGCTGTTGCTGTTGCTGTTGCTGTTGCTGTTGCTGTTGCTGTTGCTGTTGCTGTTGCTGTTGCTGTTGCTGTTGCTGTTGCTGTTGCTGTTGCTGTTGCTGTTGCTGTTGCTGTTGCTGTTGCTGTTGCTGTTGCTGTTGCTGTTTGTTTGCACGCACAATAACGCAGGTGACGCGCCACTGCAAGTTCGAGGTGGGGCTGCACCTGCACCTGCGCAAGCTCATCGGCGACCTAGCGGCGGACGCGCCCGAGCCGCTGCTGGAGCGCCAGCAGCCCACCGGGCCCAGCCCCGTGCCGCCGGCGGCGAGTGCGGCGGCGGGTGGCGCGGCGGGTGGGGGGGGCGGCGGCGGGTGCGGCAGCGGCGGCGTCAGGCGCCGCGGCAGGGTCGCAGGGCGCTGGGACGACAGGGGCCGCGCAGGCTGGCGTGCAGAGCGGCAGCGGCGGTGCAGGAAGCAGCGCCGCTGGTGGCAGCACGGCTGGCGGCGGCGGCGAGAGCAGCGCGCAGGCGCCTGGCAAGGGCGTGGCGGCCGGAGATGCGGCGGCGGCGGCGGCGCCTTCCGCTGGCTCCCCTGCTGTGGAAGGGAAGACAGTGAGCCCTGTGAGCGGCAGCAATGGAGCCCCGGCTGCCGGGGATGCAGGCACCACCACCAGCGCCGCTACCACCGCCACATCGGCCGCGCCACTGAGCGAGGCTGCTCCTTCCACCGACCCGGCGGCAGCGGCGGCGGCGCCGCAGCCGGCAACCAGCACCGCAGCCGCGGCTGCAGCCGCGGCGCCTGCCATCCCGCGGCTGACGGCGCCGCCGCAGCGGCGCCCCGGTGGCGGCGGCGGAGCCGCGGCGGCGGCGGCGCTGAACGTGCGCGGCCCGGACGTGCACGGCCTGCTGCTGATCGGCGACCTTGGACTGGACGCCGACACCGCCGCGCTGGAGGCCGCCGCCATGCCCTCCGCCGCGCCGTACCGGCCGTACCGGCCGCCGCCCATGGGCTACGCTGATCTGGCAGGGCTGCTGCCGCCCGCCGTTGCGGCCGAGGCCGCTGCCAAGGCGGCGGCGGCGGCGGCGGCCGCTGCGGCGGCGGCAGCATCGGGGGCGGCGGCGGCGCGCTCGACGGCGGGGGGCCTGGATGCGGCGGCGGCGGCGGCAGCGGCGTCGATGTACGGCGGCGGTTTGGTGGGGGAGGGCACCGAGGGGCTGGGGGAGGAGGAGGAGGCGCAGGAAGAGGAGAGCAGCGAGGAGAGCAGCACGGATGAGAGCGAGGGAGGCGGGGGCGGCGGGGGCTGGGGGGCAGGCGGGCGGCAGGCGGGCGGCGGCGGGGGCTCCGCCGGCAAGTCCTGGGCGGCGCGGGGATCGGGACGGGGCGGCTGGGGCCGGTGGGGTCGGTGAGTGGTCTGTGGACTCAGCGTCTATCCCCAGACGGCGCGTGAATGACCTTCTGTGGGCACTACTTCTTGTAATAAGGCATTGGCGTGTACAGGCAGCTACACGGATGGGCAGCTACGCCGCGTTTGGCGTCCACAGCCGGGAGTCAACTCCCACGTCAGTTGCAGACTGCGTCGAACTCGTCAGCAGCCACTGCGCTCGTATCGCCTTCACCACTTGACGTCAGCGCCCGGTGACTTCTTTCTGCCGTTCTCGCAGCCGCAGCACACCTCCACAGAAAACATGTCGCAACCATCGCCTCCGTTTAGGGCGCGCGTTCAGTCTTCCTCCGAACTTCAGCTCCGGCCTCCTCTCCCGTCAGCCGCGCGTCCTCGCCTCCGGTTGTGTTGTGTTGTTGGCGTGTTCGCACCGCATTCGCTTCGCCCATCACGGTCGTACTCGCGGGCCCCCTTATCTGCCTTGCCGCGTCTTGTTGTTGCCCCTGCTTGTCACTCTGCGCCCGGCCATTGCTCTGTTGGACACTGTCCGCATTACGACCGGTCCTCGTCTACGGCGCTCATCCGTGGACGCTGGTCGCCTGCTTGCAGGTGGGAAGCTTCACGCGTTTTGTGGCGTCGTGCTCTGTCTGTGTGGTGCTGTCGCCTGGCCGGGCGCCCGGAGCGTGAGGACTGCGCGTCAGCAAATGATACAGCATCCAGCGCGCTTCAATTCGGTACAGTACTCGCGTCGCTTCCGCCGCAGCTTCTGTCTTTGTTCTCGCGCACGGGCTTGCCGGGTACGGGCTATCATCTGCCACAACTGGGGCATGCCAATTCTTATCCCTTACCCTGGTCCTACCACCAAGGCATTCGGCGTGTGGGGACGCGGCGTTAGCGAGAGCCACGGATGGCCCTAATACCGTGGGGGCATGTCACACCCGTGGAGGGCACTGTAACCAGGCACGCTTGGATTGCTGTGGGTTGCTGTGTTCACCCTTTGCCGGGCCTGCGTCGTTGAATCCCAGCGGGTAGCACTGCTCTCGCACATCGCTACAGCCGCGCGCAGGACTGGGCTGGGCGGGAGGAAGTGCACCCCACGGCGTCTAGGCGAAGCGGCTGGGACCGAGCCCCGCTTCCAGCCTTCCACCATTTTGCCACCTCTGGATTGGCCGATTGGGGCAGAAGGGCGGGCGAAAGCATGGGTATTAGCACGCTGGGTTCGGGGCGCACGTGCGACGCACCGCGCTCCGGGCAGGCTCCGGACAGGCTGCTTACATCGTGGGTGCATGCAGATCTGCATGCGCACGCAGCGCCACACCCTGTGCGACATCACGAAGTATCCATGCAGGAAGACGCCATCAGGTGCTTACTGCAGTCTACCGAGTGCTCACTAGATTGCATCAACGCCTGTCGCGCATTCCTTCCCGCTCCCGTGCGTGGCCCCTGCACACGGCCGCACACGGGAACGCCGCCGTCCATGTCGCGTTCCTCAATCCTCCATAAACCCAAAACAGTGCGGCGGTGGCCGGCCCCCTCCTGCTGTTTCCATGAGTCACTCTTATCTCTTCTGTGCCACCCCCCAAATGGTAAACGCACTGCAATGCCCCGAGACTCCACACGCGCAATCTCGAGGCAGCTTAAGTATACACGTGACCGTGCGGACGCCGCATCCGGACATGCTTCCTTGGCACCTTTCCACCACCGTGCAAGATTCACGCTTGCAACCAGGTAGGGCCTGGCTAGCCAACTTTATTCTTCCACCAGCATACCCAAAGATACCGTGCACGTCTCCTTGACTTGTGCCTTGCCACCCCAAGATCGGGCAAGCAAACAAACCAACAGTAAACAAAAGAAAACAGCGCAGTTGCACATGTCCACCGGGTGCGCGAGCATGGGGCATACAGTGGTGTTCCCGCACACGATCGCGGCTGGGCAACACCCCCGCTCCTTCAACTGAAATGGACACTACAAATTCGCAGTTCCGGACGATTCCTCCAATGCACGAAGTCACAGTTGCCCGGCGTGCCCCGGGGTCAGGGTGTGAGGGGCAAAAGAGAACGTACGTTGGCCGAAGACACACGCACGCATACACACATACCGCATAATACAGGGTGCGAGTGCTATCAAATAGTCAGCGCCTGCGCGCTGCCGTGAGAGGTGTGCGCCGTTGCAGCACGGCAACGAAGGCGCGTGGCGGGATCAAATGCGTCAGTTCGCAGGACTTCCTTTCTCAGTGCGGAGGCCTCCTTCTGGGATCTTCCATCGGGAGACCGATCAAATTTATACCGTCTCTAGCTGCAAGCGTGCAACTGCAGGCCAAACACTGCCCCTCGTTCGTTTACGGCCCTCTGCGTTCACGCAACGCACATCGCATCGCGCTGAAGCAGAGCCAAGGCGCCCAAACACCGACAACCTAACGAACAACATCATGAAAGCGACCGGAACGCCTCGTGCATGATGGGCCCAAGCACCACCCCCTGGCCCAACGCCAAGCCCACCGGCACCGCGCCGGCGCCGCGGTGGACAGGCCAGCCGCCCTCCTTGGGCGCCATGCAGGCGTTCACGGCGCCCGAACCTGCCAACGCCGCCGCGTCGGCCGTCGTCTGCATCATGCTGCCGCCGCACCCAGTGGCCATCGTGCTCATCATCGCCGTACTGCCCGCGCCGTACTGCGTCGTGCTGACGATGTTGGTGCTCGCTGAGTGGCTCGGGCTGGCGGCGGCGCTGCCGACGCCGTCCGTCGCGTGCCGCCGCCAGCCGCTGGGCGCCGCCAGCGTGGCCCCGCCGCTGCGCCCGCCGCTGCCGCCACTCCCGTTGCCGCTGCCCCCCGGCGCCGTGCGCGTGGCCGTGCCCGTGGCTGACGCAGGCGGCGTCGCTGGCGCCGCTGGCGGGGCTGCGGGATGGGTCGACCACATTCCAGTGCCTGCTGCTCTTGGCCATGCGCAGCGGCAGCGGCCGCCGGCCGCTGCAGGCGTAGGCGGCGTGGCTGGCGCTTGTGTTGGTGTTGGCGCTTGCGACCGCGTTGGCGCCGCTGAGGAAGTGCTGGCCGCCGCTGGTGATGTGGGCACCGGATGCGCCCAGGAGTACGACGGGTGCGCGGCGCGCATGGCCGGTCCCGCTGATCTCTGGCGCCCCGCCGCCGCCGCGCGACGCCGCAGCCGCCATCGCGAGCGCGAGCGCCTCGGCTGTGGCGTTGCCGCCCGTGCTCCTGCACACGCGGTCGCCGCTGCTGCCGCGGCCCATCGCAAAGGCGCCCGATATGATTGGGTTGTTGTGGGGAGGGCTGTCGCCGTACACGAGGCTCTCCTGCGTGGACGTCGGCGCCCGCGACGCCGCCGCCGCACGCAGCATCTGCACCACCGGCCCGAAGCCGCGCTCGCTGGCTGTGCGGAGCGCCAGGCTGCTCATGTCCCAGGGGTCGGCGCCGCTCTCCAGCAGCAGCCCCACCACGCCCTCGTGGCCCTGGAGGAGGGCGGGGAGCGAGGGGAAAGGCACAGGCTAAGACAACCGGCACCAACACAAACCCGTGGGTGACTGTGGGCGGCTGTGACGAATGGTGGTGGAGGCCACAGGCTGCCTGTTGTGCATGCACGCAGTCGCATGCGCCTGGCAGCCACAGTCACAGCCACGGGCCCCTCACCTGCACACTGGCGGCCACCAGCGCCGAGCTGTTGCACGCCGCCGGGTCCGCGCCCGCGCCCAGCAGCAGCCGCACCACCCGCTCATAGCCCCGAGCAGCCGCGGCCTCCAGGCCCGCGCGCCCGTGCGCCCGCGCGTCCGCGCCCGCCGCCAGCAGCAGCGACACCAGCTCTAGCACTACGGCTTCGTGTGACGACATAGGGCTATCCCCATCTTTGCCCTTTGATTTAACTGCCCCAGCGGATGCAAAGGGCGCTACAGCCACCACAGCCGCCACGGCGGCAGCGGGCAGCTCGCAGGCGTGCAGCAGCGCGGCGCTGCAGCGGGCGCGGGGGTCCGCCCCGTACTGCAGCAGCACCCGCGCGGCGGCGGTGTGGCCGCCGCACACCGCGGCGCACAGCGCGGTGCCGCCGTCCGCGGTGGGGTCGGCGCCGGCCGCGCACAGCCGGTAGACCACCTGTGTTGTGTGGCGTTGCAGGGCGGTAAGGCGCGTAAGGTCAGTGCCGTATATACCGTAGTCAGTCCATTGCCCAGGTAAGTGCCCTTGAGATGAGCTTCCCTCAAACGGCGTGCACAACGCCGCGCGCGTTGCATTCACGGCCGGGCACTCCGCACCGAGCCTCACGCGCCTCAGCCTCACCTCCGCATTCCCGCCCTGGGCGGCCGCCTGCAGCGCGGCGCTGTTGTACGCCGCTGCCGGCGCGCCGGCGCGCAGCAGTGCTGCCACGGCTCTTGCGCGACCGTTCTGAGCGGCTGCAGTCAGCGCGCGCGACAGCGCAAACGCGCTAGGCCCGAACCGCAGCTTGGCCAGCAACACGTCAAGCGCGCCGGCATAGCCTGCCTTGGCGGCTGCGCTCAGGAGGAAGGCGTCATGCAGGTCAACCTGCGATGGGGATGGCTTAGTGTTAGGGCTTGACACATGGATGTCCGTCGCGCAGTTGGGAGCAAGACCCACCCGAACGCACGACACACGAACGCACGGACAGGGGTGATCCTGGGGGGCTTCGCCCCACCTGGATTCTCGAGAATGCGGGTGGGCGATGCCCCCACGGCGTGGGGCGGGGTGGATGGGTGCGAGGACTAGAGGGTACAGGCCCCCACGGCCTGGAGGACAGGCCGGGCAGGGGCCGCAAGGCAGGGGCCGCAAGGCAGGGGCTTCAATCGACGGACGCGTGCAGGGCAATGTAAACGTCCAAGGGGACAGGGCAATGATCGCGTATAATTTTACGATAGCGCCAATTGAAAAACGCGAGGCGGGGACGAGCCGAAACTGGCCAGGCAGGCAGGCATGGGTTCGGAAAGAAGCAAAGTGACGGGGCGTGCGGCAGCCGCCGAAAGGTAAAGTGAAAGGGGGGCTCAGCCCAAAAAGGAGCTATGCAGCCGCGAACGGACGCGGAATTTCTGCGGCCAGGCCGCTAGGAATGCTGGATGGCGGGTCTTTGGGCGGGACTGCTGGATGAATAAGCAGCATTTTTGGCTGAGCGGCTCGGAATTTAAGGCAGAATGCCTCAATTCCGAACAGGCCCTCTCCATGATGTCTGCTGCAAGTGTCAGCTGCGGACAGCCGCGTAAAGCCGTGGTCCCAATCCACAACTATGTATTTTTTAGTCGCACTTGCAGTTCAGAAGCCGTATATTTGAGCACTCGAGCACAAAGCGAGCACCTGTGAACTTGCGTTCACCGTTTGGCCTTCACCACACCGCCTGCCTCTGCCTGATTTCCGACCTTTCCTTGGCACCTCTATATGATAGAGATAGTATCCGGCATATTATATCTCACAATAAAGCCGCTCTCGCGCTCGGGGCAACAGCATCCTCGCGGACAACCGCGACTCTGCTCTTCTGCTTTGCAGGTTGCAATTTTGAGGCTACTAAAGGTACGCCAGGCACTTTGCTGCGAGGTTGGCGCGGAGATGGAAAGGGCAGTGATGGGGGTTTGCAGAGGGCCCCATCGAGGGGTTTGCCGCTCATTAGACTGCTGATTGAACTGGCTGAGTGCAAACTGCGTATTCCTATAATGCCGAGGTGTATGCTAAGGACTCAAAAGTCGTCCCGACTTCCTGAACACGCAGGTCACGACACTCCACGCACGCGTCGAAGTCCACGGAGTCTAGACCAGAGCACACCGGTGCGTGCGTGCGGAAACCCATAGCTTCCTATTCAGCTCCAACTGGCACGCAAGGGATGATGGTTGCATGGACGTGGACCATGCGGAACAATCGTGGTGTGAACCACAGCAGCCATCGCGCAATGCCAGGGGTGCGCGATGCTCACGCCAGTGCCATTCTCATTCGGCCATTCCGAATGCACGCACTGTCGCCACAGCTGGCCCGCAACTTTGCTCATCACACTCTCTCCACATCATTCCGCATGGCTTTGCAGGTGAAGCACACCATCACGATGCGGGGGGGCAGGATCATCGACCGGGAACTGCGGCGGATGCGGTTTGGGCAGCAACGGCTGCAGGTTGGGCAGCGGCGCATCCAGCAACAGCTGCGGCAGCTGCGGCAGCAGCTGCAGCAGCAGATGCAGCAGATGCAGCTGCAGGGGCTGCAGCAGCTGCAGCTCATCCAGCAGCAGCTGCAGCAGATTCAGGGGCAGATGCAAGGGCAGCAGGGCATTGCAGAGGCGCGTGCCATGGCTGCGCGGGCTCTGAACGCCACGCTGGCACTTAACGCGCCCCTAGGGCTGGTGCCCGTCACCGCGGGCGCCGCGCACCTCGTCGGCACGGTGCCGCCCAACTACCCGGCCACTGCCAACGCGCTGCTGGACCTGACCGGCCCCGAGGCGACGGCCCTGCTGCAGGCATACGGCCGGCCCACCGCCGGCAGCCGGGACGCCAAGATCCAGCGGCTGGCCAACCACCTGGGCGTCCGGTACCACGCCTAGCCGCCGTCTCGCGCCACTTGATGACGTGGTGGCACGCGCGCACGGTAGGTGCGTGGTGTGTGACATCGCTTCCAGTTTAGCTTGTGCTTATTCATAATAGCTGAAGTGCAAACGTACACAAAGCTTGCTCTAGGCATGCACATTCGCGTCAGTTCGTTGGTGATCGGCAATTGTGCTTGCCCTGCTTCCCAAACGTGCGAACCCCTTGCCCTTACACCCACCGCAGGTACACACACACCCGCGCGCACCAGGCACCACACGCGCGGAGGCAGCACCCCCCTGCAGCTCGCAGCGCTTTGTAGTAGCTCAATGTGGTGCCGCTTGCGGCGTGTAGTATCCGGCAGGGTGATGGGCGTGTCGGCATCCGGGTTGGGTTCGGGCAGCCGAGACTGAGTCGGAGCGCAGCTTGCTTGCGCCGGCTGCTGCCGCCTGCTGGAAGAAACGGGAGGAGAAGTGGGGTCGATCTCCATGTGCGTGGCGGTGGTGGTGGCGTTCTTGGGGATGCCTGCCAGCTGCTGGGGGGAGGGGGGACGACATGCTGCATGTCGGGGTCATGGGATTGGAGCACGGGGGCACGTCCGTACATACGTTTGCGGGGGGCTCAGCCCAAAAATGACAGGAGTTTTCCCCATGCATCAAATCGATATTATTATACATGAAAATAACGCTGGTGCTTTGAGTTTTCTCAGGGGGTGTCTGGTGAAGAAGTTATGGGCTGCCAAAGTTGGGGGTCGGTCGGTCCCCCCCGCGGTCCCTCGGATATCTTCGGCCAGTCCTGGCGGATTTTTTCACAAGGCGCCGCAAGCCCCTGCAGCTCTGTAATGCAGCTTCCGGTAGCGAAAGTGCATATCTACAACAAGTAAGCCAATTACTGCGAGGAAAGGGCGGTGTGCGTGGTATGGCAAGGACATGTCCGTGGGATGCCCCAGCACATTGACACATGAGAGCGGAACTGACGGCCACACCAGTCACAGGCACGCGCTAAATGACATTTGTTTATGTAAGCTGTCAATAATACCAAGTCGTAGTTGGAATAGGTTGGGTCACGTCGCGGGTTGCGTATGGGATTTCCATGGATGGAATCCCCCGTGTCCTGGAGTCATGGGGGCTCAGCCCAAAAAGGATGCAGGAATGTGCCGCAAACAGTAACGGCAGCGGATTGCGGAGTGCATCGGCAACAAGTACATCATATCCCCCCGTGAGAGTGAAAGCTCGGGGGGCCCCTGCACACCCTGAAGTTTGCGGCCCTGTGACTTACATATGTGTGCCTTGGTTACACCACGAAAAGCAGACATTGATCGATGTTCCCTTTGAAATGTAGGGTCATTGTTGCGGCGAAGTTACCCAACTTTGGGTGGAAAAGAAGCCGGACCTTATACCCGCCACCGATATACACCGCGTCGGGCTTGAGGTGCCATATGCTAGAGAGTGCAGGGCTGCTCGCCTTAAAGTTGTTACATGCCACCGGACACGTATGACGGGACTGCAACCGCCAGCGGTAGTAATCATGTGTTCTGGGCTGTATCGCTCCTATTCCTATCACTCCATCCAGTCATGAGAATGGAAAGGGAGGAAAGGCATTGAGTGTTGGCGGAGATGAGCCACTGGACGAGGGAGTGGTGAAGCGGCCACTTGTGGGGCGCGTGCGCGGTGTAGGCACGGCAGGTCGAGTGAGCGGTGTACCGTGCCGGCGTGATCTGGGTCGGGTCTGATTTGGCCGTCGAAGTTGCATGCCCACCCACCCCTCACCACGGAGGGAGCACGGTACGGCCCAGGGCAGGCCGCTCCGCTGCCGCTGACAACGCTTTCTTGCTGCCCGCAACGCCTGCCCTCCCTGTCGCCCGCCCCCACACACGGCCGCGGCTGCACAGGCAAAGGTATGGAGGACAATGCAGGTGCATGCAGATCTGCATGCGCACGCAGCGCACCACCCCGTGCGACATCACTAAGACTCCATGCACACCCTGTGCGACATCACTAAGACTCCATGCACACCCTGTGCGACATCACGAAGACTCCATGCACGAAGACTCCATCGGTTGCTTTCTGCAGTCTACCTAGTCCTCACGATATCGCATCATCGCCTGCCGCGCATTCCCTCCCGCTCCCGTGCGTGGCCCCTGCACACGGGCACACACGGGCACGCCGCCGCCCATGTCTCGCCCCTCAATCCTCCACAAACCAAAAACAGTGCGGCGGTTGGCCGCCCCCTCCTGCTGTTTCCATGAGCCACTCTTATCTCTTCTGCGCCACCCCCAAATGGTGAACGCACTGCAAATGCCCCGAGACTCCACGTGGGTCAACTCGAGGCAGCTTAAGTATACACGTGACCGTGCGGACCTCGCATCCGGACATGCTTCCTTGGCACCGCTCCGCCACCGTGCAAGGTGCACGCTTGCAACCAGGTAGGGGCCGGCTAGCCAACTTTATTCTTCCACCAGCATAACCAAACCTGCTTCTGGATACCGTGCACATCTCCTTGACTTGAACCTTGCCACCCCAAGATCGGGCAAGCCAACAAACCAAACAGTAAAGCGCGCGGGTTGCGCGAGCGGGGCATAGTGTTCCCGCACACGACCGCAGCTGGACAACACCCCCGCTCCTTCAACTGAAATGGACACTACAAATTCGCAGTTCCGGACGATTCCTCCAATGCACGAAGTCACAATTGCCCGGCGTGCCCCGGGGTCAGGGTGTGAGGGGCAAAAGAGAACGTACGTTGGCCGAAGACACACGCACGCATACACACATACCGCATAATACAGGGTGCGAGTGCTATCAAATAGTCAGCGTCTGCGCGCTGCCGTGAGAGTTGTGCGCCGTTGCAGCACGGCAACGAAGGCGCGTGGCGGAATCAAATGCGTTCGTTCGCAGGACTTCCTTTCTCAGTGCGGAGGCCTCCTTCTGGGATCTTCCATCGGGAGACCGATCAAATTTATACCGTCTCTAGCTGCAAGCGTGCAACTGCAGGCCAAACACTGCCCCTCGTTCGTTTACGGCCCTTTCCGTTTCACGCAACGCACATCGCATCGCGCTGAAGCAGAGCCAAGGCGCCCAAACACCGACAACCTAACGAACAACATCATGAAAGCGACCGGAACGCCTCGTGCATGATGGGCCCAAGCACCACCCCCTGGCCCAACGCCAAGCCCACCGGCACCGCGCCGGCGCCGCGGTGGACAGGCCAGCCGCCCTCCTTGGGCGCCATGCAGGCGTTCACGGCGCCCGAACCTGCCAACGCCGCCGCGTCGGCCGTCGTCTGCATCATGCTGCCGCCGCACCCAGTGGCCATCGTGCTCATCATCGCCGTACTGCCCGCGCCGTACTGCGTCGTGCTGACGATGTTGGTGCTCGCTGAGTGGCTCGGGCTGGCGGCGGCGCTGCCGACGCCGTCCGTCGCGTGCCGCCGCCAGCCGCTGGGCGCCGCCAGCGTGGCCCCGCCGCTGCGCCCGCCGCTGCCGCCACTCCCGTTGCCGCTGCCCCCCGGCGCCGTGCGCGTGGCCGTGCCCGTGGCTGACGCAGGCGGCGTCGCTGGCGCCGCTGGCGGGGCTGCGGGATGGGTCGACCACATTCCAGTGCCTGCTGCTCTTGGCCATGCGCAGCGGCAGCGGCCGCCGGCCGCTGCAGGCGTAGGCGGCGTGGCTGGCGCTTGTGTTGGTGTTGGCGCTTGCGACCGCGTTGGCGCCGCTGAGGAAGTGCTGGCCGCCGCTGGTGATGTGGGCACCGGATGCGCCCAGGAGTACGACGGGTGCGCGGCGCGCATGGCCGGTCCCGCTGATCTCTGGCGCCCCGCCGCCGCCGCGCGACGCCGCAGCCGCCATCGCGAGCGCGAGCGCCTCGGCTGTGGCGTTGCCGCCCGTGCTCCTGCACACGCGGTCGCCGCTGCTGCCGCGGCCCATCGCAAAGGCGCCCGATATGATTGGGTTGTTGTGGGGAGGGCTGTCGCCGTACACGAGGCTCTCCTGCGTGGACGTCGGCGCCCGCGACGCCGCCGCCGCACGCAGCATCTGCACCACCGGCCCGAAGCCGCGCTCGCTGGCTGTGCGGAGCGCCAGGCTGCTCATGTCCCAGGGGTCGGCGCCGCTCTCCAGCAGCAGCCCCACCACGCCCTCGTGGCCCTGGAGGAGGGCGGGGAGCGAGGGGAAAGGCACAGGCTAAGACAACCGGCACCAACACAAACCCGTGGGTGACTGTGGGCGGCTGTGACGAATGGTGGTGGAGGCCACAGGCTGCCTGTTGTGCATGCACGCAGTCGCATGCGCCTGGCAGCCACAGTCACAGCCACGGGCCCCTCACCTGCACACTGGCGGCCACCAGCGCCGAGCTGTTGCACGCCGCCGGGTCCGCGCCCGCGCCCAGCAGCAGCCGCACCACCCGCTCATAGCCCCGAGCAGCCGCGGCCTCCAGGCCCGCGCGCCCGTGCGCCCGCGCGTCCGCGCCCGCCGCCAGCAGCAGCGACACCAGCTCTAGCACTACGGCTTCGTGTGACGACATAGGGCTATCCCCATCTTTGCCCTTTGATTTAACTGCCCCAGCGGATGCAAAGGGCGCTACAGCCACCACAGCCGCCACGGCGGCAGCGGGCAGCTCGCAGGCGTGCAGCAGCGCGGCGCTGCAGCGGGCGCGGGGGTCCGCCCCGTACTGCAGCAGCACCCGCGCGGCGGCGGTGTGGCCGCCGCACACCGCGGCGCACAGCGCGGTGCCGCCGTCCGCGGTGGGGTCGGCGCCGGCCGCGCACAGCCGGTAGACCACCTGTGTTGTGTGGCGTTGCAGGGCGGTAAGGCGCGTAAGGTCAGTGCCGTATATACCGTAGTCAGTCCATTGCCCAGGTAAGTGCCCTTGAGATGAGCTTCCCTCAAACGGCGTGCACAACGCCGCGCGCGTTGCATTCACGGCCGGGCACTCCGCACCGAGCCTCACGCGCCTCAGCCTCACCTCCGCATTCCCGCCCTGGGCGGCCGCCTGCAGCGCGGCGCTGTTGTACGCCGCTGCCGGCGCGCCGGCGCGCAGCAGTGCTGCCACGGCTCTTGCGCGACCGTTCTGAGCGGCTGCAGTCAGCGCGCGCGACAGCGCAAACGCGCTAGGCCCGAACCGCAGCTTGGCCAGCAACACGTCAAGCGCGCCGGCATAGCCTGCCTTGGCGGCTGCGCTCAGGAGGAAGGCGTCATGCAGGTCAACCTGCGATGGGGATGGCTTAGTGTTAGGGCTTGACACATGGATGTCCGTCGCGCAGTTGGGAGCAAGACCCACCCGAACGCACGACACACGAACGCACGGACAGGGGTGATCCTGGGGGGCTTCGCCCCACCTGGATTCTCGAGAATGCGGGTGGGCGATGCCCCCACGGCGTGGGGCGGGGTGGATGGGTGCGAGGACTAGAGGGTACAGGCCCCCACGGCCTGGAGGACAGGCCGGGCAGGGGCCGCAAGGCAGGGGCCGCAAGGCAGGGGCTTCAATCGACGGACGCGTGCAGGGCAATGTAAACGTCCAAGGGGACAGGGCAATGATCGCGTATAATTTTACGATAGCGCCAATTGAAAAACGCGAGGCGGGGACGAGCCGAAACTGGCCAGGCAGGCAGGCATGGGTTCGGAAAGAAGCAAAGTGACGGGGCGTGCGGCAGCCGCCGAAAGGTAAAGTGAAAGGGGGGCTCAGCCCAAAAAGGAGCTATGCAGCCGCGAACGGACGCGGAATTTCTGCGGCCAGGCCGCTAGGAATGCTGGATGGCGGGTCTTTGGGCGGGACTGCTGGATGAATAAGCAGCATTTTTGGCTGAGCGGCTCGGAATTTAAGGCAGAATGCCTCAATTCCGAACAGGCCCTCTCCATGATGTCTGCTGCAAGTGTCAGCTGCGGACAGCCGCGTAAAGCCGTGGTCCCAATCCACAACTATGTATTTTTTAGTCGCACTTGCAGTTCAGAAGCCGTATATTTGAGCACTCGAGCACAAAGCGAGCACCTGTGAACTTGCGTTCACCGTTTGGCCTTCACCACACCGCCTGCCTCTGCCTGATTTCCGACCTTTCCTTGGCACCTCTATATGATAGAGATAGTATCCGGCATATTATATCTCACAATAAAGCCGCTCTCGCGCTCGGGGCAACAGCATCCTCGCGGACAACCGCGACTCTGCTCTTCTGCTTTGCAGGTTGCAATTTTGAGGCTACTAAAGGTACGCCAGGCACTTTGCTGCGAGGTTGGCGCGGAGATGGAAAGGGCAGTGATGGGGGTTTGCAGAGGGCCCCATCGAGGGGTTTGCCGCTCATTAGACTGCTGATTGAACTGGCTGAGTGCAAACTGCGTATTCCTATAATGCCGAGGTGTATGCTAAGGACTCAAAAGTCGTCCCGACTTCCTGAACACGCAGGTCACGACACTCCACGCACGCGTCGAAGTCCACGGAGTCTAGACCAGAGCACACCGGTGCGTGCGTGCGGAAACCCATAGCTTCCTATTCAGCTCCAACTGGCACGCAAGGGATGATGGTTGCATGGACGTGGACCATGCGGAACAATCGTGGTGTGAACCACAGCAGCCATCGCGCAATGCCAGGGGTGCGCGATGCTCACGCCAGTGCCATTCTCATTCGGCCATTCCGAATGCACGCACTGTCGCCACAGCTGGCCCGCAACTTTGCTCATCACACTCTCTCCACATCATTCCGCATGGCTTTGCAGGTGAAGCACACCATCACGATGCGGGGGGGCAGGATCATCGACCGGGAACTGCGGCGGATGCGGTTTGGGCAGCAACGGCTGCAGGTTGGGCAGCGGCGCATCCAGCAACAGCTGCGGCAGCTGCGGCAGCAGCTGCAGCAGCAGATGCAGCAGATGCAGCTGCAGGGGCTGCAGCAGCTGCAGCTCATCCAGCAGCAGCTGCAGCAGATTCAGGGGCAGATGCAAGGGCAGCAGGGCATTGCAGAGGCGCGTGCCATGGCTGCGCGGGCTCTGAACGCCACGCTGGCACTTAACGCGCCCCTAGGGCTGGTGCCCGTCACCGCGGGCGCCGCGCACCTCGTCGGCACGGTGCCGCCCAACTACCCGGCCACTGCCAACGCGCTGCTGGACCTGACCGGCCCCGAGGCGACGGCCCTGCTGCAGGCATACGGCCGGCCCACCGCCGGCAGCCGGGACGCCAAGATCCAGCGGCTGGCCAACCACCTGGGCGTCCGGTACCACGCCTAGCCGCCGTCTCGCGCCACTTGATGACGTGGTGGCACGCGCGCACGGTAGGTGCGTGGTGTGTGACATCGCTTCCAGTTTAGCTTGTGCTTATTCATAATAGCTGAAGTGCAAACGTACACAAAGCTTGCTCTAGGCATGCACATTCGCGTCAGTTCGTTGGTGATCGGCAATTGTGCTTGCCCTGCTTCCCAAACGTGCGAACCCCTTGCCCTTACACCCACCGCAGGTACACACACACCCGCGCGCACCAGGCACCACACGCGCGGAGGCAGCACCCCCCTGCAGCTCGCAGCGCTTTGTAGTAGCTCAATGTGGTGCCGCTTGCGGCGTGTAGTATCCGGCAGGGTGATGGGCGTGTCGGCATCCGGGTTGGGTTCGGGCAGCCGAGACTGAGTCGGAGCGCAGCTTGCTTGCGCCGGCTGCTGCCGCCTGCTGGAAGAAACGGGAGGAGAAGTGGGGTCGATCTCCATGTGCGTGGCGGTGGTGGTGGCGTTCTTGGGGATGCCTGCCAGCTGCTGGGGGGAGGGGGGACGACATGCTGCATGTCGGGGTCATGGGATTGGAGCACGGGGGCACGTCCGTACATACGTTTGCGGGGGGCTCAGCCCAAAAATGACAGGAGTTTTCCCCATGCATCAAATCGATATTATTATACATGAAAATAACGCTGGTGCTTTGAGTTTTCTCAGGGGGTGTCTGGTGAAGAAGTTATGGGCTGCCAAAGTTGGGGGTCGGTCGGTCCCCCCCGCGGTCCCTCGGATATCTTCGGCCAGTCCTGGCGGATTTTTTCACAAGGCGCCGCAAGCCCCTGCAGCTCTGTAATGCAGCTTCCGGTAGCGAAAGTGCATATCTACAACAAGTAAGCCAATTACTGCGAGGAAAGGGCGGTGTGCGTGGTATGGCAAGGACATGTCCGTGGGATGCCCCAGCACATTGACACATGAGAGCGGAACTGACGGCCACACCAGTCACAGGCACGCGCTAAATGACATTTGTTTATGTAAGCTGTCAATAATACCAAGTCGTAGTTGGAATAGGTTGGGTCACGTCGCGGGTTGCGTATGGGATTTCCATGGATGGAATCCCCCGTGTCCTGGAGTCATGGGGGCTCAGCCCAAAAAGGATGCAGGAATGTGCCGCAAACAGTAACGGCAGCGGATTGCGGAGTGCATCGGCAACAAGTACATCATATCCCCCCGTGAGAGTGAAAGCTCGGGGGGCCCCTGCACACCCTGAAGTTTGCGGCCCTGTGACTTACATATGTGTGCCTTGGTTACACCACGAAAAGCAGACATTGATCGATGTTCCCTTTGAAATGTAGGGTCATTGTTGCGGCGAAGTTACCCAACTTTGGGTGGAAAAGAAGCCGGACCTTATACCCGCCACCGATATACACCGCGTCGGGCTTGAGGTGCCATATGCTAGGGAGTGCAGGGCTGCTCGCCTTAAAGTTGTTACATGCCACCGGACACGTATGACGGGACTGCAACCGCCAGCGGTAGTAATCATGTGTTCTGGGCTGTATCGCTCCTATTCCTATCACTCCATCCAGTCATGAGAATGGAAAGGGAGGAAAGGCATTGAGTGTTGGCGGAGATGAGCCACTGGACGAGGGAGTGGTGAAGCGGCCACTTGTGGGGCGCGTGCGCGGTGAAGGCACGGCAGGTCGAGTGAGCGGTGTACCGTGCCGGCGTGATCTGGGTCGGGTCTGATTTGGCCGTCGAAGTTGCATGCCCACCCACCCCTCACCACGGAGGGAGCACGGTACGGCCCAGGGCAGGCCGCTCCGCTGCCGCTGACAACGCTTTCTTGCTGCCCGCAACGCCTGCCCTCCCTGTCGCCCGCCCCCACACACGGCCGCGGCTGCACAGGCAAAGGTATGGAGGACAATGCAGGTGCATGCAGATCTGCATGCGCACGCAGCGCACCACCCCGTGCGACATCACTAAGACTCCATGCACACCCTGTGCGACATCACTAAGACTCCATGCACACCCTGTGCGACATCACGAAGACTCCATGCACGAAGACTCCATCGGTTGCTTTCTGCAGTCTACCTAGTCCTCACGATATCGCATCATCGCCTGCCGCGCATTCCCTCCCGCTCCCGTGCGTGGCCCCTGCACACGGGCACACACGGGCACGCCGCCGCCCATGTCTCGCCCCTCAATCCTCCACAAACCAAAAACAGTGCGGCGGTTGGCCGCCCCCTCCTGCTGTTTCCATGAGCCACTCTTATCTCTTCTGCGCCACCCCCAAATGGTGAACGCACTGCAAATGCCCCGAGACTCCACGTGGGTCAACTCGAGGCAGCTTAAGTATACACGTGACCGTGCGGACCTCGCATCCGGACATGCTTCCTTGGCACCGCTCCGCCACCGTGCAAGGTGCACGCTTGCAACCAGGTAGGGGCCGGCTAGCCAACTTTATTCTTCCACCAGCATAACCAAACCTGCTTCTGGATACCGTGCACATCTCCTTGACTTGAACCTTGCCACCCCAAGATCGGGCAAGCCAACAAACCAAACAGTAAAGCGCGCGGGTTGCGCGAGCGGGGCATAGTGTTCCCGCACACGACCGCAGCTGGACAACACCCCCGCTCCTTCAACTGAAATGGACACTACAAATTCGCAGTTCCGGACGATTCCTCCAATGCACGAAGTCACAATTGCCCGGCGTGCCCCGGGGTCAGGGTGTGAGGGGCAAAAGAGAACGTACGTTGGCCGAAGACACACGCACGCATACACACATACCGCATAATACAGGGTGCGAGTGCTATCAAATAGTCAGCGTCTGCGCGCTGCCGTGAGAGTTGTGCGCCGTTGCAGCACGGCAACGAAGGCGCGTGGCGGAATCAAATGCGTTCGTTCGCAGGACTTCCTTTCTCAGTGCGGAGGCCTCCTTCTGGGATCTTCCATCGGGAGACCGATCAAATTTATACCGTCTCTAGCTGCAAGCGTGCAACTGCAGGCCAAACACTGCCCCTCGTTCGTTTACGGCCCTTTCCGTTTCACGCAACGCACATCGCATCGCGCTGAAGCAGAGCCAAGGCGCCCAAACACCGACAACCTAACGAACAACATCATGAAAGCGACCGGAACGCCTCGTGCATGATGGGCCCAAGCACCACCCCCTGGCCCAACGCCAAGCCCACCGGCACCGCGCCGGCGCCGCGGTGGACAGGCCAGCCGCCCTCCTTGGGCGCCATGCAGGCGTTCACGGCGCCCGAACCTGCCAACGCCGCCGCGTCGGCCGTCGTCTGCATCATGCTGCCGCCGCACCCAGTGGCCATCGTGCTCATCATCGCCGTACTGCCCGCGCCGTACTGCGTCGTGCTGACGATGTTGGTGCTCGCTGAGTGGCTCGGGCTGGCGGCGGCGCTGCCGACGCCGTCCGTCGCGTGCCGCCGCCAGCCGCTGGGCGCCGCCAGCGTCGCCCCGCCGCTGCGCCCGCCGCTTCCGCCGCTCCCGCTGCCGCCGCCCGCGGCGCCGTGTGCGTGGCCGTGCCCGTGGCTGACGCAGGCGGCGTGGCTGGCGCCGCTGGCGGGGCTGCGGGATGGGTCGACCACATTCCAGTGCCTGCTGCTCTTGGCCATGCGCAGCGGCAGCGGCCGCCGGCCGCTGCAGGCGTAGGCGGCGTGGCTGGCGCTTGTGTTGGTGTTGGCGCTTGCGACCGCGTTGGCGCCGCTGAGGAAGTGCTGGCCGCCGCTGGTGATGTGGGCACCGGATGCGCCCAGGAGTACGACGGGTGCGCGGCGCGCATGGCCGGTCCCGCTGATCTCTGGCGCCCCGCCGCCGCCGCGCGACGCCGCAGCCGCCATCGCGAGCGCGAGCGCCTCGGCTGTGGCGTTGCCGCCCGTGCTCCTGCACACGCGGTCGCCGCTGCTGCCGCGGCCCATCGCAAAGGCGCCCGATATGATTGGGTTGTTGTGGGGAGGGCTGTCGCCGTACACGAGGCTCTCCTGCGTGGATGTCGGCGCCCGCGACGCCGCCGCCGCACGCAGCATCTGCACCACCGGCCCGAAGCCGCGCTCGCTGGCTGTGCGGAGCGCCAGGCTGCTCATGTCCCAGGGGTCGGCGCCGCTCTCCAGCAGCAGCCCCACCACGCCCTCGTGGCCCTGGAGGAGGGCGGGGAGCGAGGGGAAAGGCACAGGCTAAGACAACCGGCACCAACACAAACCCGTGGGTGACTGTGGGAGGCTGTGACGAATGGTGGTGGAGGCCACAGGCTGCCTGTTGTGCATCCACGCAGTCGCCTGCGCCTGAAAGTCACAGTCACAGTCACAGTCACAGGCGCCTCACCTGCACACTGGCGGCCACCAGCGCCGAGCTGTTGCACGCCGCCGGGTCCGCGCCCGCGCCCAGCAGCAGCCGCACCACCCGCTCATAGCCCCGAGCAGCCGCGGCCTCCAGGCCCGCGCGCCCGTGCGCCCGCGCGTCCGCGCCCGCCGCCAGCAGCAACGACACCAGCTCCAGCACTACGGCTTCGTGTGACGACATGGGGCTATCTGCATCCTTGCCCTTTGATTTAGCTGCCCCAGCGGACGCAAACGGCGCTACAGCCACCAAAGCCGCCACGGTGGCAGCGGGCAGCTCGCAGGCGTGCAGCAGCGCGGCGCTGCAGCGGGCGCGGGGGTCCGCCCCGTACTGCAGCAGCACCCGCGCGGCGGCGGTGTGGCCGCCGCACACCGCGGCGCACAGCGCGGTGCCGCCGTCCGCGGTGGGGTCGGCGCCGGCCGCGCACAGCCGGTAGACCACCTGTGTTGTGTGGCGTTGCATGGCCGGGAGGCGGGGATAAGCCGCGTAACGTCAGTGCCGTATATACCGTAGTCAGTCCATTGCCCAGGTAAGTGCCCTTGAGATGAGCTTCCCTCAAACGGCGTGCACAACGCCGCGCGCGTTGCATTCACGGCCGGGCACTCCGCACCGAGCCTCACGCGCCTCAGCCTCACCTCCGCATTCCCGCCCTGGGCGGCCGCCTGCAGCGCGGCGCTGTTGTACGCCGCTGCCGGCGCGCCGGCGCGCAGCAGTGCTGCCACGGCTCTTGCGCGACCGTTCTGAGCGGCTGCAGTCAGCGCGCGCGACAGCGCAAACGCGCTAGGCCCGAACCGCAGCTTGGCCAGCAACACGTCAAGCGCGCCGGCATAGCCTGCCTTGGCGGCTGCGCTCAGGAGGAAGGCGTCATGCAGGTCAACCTGCGATGGGGAGGCTCAGTGTTAGGGCTTGACACATGGATGTCCGTCGCGCAGTTGGAAGCAAGAGCGCGGCCGGGGTGCGGGGTGTCTGACACGTCACGAATCGAGCACCTCGCGGCGTACAGTCACACACCTCGGCGCCCAGCTCGGCAAGACCCGCCAGCACCGACGACACCAGTGCGTCCGATCGCTGCTCCGGTAGCCCGGAAAGTAGGCCGCTGGCTTCGCACGCTGCGAATGCGCGCCGCGCGCAAGACTGAGCGCCCAGACTCGATAGGAGGAAACGCGCGAATAACTGGCTATCATGCTGATGGCGTTGATGAGCCAGAAGCTCCCCGAGTAGACCGCTCAGCGCCTTGCAGGTGCGCGCCAGCTTTGCATTTCCGCTCTCCGCGAGAATCGAGAGCAGGGCGCGCCGTGGCAGCTGCGTGAGCGTTGTACCAGAAACGACGTCCGCGCATGAATCGGCCATCAAGCAGCCGCGAGGGCTCGGAGCGACTCTTCCAAAGATTTACAAAGCTGTGCTCAGCCAGCGCCGGCTTGCTCTTCCCATCATGGTCCCATCGACATATGCCCAAGTTACAGCTATGAAGTCAGGATAGAGAGAGACGGTCGCTCTGGAAACTCCAATAGTCTCTGCCTGAGGTTTCTGCGTCTCTGCGCGAGCCTGTTTCACGGCTTTCGTAGGATGGAAACTGAAGGGGCTAACTGGCAGAAACGCATGCGTGTCGTCTACTACTACAAGGCGGCCAGGACTGCGGAAAGCGTGACCGCCTGCATGGGGTTCGTAGTCCGCCTAAGACGTGCCGTCGAAGCCCCGCTTTTCCCCGGCGGTCGCCCACGCAGCTTGCAACCCCAAGCCCACATTTCCCAATGCCTGTCCGCGTGTGGGGTGCGCGTGCGGGTGCGCGTAGCAGTATCACTGCCCACTTCGTGCAGCAGGGTATTACTAACCAGTTCGGCCCCAAGTGGCCCCAAGTAGGGTAGGTGGGCGCACGGGGCGTCCTGGGCTTGGTCCTGGCCTCCTGGGCTGCGCGCCCGGCGTCAATTTACAGCATCCGCACATGGGGTAGATGGTAAGGCGGGGGCCGCTGGCTTGCTTGCGTGCTGTGCTTGCCACCAGGCAGGCACGGGACCACAACGCAACTGGAGAGGCGAGGAAGCGCCGCGGGCAGGTGGGGTATATTGCGGCTGGAGTTCGTAGGCAAGGCGAGACGTGGATATGACGGGCGGCGGCTCGGGGGGGAAGCTTGTAAGCACGCTGGCAGGTGGCGACTGGCGAGGCGAGGTGGGTGAGGCGGACGAGGCGGGCCGCGCGCGAACCCTGGCAACCCGGCAGCACACCGTTAAGTCACAGCAAGGAGAAGGAATGCTTTCAAAGATGCATCATGCATGAGCGCACCAGCGGCACTGGCCATGCCGAACCACCAGCGCGCAGTAGCTAAGGAGCGGGGCGCTCACCGTCTCGATGGGCTCGGTTTATCGGGCACGGGGACGTGCGGGGCCTCTTGGGACTTGGGTGCGGAATTTCATGTGTCACCACGGGGGAATGCCAACGCTCATCCCTTGGTCCTATCACCCCTGACGCAGTTCTGCCGCCGGGCGGCCAGGCGCTGGGGCCTGGGGGTGAGCCAGCTGGAGCCGCATGCGGCGTACTGACGGCCCGACCCCACCGCAAGCTGCCCTGCCCCGCCCTGCCCATGATCTTGGGGAAGCACAGATGGCACCACGCGAGCTTTACATGCCCACCGCCACGCGCAAGGGTCGTAGCATTTCGCCCACTGCGCGACGCGACCGCTCCGCTTTTAATAATGTACAGGTAGGGTGCCCGCCGCCCGTGTGCACCGCGCCATCCTGCGTCCGGACTCGCGACCCGGCATCTAAAACCTGCCTCGCCCGCCGCGCCCGCCTCGGCCGCCTCGGCCCCGGCCACGACCCCCCGGTGAACCGCTCCGGCCCCGGCCGCGGCCGCCCCCGCGACCACCCCCACGACCACGGCCGCCGCTGTCTCCACGGCCGCCGCTGTCTCCACCACCACCGCCCCGGCCTCTCCCCCGGCCGCCTCCCCGCCCTCGCCCCCGGCCACGGCCACGGCCGCGGCCACCACGGCCGCCCTCCTCCTCGTCACCGCCCTCATCGCCGCCCTTGGCCCGGCGCTCGCGCTCCTCCTTCTCGGCGCGCTCGATCAGCGCCTCGTAGTCGTCGGCGCTGGCAAACAGGCTGCCGCCGCCGCCCTTCTCCTTCTTGCCGCCGCCGCCCTTCTTGTCGCCCTTCTTGTCGGCGCCCTTCTTGCCGCCCAGCGGGACCAGCTCGGGGGCGTCCTCGTCGTCATCCAGATCGAGGCCGTCTTCGTCGTCATCATCGGCGCCGCCCATGTCGTCGTCATCGCTGTCGCCGCCGCCCATCATGGCCGCCATGAAGCCGTCGCTGTCTTCATCCTCCTCCTCCTCGCCCTCGCCGGCCTCTGCCCCTTCCTCGTCCTCGTCCTCCTCGTCCTCGTCCTCGGAGCCGCTGCCGGTGGGCAGGTCTTCCGCGTCCTCGCCATCCGCCATGCCCGCATCCTCCTCCTCTTCCTCGTCGTCGTCGTCCGCTTCCCCGAGGTCGCCGTCTGAGTCCTCCTCGGAGGACAGGCCGTCGATGTCCGCCTGCGTGAGCCCCACCGCCGCCAGCGCCGCCCGCTGCCGCTCCTTGCGGCTGGCTGCGTCACCGTCGTCGCCGTCCGCCTCGTCGTCCTCGCTTGGGCTGGGCAGCTCCAGCACGTTAAGATCCGCCGCCTCGTCTTCCTCCTCCTCCTCCTCCTCCTCCTCCTCCTCCTCCTCCTCCTCCTCCTCCTCCTCCTCCTCGCCATCGCCGCTGTCATCGCCTGCAGCAGAGTGCGGAAGGGCGAGATATTGAGAAAGGAGGTGAGCAAGGCTGGGACCGATGGCGTGCCGGCGAGAACACCCAATCACATAGGCCAGCAGCGGCAGGTGCTGGGCTGTGCCCCCGCCATCCTCGGCTTCCCACGCCGTCCCTCTCATCACACCGCGCTGTGCACCCTCCACGCGCCACGCGCCACGCTCCACCCTGACCCCGCCCGCGCTCACCTCCGCCGCCGCCCTCCTCCTCCTCGTCCTCCAGCTCGCCGCGTCGCGCCCCGCCGTCCTCCTCGTCGCTGAGGCCCTCGCCCGCCTCCATGGCGCGCGCCAGGTCGCCGTAATCGTAGCCGCCCGCCGCCTCCTCGCCGTCCTCGTCCATCGCGAGGCCGCCCAGCCCCAGCTGCTCGTCGGCCATGCCCTCCTGCCGCGCCATGAATGCGTCCACCTCCTCCTCGTCCGCGTCGCTGAGCGGGTCGCCCAGGATGTCGAGCTCGGCGTCGTCGCCGTCGCCGCCCTCGCCGTCGGCCCTGCCCTTCTTGCGCTGCTTGGCCTCGACGCGCTTGGCGCGCCGGTCCTGCACGCCCTTGAGGTTGAGGAACCTGCATGGAGGGGATAAAAGGGGATTGCAAGGTTAGAAGTTGGAGACAGTGGGGGCGCAAGCGCAACTGTAGCGCCAGGCGGTGGGAGCGGAGCTGCCCAAACACCACAGCAGTCGCTGGGCATGCCCAGTACCCCGCTTGCTCAGCCTTAATCTCTCAGCCCCTACGCCCCAGCTTTGTCCCTCGAAGTCCCTAAGTTCCGCACCGCGAACCGCGCCGCACGCACACACACTCACTTGTGGAAGAACAGGTCGGCCGAGTCCACCTGCGCCTCCGCCAGCGCGGCGAAGGCGTCGCTGCTGAGCTTGGCCAGCGTGGCGCCCGCCGGCGCGCCGCCCGCCGCCACCGCCTTCTTGGAGGGCAGCGGCACCGCGCCCGCCGACACCAGCGGCGCGGTCGTGGGCTCCATCACCGACGCGCCGCGCGCCACCGGCTGTTGAGGTTGTGCGGGATGGGGAGTACGGTAAGGCGGCGAGCGGGGATGCTGAGGACGCAGCTGTCAAGCAGCGCAATAGGCCGAACTATGTAGGGTGCATACACACGTCTGCGTCTACACCGTACATGCCGCATACACACCCACACACCAGCCACACACCCACACACCAGCCACGCCTGATGGCGTCCCACCCTGACATCACATCCCAACTCCCACGCACGCATCTCCACCTTGGCCTTCTTGCTGACGAACTTGTCCAGGAAGGCCGCCAGGCCCAGGTCGCGCAGCGGGTCGCCGTCGTACAGCACCGGGGCGCCCGCCAGCAGCGCGCGCGCCATGGCCGCCACGCTGGGGTGCGCGTGCGCCGCCAGCGCCGTCAGCTCCCACCAGCAGGAGCGGTCGGCGTTGGCGTACAGCGGCTCGCTGCGGGGGTGGGGGGGGGCGGTGGGGGGGAGAGGGGGCAGGTTTGTGTGAAGACAAGCTCGAGAGGAAAACGGGGCGGTCAGCTGCGGACCTGGTGCGTTACTGCTGCTGCTACTAAGCTGGCCACTGCAAGCCATACACATCGATGAACAATGCATTGACGATGCACCATTATTTGAAATGCCAGAACGCGAATGCCTCACCGCTTGTCCATCTCGTAGTAGCCGGGCTGCGGCCACACCGCCGCCGCCTCCGCCGCCTCCGCCGCCGACTTGGCCGCCGCCGACTTGGCCGCCAGCGAGCCGCCGCCGCCGGCCGCGCCCGCGCCGCCCCGGCCGCTGGTGCTGGCCAGCGCATGGGCGCCCTTGCGGCCGCTCATGTCGAGCTGGATGCCCTCGCCACCGTTCTCCTCCTCCTCATCGGCCTCCTCCTCGTCGGTGCCGTCATCATCCTTGAACCGCTCTATCCCGTCGTCGTCCTCGTCCTCGGGCGCGGCCTTGTCCTTGAATGATTCGACGCTGCCGCCGCCAATGTCCTCCGCATGCGTGATGGACGCCCACAGCGCCGGCTGCGCCGCCAGCACCTGCGACAGCAGCAGCAGCGCGCCGCAGGCCCAGTTGGGCGGCGCGGCGGCCGCCAGCTGCAGCAGGCGCTTGGCGAAGGCGGACACGCGCTTCACCGACACGTCCTCCTGCGGCCGTGAGTGATTTGTGGGGAGCAGGTCAGTACACGGTTGCTCGAGACTCGGGAGCACTGCACACGCAGCTGCAACATGTACAACCCGAGGGTAAGAACGGTTTGCCTAGAGAACTGTAGCGCAACTGCCAGCTGGACAACCGCCCATCTGTACCTGCATCCGCACCCCGCATCCCACCCCGTCCCCTGCTGCCCCCTTCCCCCTTCCCCCTGACCCCTGCCTCCACCCGCCCGCCCCACCTTCATGGCCTTGAACAGCAGGCTGAGGAACATGGGCGCGCGGCTCGAGGTGGTGGGCCCCTCGCGCTCCATGGCCGCGTACAGCGCGCGGTAGTAGCGGTCGCTCACGGCGGCGCGCGCGGCCATCAGCTGGTACAGCAGCAGCAGCGCCTGCACCGCCACGGTGAAGGGCGCGGTGTGCACCAGGCGGAACAGCTGCGAGGCGGACGACTCGATCAGCGGCTCCACGTCTCCGGGCGCCACGTAGGGGAAGGCGCGGCGCACGCCCGTGATCAGGCCGGACAGCAGGCGCGCGTCGATCTCCTCGGCCTGGGTGGTGGTGGAAGGAGGAGGGTGTGGAGGAGGGTGTGGTGGAGGAGGAAGGGAAAAGGGAAGGGAGGGGCACGCGAGGGGTCAGCAGCTGGCGGGCGGGAGTGTGAAAGATGGGCCGCCGCAGGGTGGCGCGTGCGCTGAGCACGTGCACGTGGGTGGGGGCCGGGTGCGGCGCGCAAGGTTGGAGCCGGGGCTCGGGGCTCACCATCGCGAACTTGGGCGGCGGCGGAGGGCGGGACTTCTTGTCGCCGCGGCCGCCACGCCCGCCGCGGCCACCCCAGCCGCCGCCGCGCCCGCCGCGCCCGCCCCGGCCGCCGCCGGTCTCCTGCTTGCGCTGGTCGCGCCAGAACTTCTGCTTCTCCTCAGCGTACTTGTCCTCCTGCAGGGGTTCGGGAATGAAGGAATGACATGATGGTCAGCACTTGGCACACACCACATGATTTCCAGCTTGGTAGCTTGGTAGCCGCTCCAGCCCCGCTTACGCGCGCAGTGCCAACCCCGAACATAAGCTACATTCACAACAAACGGACAAGCCCAAACGAAAACGCGGAAAACCACGTGTCACTGGTTGCGGGCAGCTGGGTACTCGAGGGTCAGAGCCTTGAGGTGGTCCTCAGCCGCGACCCCACGTGGGGGCCGCTGTAGGACTTCAACGAGGAAAGGACTTGACTCATCACGCCCTCGAGTGACCCAGCCGCCGCCGCCGCCGCCGCATCCCAACGAGCACACACCCGAACAACCACACACAACGCACAACCACGCGCACACCCAATCCCGGCGCCGGTAAAGAACACACCGCTGAAGCGGCGCGCTGCCACCCGTAGCTACAGTTGCGACCGAGTAAACTCATTCACAAGAGCCCAGCCCCAGCCCAGCCCCAAGCCCCAGCCGCCAGCCCCAGGCCCCGGCGCACCTGCTGCTTGCGCAGCGCGGCGGCGGCACCGATGGTCCCCTCCACCACCAGCTTGAACAGCGTGAAGTAGAGGTCGATCAGCTTCTTGGCCAGCACGTCGCCGCCCTCGCTGGCGCGGTGGCTCAGCGGCACCTGCGCGCGGGCGGGGGGGAGCGGGGTCGGAGGGGTTAGCACAGTGCGGTGAGCGCGCCGTAGCGACTGCAAAGAACGCCGGACTAAGAAACGGCCAGCCGTGGGGCACATAGCTTGTTGGCAAAAACGCGCACCAACGTGGATGCTAGTTTTGGAGAAACAAACGCAACGAAGCCCGCATTTAAGCTTATGTGTGTGCACCACCCCCGCCGCCGCCGCCGCACCTGGTTCAGGAACACCACGGCGTAGTACCGCGCCTTGTCCGCCAGCCCGGGCCGGAACACAAAGCGCTCCACCTGCGCGGCGATTGTTACAGGTTTGGCATGTCAAGTGTCTTGGTCAGAACGACAAAGGCGCGATGCCAGACAGTACTGTATGGAGTGATGTAGAGTAGGCGTGGTAAAAGGTGGGATTTGTGGCCACGCAGCCCGCGGGGAGGCACCACTGCACAGGTGCGTTTCCCCAATTGAGCCACGCAAGACCGGGCAATGTGCGCATCTCCTTGCCACGCTGCTGCACTGAAATCTGGGCAGTATGGAGGTTGTGACGCGGTTGCTAATGACAATCAATGCGTGTGCAGGTGCGAGCATGCAAATAAAAGATTTAAGGCCACGCAGCCCGCGGGGAGGCACCACTGCACAGGTGCGTTTCCCCAATTGAGCCACGCAAGACCGGGCAATGTGCGCATCTCCTTGCCACGCTGCTGCACTGAAATCTGGGCAGTATGGAGGTTGTGACGCGGTTGCTAATGACAATCACTGCTTGTGCAGGTGCGAGCAATGTGCAGGCGCAAACAAAAGATTTAAGGCCACGCAGCCCGCGGGGAGGCACCACTACACAGGTGCGTTTCCCCAATTGAGCCACGCAAGACCGGGCAATGTGCGCATCTCCTTGCCACGCTGCTGCACTGAAATCTGGGCAGTATGGAGGTTGTGACGCGGTTGCTAATGACAATCACTGCTTGTGCAGGTGCGAGCATGCAAATAAAAGATTTAAGGCCACGCAGCCCGCGGGGAGGCACCACTGCACAGGTGCGTTTCCCCAATTGAGCCACGCAAGACCGGGCAATGTGCGCATCTCCTTGCCACGCTGCTGCACTGAAATCTGGGCAGTATGGAGGTTGTGACGCGGTTGCTAATGACAATCAATGCGTGTGCAGGTGCGAGCATGCAAATAAAAGATTTAAGGCCACGCAGCCCGCGGGGAGGCACCACTGCACAGGTGCGTTTCCCCAATTGAGCCACGCAAGACCGGGCAATGTGCGCATCTCCTTGCCACGCTGCTGCACTGAAATCTGGGCAGTATGGAGGTTGTGACGCGGTTGCTAGTGCCAAGCCAAGTAGGGCTATGGACGGCAAGTAATAGTAGTCAGGGACATAGCACGGATTGTGATATGTTCAACCGGGGGCCCAGCCAACCCGCGGCCGCAAGGGCGCTTCCGGGGTCTAAAATCGGGCCCCACGCGTCGGTGGGACATGCGCCCTTCTTTTTGCATTTCCTTACCACGCCGCTACGGTGAGGATGCGGAGTGGACGTTGTAATGCAATAGAACGATGCCGGACATCAACTAGTATTGTACGGTACTGTGCTGCAACCACAGCGCGTATCGGCCGCGCTAATGCACAAACAGCACCACACCCCACGCAGCGCATCCTCCCCGCTCGCCCGCCCGCCCGCCCGCCCGCCCGCTCCCGCTCCCGCTCCCGCTCCCGCTCCCGCTCCCGCTCCCGCTCCCGCTCCCGCTCCCGCTCGCGCGCGCCCACCCACCCCCGCTCGCGCGCGCCCACCCTCACCTCGCGCACCACCACCGGCTTCATGACGGGGTGCGAGCCCAGCAGCTGCATGAGCAGGTACACGGCCTTGCTGGCCACCTGGCGGCTGGGGTCGCCCAGCTTGTTCACCAGGCCGGACAGCAGCGCCGCCTCGCACTCGGGCTTGGCGGCCAGCAGCTCGCCCATGACGCGCATCGACTTCTCCTGCGGGCGGAGGTGTGGGAGGTGGGAGCATATAATGAGTGACAGGGGCGGGCGGGCAGTTGAAGGAGCAGGCGCAGGACAAGGGATGCTGCCTTTTAATGCGGCCCACAAGCTACATAGCCACAAGCCACAAGCCCACGCCGCACCTTGAGGAACTCCAGGTTGTCCTTGCTGTGCTCCTCCAGCGCCGCCACAAACTGCGCGTAGCGGCGCTTCACGCAGTCCTCCGTCCACCACAACAGCAGCCGCCGCTCGCCGTCGCGGCCCAGCGGCGCGCTGGCCGGCCCCAGCGCCGCCAGCGGCTGCTGCTCCAGGAAGCGCAGCTTGCGGTCGGGCAGCAGGAAGCGGGTGAACAGCTCCTACAGACAGAAGATCATATGAGGGTCGGGCGGTAGGGCGGGGCGGGTTGAGTGCAGGTTCAGGACAGCGAATGCAGCGAGTGGTTGTTAGATTGGGCGAGTAAGGCACAGCGTGCTGGCCCGCCGGACGCCGGGATGCAGCATGCGTCTAGCAACTAGCCGCCGAAAAACAAGCGCGTATGTCAAACACCCGTGTGCCTACCGCCATGCGTTCGGCACCCCACCAGCCTAGGCGGCGGTTGCCTGCAGCCCTGCCGGCACACGCACCTGCAGCGCCTCGAGCGCCTGCCGTACGAGCTCCTTGCCGCCGCCCCGCTTGGACGCCAGAGTGACCAGCGTATCCAGCGCCTTGATGTTGCCGGGCACAGACTCCTGCAGAGGTGAGGGCACAGGGCAAGTTGCAGTCGTTGTGAGAACGTGGTGGCCAGACAGGTACGTGCAGGGGGAGAGGCGGCGATGTCCAGGTGCTGGCCTGTGGAAGCTGTGTGGTCCTGGAGCTAAACGGATAGCGCATGGGAAGAGCGCAACCGCTATCATGTGGCCCAACATTACTGGCTGCGCAGGTTAATCCAAACGGCTCAGAGCCCCGAAGGACTAGCCGCCTGGGAGTGTTGCGCAGATGGCATGCTGACAATGCTGTTGTCTGGAGTAAGCGTGAACCAACAAAGAATGTTCAAGCCTGGAGCTAAACGGATAGCGCACTGGAGGGCGCGACCGGTATCATGTGGCCTGGTTTCCTAACTGCGCCGGTTAATCCAAACAGCTCAGAGCCCCGAAGGACTAGCCGCCTGGGAGTGTTGCGCAGATGGCATGCAAACTGACAATGCAGCTGTCGGGCGTAAGTGTGAACCAACAAAGAATGTTCAAGCCTGGAGCTAAACGGATAGCGCACTGGAGGGCGCGACCGGTATCATGTGGCCTGGTTTCCTAACTGCGCCGGTTAATCCAAACAGCTCAGAGCCCCGAAGGACTAGCCGCCTGGGAGTGTTGCGCAGATGGCATGCTGACAATGCTGTTGTCTGGAGTAAGCGTGAACCAACAAAGAATGTTTAAGCCTGGAGCTAAACGGACAGCGCATGTGGAGGGCGCGACCGGTATCATGTGGCCTGGTTTCCTAACTGCGCCGGTTAATCCAAACGGTTCAGGGCCCCATTGGGACTAGCCGCCTGGGAGTGTGTGCGCAGGTACCGTTGCTATTGAGCGCACTGTGTATCGGAGCAATTCAAACCGCCAAGTGCCCCAGCGCAGTCGCGACCATAGCTGTGTGACCGCCGGCATTGGTGTGACCGCCGGCAAGTCCCATCGCGACCCTTCCTGAGCTCGCCACTTTTGTTGTGGGTGCGCTCCGCCTCCGGCAAGCTCGGGTGCTCTCGCGTGGTGCAATAGACATAGCATACACCGCTGCCAGTTCCCACCTTCCCATCCCACCGCAGCCTTCCTGCTCCTCCTTACGACGCCCCTCTCTCACCTGCACAAGCAGTGTGGCCGCCGCGAGCTTGTCGGCGCTGGTACCGGCGCGCCGGACCTGCTGCAGCCAGTTTGAGTCGGTGGGGTTGCGCTTCGACAGCTCCTTCTCGAACGCGGCCGCCTCCGACTCCATCAGCTTCTCGGCAGCTACCCGCCGCTGCTCGTACAGGTCCGGGTCAACGCTCTGGCCGCCGGGCTCCTCCGACTGTAGCGGCGGTAGCGTGGCCAGCGCCTGGTGCCAGATGTTGGAGTCGCCCCTGCCCAGCAACGACTTGAGCCCCTTGGACTCGCCTGCACGAGTGACAGCAGCGAGATATAGTATCGCAAATGAGATGAGGCTGGAGCCATGGACCAGCACACTGCTGGATGATGCATGCCCGCGAGACGGAAAGAGGAGGGGCGCGGGGTGCAGGCAGGAGGAGCCCAACCACCACGCGGAACCCCACCCGCCCATGAGCCCGAAAGGACAGCCGATTTGGCCCAGACGCGACCCACCAGGCCGGGGGCCGATGCCAAAGTTCCAGTCGCGCGACTTGAGCGGGTCCGCCGAGGCTCCGTCGCGGCCCTGGGCGCCGCCATGTGCGTCGACATCCATCTCGTCGTCATCGCCCCCGCGCCGGCCCTCCGGGCCCTTCCGCCCGCGCTGCTCCTGCTTCTTGGTATCTTTCGACTGCTTTGCATCGGTCGCCTTCACGGCGGCCTTCTTCTGCGCCGGCGGCTGCTTGCGTCCCGGAGCCGCCGAACCGTCACCGCCATCCTCATTCAGACGCTGCCGCTTGCTTGGATGACCGCCGTCCGCGGCGATGGACTTCTTCGCCTTGTTGGGCGCGAAGTCGGCAAAGGCGTCGTCGTCGTTGCCGCCGGCAGCGCCACTCGCCAAACCTAGGGTGCTTGCGAATTGCCGAACGTCATCAGCTAATGATTTAGCATCGACTTTTGGCCGCTTGGCCTTTTTGGAGGCTGCCGGAGCCTCGGCCCCCATTTCTAACAATCCGCGCAGGCCTTGACGCCCCTGCAGTGTCAGCTAGCATATACGCTTAAGGGAAGAATACCCGTGCACAGGGCAAGCGGACAGAGAAACCACCACGGACGTTTACACAATCCCAGAGCCGAATCCAGAGCTGTCTTCCAAACGGCCGAAGAACGCCCGAGTGCGGACGCAAAATTGAGCTTACAGGCATCTTTATGATATTTAACAAGAGTCATTTGTTGACGCCCTAGACGATTGCGAGTGCTTTTCTGCTTCAACTTCCCACAGCTCTTTGCGCTGGTTCCTCCCGGCCCGCTGTCCATGTCCATGCAATGCTGAATATGTTCAGCAATAGCGCGCACGGACTGCGCTCTCAGAGGGCGCACGGACGTGAACTCGCATTCTTGACTGTCCCTCTAGTCTCTAGGAATGTCTCCGCTCACTAGCGAGCTACGCTTTCAGCTCTAGATAGAAACTTCCGTACTGCATCTGGCATGGCGGACCTGGCGAGCATGCTGCCGGGGCCGCGCGCCGGCTTCGGCGACGGGGGCCCCCAACCGGCGCCGTCTGGGTTGCAGGAGATGCCCTCCATCGGTCAGGCAATAGGAGGCGCCCCGCCCGGCTCCGATGCAGACAGGCGGCGAGAGCGCCGCCGGCTGGCGCAGCTCAGCCCCGGAGAGGGACGCAACTCACGCGGCACCAGCGCGGCTGGCGAGGGTGACGCTCTGACCAGCCCCACGCGGGCCACCAGCAACAGCCGGCTGCCCTCGGCCGGCGGCGTTGACTCTGACGTGGACATGACCAGGTGCGCTGCCCAGCATGGCTAAGGACGCGGCTGCGTGTTGGGCGGTGGCGCCATGCTAGTTCCGAGCATCCGGGCATGCGGCGTGCAGATGGGTGAACTGGCCGTGGGTGAACTCGCTTGGGTGAGCCCATTTGGTTCAAACAGCAGGCTAGCCTTCGCTCTCGCAGCACCTCACGTGTCAGCTGGCCAGCCTGCCTGCATGTTGCCCAGCCTCAAACTCACACCTGACATGCGGCATGGCCGGGGGCGCGGGGCTCTGCAGGTACGGACTGGCCGCGGAGGACTCGCCCCTGCCGCGCGGGCGGCGGCGCATGTCGGCGGCGGCGGGCCAGAGCCCCGAGCCGCGCGGCGGCGCCACCACGCCCTCCGACGGAGGCTCCGAGCTGGGCAGCCCCGCGCGCCGACTGTGAGTGCCGAGTGCGCGTAAGGGCCAGCAGTCACGCCGCGTGATTTGGAGGGCCGTATGGGCAGACAGCGGCTTAGTGCCAGGGTAGCTACCCTCAATCTCACGGCACCCTGTGCCAATTGCCCTGCGCCCTACCGGCACCCGCTGCCACTATGTCCCCACACTTTCGTTTACACACACAAATATACTCACACACCTTCTGCAGCGGCTCGCGCACCGACCTGCGCTCCTCCTACGACTCACTGGACTCGTTCTCGGCGGCGGGCGCGCAGGGCCGCAGCACGCGGCGCGGAAGCGGCTTCAAAAAGGTGCGGGGGGGAGAGGCAGGCGCCGCGACGGTGGTGTGTGCGTGGGCGCCGTGCGCTCGCTTGGCGGGTTGCAAGGTGGTGTGAGAATTGAGCGGGCGCGCCAGCTGGCCGCTGCATGAGCCCTACATGAGCTGCCCGCTAGCTGTGAGTGCCGGCGAAATGTTACTCGGCGGTCGCTACCCGCGGCCGTGCGCCGTCCTTGCCGCTTTCAACCTGCACCGCCATCCCGCCGTCCCCTTCACAGAAGGGCTCCAAGGGCGGCGCCGCCCCCTCCAAGCAGCAGCAGCCGCAAGTGCAGGTGAGCACTTTCACTGATATGCAACTCATCGGAGGTGCCATCGAGACCGGGTTGCCGCTGAGCACAGCATAAGTCAAGGGGCTGCTTGGTGGATGACCAACTCGTGCACATGCCACACACCTATCCAATCTGAGTATTAAGTTTCTCCCCCGCTATCCATGTACCCGCTGTACCCGCTGCCTAACACGCACGCACACCTGCCGTGGGGGCGCTGCAGGTGGCGGACCTGCACTTCATCGGCGAGATCGTGGGCGGCTCGGGCTTCAGCCCCGCGTCACCCATGCTGTTCTGCCGCTGGCAGCTGCTGTACGAGCCCAGCAAGAGCTGGCAGGTGGTGCGCGGCCTGCAGCAGGTGGGGCAGGAGGCGGAGGACTGGCTGGGGCGGAGGGGCGGGGGGCGGGGGGGCAGGGGCGGAGGGGCGGGGGCGGAGGAGGGTGAGGTGCCGCCAAGAGGGAGAGGGAGGCGGCGAGCGGATGCCGTCCCCGTTGCTGCGGTTCTGTGACAAGCCTGGTCCATGTGAAGCAGCCCAGCCGGCACACCCCTGCCTGTGCACCCGAAAGCTGTGCCGCGAGGTCACACGCAAGCCCCCGCGGCGGGCCACGCGCAGGGCGCCACGCACGCCTGCTGCAGCGACGTGCCGGAGGATGACATGGTGGTGTGGGAGCACCCGCTGGACGTGCACCTGCGCACACACAGCCTGCAGGTGGGAGCGTGCGCGTGTGTGCGGCTGTCTGGGTAGTGCATTCCAATTCCAAATGGGGGATGTGAGCCCATACCGGCCGGTCCTCTGCCTGCCCCACACCCACACACACCCACACACTGCCATCATCCCTTCCACACACTACCTCCTCCGCTGCCCACACCCGCCCTCCCACCTCCGCCCCGCACCCGCACCCGCACCCGTGCAGGGCTGGCCGGCGCTGCTGCTGATGGTGTACTCCCGCGACGAGTCGTCCGGTCGCGACGCGTTCGTGTCCTACGCGCTGGTGAACCTGCCCACCCAGCCGGGCACGCACCACCTGTCCTGCCACACCTGGTTCGCGGTGGAGAGCAACCGGGCGCTGGGGCGCAGCTTCTTCGGTGCGTGGGGTCTGGGGGTGTGCGGAGGCGGTGCTGCACAGTACAGTCGGGGAAGGGGGGTTACTGTGAACCGATCCCGAGAGGAAACAGAAGCGCTGCAAGGAGAAACTGAAACAGTCGGGGGAGGAGGGTGAATACCAGCCCAACCAGTCTCGTACCTACTAACCATGCATGGAACCCCCCTCCCCACCCCCCGCCAGGCTGGCACACGGGCCTCATCCCGCGGCTGGAGGACGAGACCTTCATCACCGACCTGCGCAAGCGCGAGGACGCCGGCCCCTTCATCTGCACCGTGGGCGCCGGCAGCGTGCACCTGCGCATCAGCCTGCTCACAAAGGTGCGCCACCTGCGCCCGCTGTCGGCGGCGCCTGCACCCGCGCCGCCTGGAAGCGTGGGACCATGCGTCGCCGGCGCCGGCCGCTAGCGCCCCGCCGCACAGACGTGCTTAGTCCAAGGCACGCGCTGCTCCCACCTTGGCGCACACCCCGTGCCGACGTATCCCTTGCCGCCGCACCCCTTACCGCCGCTGCACCCCTTACCGCCTCAGAACCTGGAGAACGTGACGCACCAGGGCGGCGAGAGCCTGGCCGCGGCCCTGGAGCGCCTGACCACCAACATCCTGCGCCAGTCCACGCAGCTCGCCAACAAGGCGGCCGCGATGGAGGTGCGGCGGGGCGGGGCCGCAGGGGTTTAGTCCATTGCAGGATCCAGAGCAATTGACCGAGCGCGGGGATGCGGGGCGGGGCAGGGCGAGAGGATGCCACACAGTCCCTGGAGTAGTAGGCGTTCAGGGATACAGACGATGGCAGGGCATCACGGGGGCGGGCGCGCACCGGTATGAGACGTACTGGGTGGTCGCGATGTATGCAACGGTATGAGGCGTAAGGGCGTGGCTCGTCGGCACGTCTACCTACCCCTCGTGCTGCACGCTCGGAACCTGGGATGGGGCGGCTGGCTCAGCACACCGCCCGCGCGACCGCCCGCCTCGCGCGACCGCCCGCGCAGGAGCACCGGCGCACGCAGGAGGCCTCGACCGAGGGCCAGAAGCTGGTGCGGGAGGGGCGCGAGGAGCGCTTCGCCGCCGCGCGCGCCGCCATCGACACCAAGCGGCGGGCGGGCGAGGGCGCCAGCCCGCTGCCCTCAGAGTCCAGCAGGTGCGTGTGCCACTGTGCCGGGAGTTCTTAGTTTTACCAAACCAGGCAAACCAAGCCAAGTCAGGAGGGCGTAGCAGCAATCTAGGCATTCGTGGTGTAGGCCGGAGGGACGTTGTAGGCCCGGGGCTTGCGGCACCGCCTACGAGTGGGCGACACCCCATGCAAGCTGCCAACTCACACGGTCCGTGTGGCCTCCTGCCTGCGTCACACACCGGCACAGGACCAGCATGTTTGACAAGGCGGGGGGCCGCGGCTCATTCCGAGGCTTCGCCGCCGCGCAGCCGTCGCCGTCGCCGCGCGTGGTAGGTTGCCGCCTTGACCAGCCGCTGCAGTGCATCATTCGCGTGCGTGTTTGGCCGCGAGTTGTCTCCGTGTCTTCCCGGATGTGCAGAGGCAACCAGCGGCCGAGCCTGTGCATCTTCAGTCTTCGGTGCTGCCTTGGCATGCTTGTACACTTCCCTGCCTCGCCTCAGCCGCGCCCCCTTCCCCCAACTTCGACTTCTTGCGCCACCACCCCACCACCACCACCACCACCATCTTTGCAACCCCCTATAGGACGACCTGCGCTCAGAGGCGTCCTTCGGCAGCCGCGCGGGCGGCCCCACACGTGAGTGCCGGGTGACGCAGGGAAGGACGCGCGTGGGTGCATCCAGAACGGCTGGCAATGAATTTGTCCCTGGAACCGTCCCATGTGCGCGGCAACTCACACCCTACCACCGACCCCACCTTTACTCTTCCCCTTCCGCAGCCCCCCGCGACCGCTACGCCGACCGCCTCGCCCGGCGCAGGGCGGCCAAGGACACGCCTGCGGCCTCGTCGCAAGAGGGGTGAGGTCGGGGCCGCGCAGGGGCGCTGGTGCACAGCGCTCACATTGCTCACATCATGTGCCTCAGCGCGCAGCTTTGAGGGCCGCGCTGCAGCGTAGCGCCGCTACGGGCCAACGCTTGGCCTATACTGTAGGCTTCACCTGACCTCCCACGCGCTATTCCCCCATGCACACGTATCTCGCCACAGCTAATCATGTGCACACCCCACACCCGCAATTCAGGACGCCATCAGCGGGAGGCGCGGACACGAGCGCCGGCGGCGCGGCCGCAGACGCCGGCTCCAGGCCACTCTCCCGCGCCCCCTCCACTTCTGGTGGCACCGCGGCGGCGCTGGCGCGCGCCGCCTCCCGGCGAGCCACTTCGCAGTCCGGCGCGGGTGATTCTGTAGGCGGTGGCGGCGCTGGCACTGGGGCAGGCGCGGGCGGGCGGCGGCCCACGGACGATGATGGGCTGGAGGAGATTGGCGGTGACGAGCCAGCGGCGGGCGGCGCGGGGCGCGCCAGCGGTGATGGCGGCGGCGGGCGGGCGGCGGAGCGCGCGGCGCGGCGGGCGCAGCAGAAGCTAGCATTCTAAGGCTTGGCTGTCTTGGCGGCTTCACGGCGCGCGTGCAGTTTCCGTGCAGGGCGTAGGACGCGCGTGTTGCCATTTGTGCGTTGGACTGCACGCGCCCGCTTGATGAGCATCCTCGCATCAGCGTGGTGACAAGAATGGCAGTAGGCCAGCCGTCGCCAGCAGGGGGCGCATCCGCTTCCTGAGGACGAACAACATGTAACACCTTTTGAGGGGCTGGGGCAGCTGGCTGGCGTGAATGCCGGGCGCGCGTGTGCTGTGTGTCGTGTGCACTGCCGTCTCCCGCTAGTGACGCATGTCGCATGCGCGCCACCTTCACCCTTACAGTGGTCACGCCGCTGCCGCCGCTGCTTAGCTTAATTCCTTCGTGGCCGCATGGCCTTCTCCTCCGCCCCTCATTCTTCGCAATGGAGCCAGCCGGCCGGCACTCCCCATCCGCCGCCGGCATGAAAGGCCGATAACGGCCAGCCCCGCCCAACCAACTAACGCGCACACAATCGTAGCATTCCACCCGGCTCAGAATCTGCGCCCCTACCCTGCACCGCCGAATTGGCTTCCTTATAGCTCCTGTGGCCGCGCAACAAACAGCCCCGGAAACTCTCTAACCCCGCGCCCGCGCCCCTTCGTCACCCCCGACGCATACGCCGCATGCCCAGAAGAACCTTTCTTTGTTGAAAGTTCCTGTCTCTCAACCAGTCGGTCAGTCAGTCGCCTCGCCCGCTACTCCTGCCTTCTGTACTAGTGATACACCGGGGAGCTGCTTTCAACAGCACCGCCGATACTGCTTCTCGAAACACACGCACCAGAAAGAACATAGACACACACGAGCCCACAAACAAAAGAACACCAACACCTCCGTCGTCACCACTCGAGGCCCCGAGCCTACGCAGCTGCAGCCGCCACCGCGGCCAACAGCTGCTCGGACTGCGGGGGACGCGCGGCGCGATTACCGGTGGCTGGCGGTGGAGTGCCCGGGCCGTTTCCCGCTGAACAGGTGCTTGGGCATCTTGGTTTGGATGACGCGGTCGGCCTCGCCGATCTGAAGCGAGGGAGCGGACGGGCCACGACGGGGGGAGGGCAGGTCAGAATTACGTCGGATGGCGATTGGAACCTGTGGCAAGGCACCCTGACGGATGCCGCAACAAGCCACACGCCAGGCCACCGCCACCCCAGCCTAGCCCTCCTCGATCCCCCTTCCCTAGAGCCAACCCCAACCATGCTTGCAACCTGACCCGCCCCACCCAACCACCCCGCCCCGCCCCCCGCCCGCCCGCTCGCACCTTGGCCATCTTGTTCATGCGCCACTGCGCCTTGTCCGCCATCTTGATGCCCTTGTTGCGCTGCACCACGTCCTTGAGACCGCTGCCCGGCCGCGGCTCGGCCATGGACAGGCTGCGGCCGCGGGACATGGACCTGCGGGCAAAGAGCAGAAAGGGGGCGAGGGGCGTTGCATTGATTAGTAAGTGATCAGTCGTTGAGAACTCGGCCAAGCTGCAGTCAGCCCCAATGATGGCCGAAGCGCAGCATCTCAGCCCTGCCACGTCAGCGACCTTCCACGCGCGCTCCTACTTATCACCTCCGCATCCCCGCCTTCAAACCAAACGTCCCTTCCGCCTTCCGCCCTCCGCCCACGTCCCTTCCGCAACTCCTCCCCCCCTCCCTCACGCCTCTCACCGTGACTTGCTGCTGTGCACGCGCTTCTTCTCGCCCGCGTCGCCCATGTCGGCGTCGCCGTCGTCGCCGCCGCGCGCCTTGCTGGCGCTGCGCTCGCGCTTGCGGCCGCGGCTCTGGCTGCGCGCGCGCTCGGCGGCCTTGGAGGCGTCGATGCCCAGGGCGCCCAGGCTGGTCTTCATGGCGCCGGCGGTGCGGCCGCGCGCGTTGGCCAGCTTGGCGGGCAGCACGGCCTGTGTGCGCGTGACGGTGCGGGTGGGCGTGTGTGTTGGTGTTGGGGGTTGGGGTTCATGGGTGGGGGCTTGAATTTGGGGTTTGAGAGCGCCGACAGCCTTTCCCCTTCCACTAGTTGCACAACAACGTATCCCACCCCCCTGCTGCAATCTTTATCATCTTCTCGTCTTAATTAATAATGCATGGAACCCCCCCCCTTCTCCAACCATCTTTGCACAACCACCACCATCACCCATCCCCGCCCCACCCCGTAGCAGCCCGGGGCCCGGGGCCCGCGCGCCCACCTGGTTGCGGTGGCTGTTCTTCTTGGAGCGGTGCTCGCCCACCAGCACCCGCTTGCGCGCGCGGATGGCGGCCAGGTCCGCGGCCTGCTCCTCCGTCAGGTCGCCGTCGCCCTCCTCGTCCTCCGAGCCCATGCCGCCGGCGTCCGCCTCGTCCGCAAAGGCCGCCTCCAGCTCGGCCTGTCCGGGGGTGGCCGCGGGGGTGGCGGCGATGGCGGTGGGGTTTACAAGGAGGAAAAGGAGCACAGGAAAAGGACCGCCAGCACAGGGGCGCGGGTCGCCGGCGTGGCGCCAGGACGGGGCTGGGTTACTTTTGGGCCAGACGGGTCACAGCCCGCCATTCCACCCCTAACCCAAACCCCAAAGCCCCCGGGGCCCCACAGCCCCACCTCCCCGCCCGCCTCATCCCCACCCATGTAGCCCCCTCCGCTGCGCGGTCGCGCCCTCCGCACCTCCTCCCGCTCCAGCTCCGCCAGCTTGGCGTCGATGTCGGCGTCCACGAAGTCCAGGATGTTGTGGCCGTCCATGATCTGAAGGTGGAGGTGGTGGCGGGGGTGCGGGTGGGGGTGGGCAGGGGTGCGAGGGGACAACCGTGTTACAACATGGGGCGTTTGGTGACGTAGGAGATGTGGGAGGATTGCAAGGTGGGGCGGGGTGGCGGCGCGCCCATGACGGGGCCGGGGGCAGCATTACGAGTCACGAGTCACGAGCCCAATCCCTCCTTAATCCCGGCAGTCCTATCCCCCGCCACCCAGGCCCCCCCCCGGCCTGCGCCTCACCTCGGGCATGATGTCGTACTTCCACTCGGGGTCCTGCAGGTCGTAGTGCTTGCGCAGGTCGGCGTTGTACACGCCTGGGGGGTGAGGGGGGCAGGTATAGGGAGGGAGGGAGGGAGGTTCGGGCGTGGGGTATGGTTAGGATGAGGGCCGGGAGAGGACTCAGGACTCAAGGTCCAGTGCGCGCGTCGTGCTTCCCCCCTTTCCCTTTCAGGCACCTTTTTTCTGATGGGTCTTCTCCCCCATCTCGTCATCCGTCCGCTCTCCCTTCTCCCTCTCCTCCTCCCCCTTCAGCGGGTAACTAACCTCCTCCTCCGCATCCTCTTGTCCCCCTCCCCGCTCCTCCTCTCACCCTCCACCGCCCCTGCTCACCCGCGCCGCCGTTCTCCTCCTGCATGTCGCGCTCCGTCTTCTTGCGCTCGCCCGCCGCCCGCTTCGCGCGCGCCTCCGCCACGCCCGCCGGGATCACGGGCGGCCGCGAGCCGGCGGCCACGCCCGCGCGCGGCTTGGGCTGCGCCACGTGGATCTTGTTGAGCACGTCCGCGATGCGCTTGCCCGCCACCTGCGTAGGTACACGTTGTTGTTGTCGTGTACGGCATGTGGGTACGTGTGCATTGGGCGCGCCTTCAACGCCTGCGCCCCCCCCGCTCCCAGTTACTCCGCGCGCGCCAGTGTCCCGCACGCCGTCATCTGCACCCCGCCCCCGCCCCCCTTCTTCAAGCACCCACCGCACCCCGCGCCCCGCCGATATGAATTGCCGTGGTCGTCCCCCCACCCCACCCCACCCCACCCCACCCCACCCCACCCCACCCCACCCCACCCCACCCCGCCCCTCACACACCCTCCTCCCTCCCCATCCCCACCCCGCACCTTCATCTCCACACGGAAGTTGAGCAGGCGGTCGCAGGCGGTCTGCTTGACCTGCATCACGCCCTCCTCGCTCAGCGTGCTCATCGCCATCAGCACCGTCTCCTCGCTGTCGCCGCCCAGGGCCGCGGCCGCGCCGCCGCTGTGGGTGGAGATGGGCGGGACGATGTGAGGAAGGGGCCGTGTGTGGGGGGAGGGGCGGCACCAAGCCGGCGCCACGGCGGCGCCACGACAGGTTGCACGCGCACGGCTGAGTGTCACGCCAAGAGTCAATTGCGCTGCCGCCACACGCCACACGCCTCACGCACCTGGAGATCTTCTTGGCCTCATCCACCATCTCGTCAATGAGCGCCTTGTCGGCGGGGCTCAGGTCCTGGCGGCGGCATTGGTTGGGTGGGATGGTTGGTTGGTTGGCTGGCTGGCTGGGAGGACGAGTGTGGCACCGCCCGCATGCTGCGCCCACCGAGCCCCCGGCCCGCCCCCCCCCTCTTCCGCCTGCTGTCTACGCTGCCAAACTTCTATGTACCACCTTTGCAACCCCTTTCTCGGGTTTGGTTGGATTTAGCTTGGGATAGTATTCACAACCCCGCCCCCCTCCCACCCGCCCTGCCACCCGCCTCCCGCACCTCCATGCGGCGGCTGTCGATCTTGTTGACCACGATCATGACCGGCTTGTTGGCGAACAGCGGCTTGATGGAGTGGAACAGCGCGGCCTGGGGGGTGGTGGGGGTGAGGCGGTTGGGTTGGAGGGGGGCGGGGGTAGGAGGATGTGAGGCAGGCGGGCACGCAGTTGAGACCACCCAAACACTCGCGCCCACGCCCATCCCTACCTCCACACGCCCCAACCCCCGGCCTTCCACTTCTTCATCTTAACCCCCCCCCATCTTTGCAACCCCCTGACCTGCTGGTTGATGGAGTAGCCGCACGCCTCGCTGATGTCCACCAGGTACAGCACCGCGGCGCGCAGGTGCGCCAGCGCGGTGATGGACTGCATCTCGATGGTGTTGCGCTCCTCCAGCGGGCGGTCCAGGATGCCGGGCGTGTCGATCACCTGCCAGCGCAGGTACTTGTAGTCCATGTGCCCCACGTAGCTGCGGGGGGCGGTGAGGAGGTGGGAGGGAGGGAGGGAGGGAGGGAGGGAGGGAGGGAGGGAGGGAGGGAGGGAGGGAGGGAGGGAGGGAGGGAGGGAGGGAGGGAGGGAGGGAGGGAGGGAGGGTGGGTGGGTGGTGGGGTGGGTGGGAGGTTAGGGGGTGGTGTGGGGGTGGTCAGGGGCAGGATAAGAAGTTGAAGAAGGGAACGGCGCCAACCCCGCTGTGCCTCCGGACGTCGGCATGTCTGCCGGTCTACACGCCGGCCGCATGGGCGGCTGCCGCCACTCGCCATCGCCCTCACCACCGCGCTCGCCCACCCTGGCCCCGGCCGCAAGCCCGGCCCCACACACACGGCCCGCCGCACTCACAGCGACTTGGTGGTGAAGGCGTAGGGCTGCACCTCCACGTCCGCGCGCGTCAGCTTGTTCATCATGCTGCTCTTGCCCACGTTGGGGTAGCCGCACAGCAGCAGCGTGCGCGTGTTGGGGTCGATGGACGGCAGGCGGCTCATGTGCTGGCGCACCTGTGGGGGGGAGGGGGAGGGGGCAAGGATGGTGGTGGTGGTGTGGGGAGGTGCAAGCATATGGCCCATGGGAACCGGGGTGGAAGAGCTGACCGGCATGCCGTCTAGAAAGATGCGTTCTGGACGCTGTCATCCGTCACTTCAATTCGCAGCCCGCCCCAGCCGGCGCCGAGCCTTCCAGCCGCCTCACCACTGACACCCCTCCCTTGCCGACGCCCCCTGCAGCCGCGCCCCTCTCTTGTTGGTGGCTTTGTTCCTGTCCTCCTCCTCATACCTGCGAAGCCCCCTCCCGGCCTCCCCCGATGCCCTCGTCGCCGCCCCTGCCCCCTAGCTACTCGGCATGTCCGTGCCGAGGTGGCCGGCCCTATGACCACATCGGCACGCCAGGACCCCAGGCCTGCACGCACCCAGGCACGCACCCAGGCACGCACACATCTACGCACCCCACGCACCTCACCCCGTCCACCAACCCCACCCCACCCCCTCACACACGCCCGCACCTGCTCCAGGTAGGCCAGCGATGGCCCCTGGCGCTTCATGAGCGTGCACATGCGGCCCTGCGGTGCGGCACGGCGACAATGGCAAGGTCGCGGTCAGCAAGCGCGCACAAGCGAGCTGGGCTGGAAGAGAAAGAGGGAGGGAGAGAGAGAGAGAGGGCCCACCGTTCGCTGCCAGCCATCCTGACCTGTTCCATCATGCTGCCGCTGCCCCGACGTCCTTGCCTGCGCCTTTCCCTCCTCAGTACCAGCCAGCGGGCCCCGCCCACGCGCCACGCGCCCCTCCCTCGCTCCCCTACCCCTCCTCGGCCGCCCCCTCCTCCCCTGTCGCCCCCTCCGCTGCCGCCCCGCACCCACCAGCGCCGCGCGCTTGAGCTCCTTGCAGCGGTACAGCGAGTCTCCGTACTTGACCAGGCGGATGTAGTCTGGAGGCGGTTGCGGGGGGTGGGTGAGGGAGGTGCGGGCGCGTGGGTTGGTTGGCGGTGCGTTGGTTGGGCCGAGAGTGGTGTAAAGATTTAGGCCGAGGGGCGTGCGCAGAAGTGTTTGTTGGTTGGGAAGGAGAAGTTAGTGTGGACGTTGGCACGGTGGCGGCCGGCGGCGGGGGGCAGGTTATGTTGCAGGCAGAGCAGGTGGGCCGGGGCGGTGGGCCGGGGGGTGCAGGGATGTTGCATGCGGCCGCCTGCCTGGCGCCTTTAAGCGGTGTCGGTGCTGTTTGCGGAGGACGGTGGCGGTTGCCAGTGTCACCGCGCGCGCATGCAAGGCCCTTAGCTATGGCGACGCTCCGCGTCGGGAAGGCAAGTCGGCAGCATGCGCGGGTGTGGCGCAGGGCCCTGCCTACCGCGGCGGACCGCGCACCCGGAACCGAGCTTTGCGACTTCGTTTGCGGCGACGCAGTTCGTGCCCTAGGGCGCGCCCAAATGACTTGTACATGCCTATTGCTTTGAGACGCCAGGCGCCGCTGCACTATTTCGGCTCGGCGCGAGCGCGAGGCCAGCGACGGCGCGGTGGTGTCGTTGGAATCAGGGCGCCAACCTTTCGCCACCCAGACTCCCGCAGCGCCCTGCCTCACCCTGCGCCACGCGGTCCACGAGGTTGCGCGCCGTGTTGAGCTGGCCCAGCGCCAGCTTGTAGTGGTCCTTGTCATAGAGCACGTTCAGCAGGTCGGCGTAGAATGGGTGGATATCCTCCACCTTCGGGAACTCGTCGAGAATTGCCGAGAGCTTCTCGTTCCAGTTCTGCTGCGTGAACTTGACTTTACGCATGTAGAACTGGCGAATGCGCTGAATCGACCAGCCATTGTGCACAACGGTAGGCGTGCCGCGCTGGGTCTTTGAAAGGACGATGTCAATAAAGTCCTTCGCGCCAGGGACGACCTGGATGGTCTTCAGGTTCACTGCGTTGGGCATGGCTGCGCGTCTGCTGCCTGACGGAAGCACCAAAAGCCCCTCAGGGGCGTGTGTGGTAAAGAGAGGTTCCTATACAAGGTTATAACAAAGCGATTTGCTCCAGTTGTGCGTGTTGTGAGAAGTCTGTGTCAGGGCTCTTTGGCGGCCTACGAGGTCGTCGGCGGCGGCCCGAAATAAGCAGCAATTACGCGACCTACAGCACAATGGTGCCGAAAAGTAAGGTCGAGGCGGCGCTTGCCGAGTTTAGGCCGATGGCCGCGCCATCGGAATGGGCGTGCCGTGCGTGCCTCGACTACAGAACTTCCTTACCCCATCCCCGCCAACGACGGCGACGGCCCTCCGTGCGCTCCGCCCTCTCTGCGCGCGCGCGCCTCCCGGGACCTGGGGTATTATTTTGGGTTGTTGTATGCTTATGCCGCACAGGCTGACCGCATCCTGGCCAAAAGCCGGCCCCAAGTGTGCATGCGAGCATGCAAGATGTCGGCACAGGCCGGCACACAGCCTTCCTTCAGTACAAATACGGCTTACATGTATGCGTTGTGCATCTCAGACTCATGCATGTTGCGCTTGCGCTTCCTGGGCTCGCACACCGTTCGGGGGCCTGGGCTGTCAAAGTGCGTCACTCCTCCGCGACTCCTGTCATCCTGCGGGTGCAGCCGCCTGCTTGTTGGGGCTTCCCTGCCTATACTTGTGAAGTGACTCGCAGCAACGACAGAAGGTACATAGATTTCAGCCTGCAGTCTGATGCTGCTTCGCCGGGCCGTGGCCGCAGGCCTGCGAGTCTTGCGGCCCTTTCCGCTGCCGTTGGTGCTGCTGCTGTGTCTGGCGCGGTTGCTGCAGCTGGCGCTCGCGGTGCAGGTGGCAGCGGCGCAACAGGCGGCAGCAGCAGCCGGCTCCCAGGTATTGGTAGGAGGCAGCACAGCAGATGCAGGTGGCCGGCAGAGACTCTCGGCGCCGCAGCTGCTGCTGCCCAAAGTCATGCCTGCTGCTGCTGGCGACGAAGCGCGCGAGTCGTACATTCTGGTGGTCAGGGTGGGTTCTTTCGTCCGTGTGCTGGTGTCTGTGTGCGCATGCCGGCTGCAGGCTCAATCAGCCACTCGTGTACTGAGTGTATAGATGGCAGAGCTGCGTCCTGGCTGAACGCTGACATGTGTGGCGCAGCAGTCATGCAGTCGTGGTAGTTGCGTGGTGTGAGTTAGGTCAGCCTGCCCCCTCCCCTTCCCGCGTGAGCTCTCGTGCACTATTTGTCCGCGGCAATGTCATGGCTGCTTGTACGCCAATAGTAGCAGCCATAACCATTTACTACGTCATGTCGTGGGGCTGACTGACCCCGCAGGGCGAGGCCGAACTCGAGATTCTGCGGCGGCTTTGTGGGGGAGGCGGGGATGCACGTGCGGAAGCACCGGCAGTACTAGCAGATGACGACCCTTGCAGATTGAGCCCTGAACGGCAGCACGGGCAGAACCCAGCGCGTGGCAGCGGCGCATGTCGGCACTTCTACACCACGCTTCTATACGGTGAGCCCCCCAAAAACCGTGCCCCTAAACGCCCGTCCCCGTCTATAACTTGGTTCAGCCTAAGCCTTTGCCGCTTTCCGCCTGTTGTGTACTCGTGCGCGTCCTCGTGCTCGTGCCTGTCAGGTGCGGCTGGCTCGTTCTCGCGCCGTGAGCTCAGCTGCCTGCGGCGGCGGCTGGGCGGCGGGCTGCTGTGGCTGGAACGAGACGGTCGGGTACGGCGGGTACGGCAGTGGTGCGAGGGTCTGTCACGAGAGAAAGCCTAGGAGGTTGGTCACGGCCTTCACACCTCCAACTCCAGCAGGCAGGCAGTGAGGCAGGGCGTCACGCGCGTGCTGAGCATCCACACCGGCCCGCCCGCCCCGCCCTCTGACCAGTGCAGGTGTTCAAGACAGAGGGCCCAGACCCCGCTGCAGCGCCCCCGCGGCGGCGGCGGCAGCGACACTTGTTGGGCGCGGGCTATCAACAGAAGCAGAAGGAGCAGCGGCGGCTCTCGACAATATCGGAACACGAGCGCTTTCAAGTGGACGGTAAGATGCTGGTGCGCCGACCATCACCCCATCGTGCACATTGCCGCAATCCGAACCCTACCGTAAACCCACATCGTGCCTCCCGCGTTTCGGCCCCTCACCCCAACCATGTTGGCTGACAGGCCGGCCGGACTCGGTGCCAGCCGACGCGCGCTCGCCGTCGATGCTGCTGTGGCAGCTGGCGGAGGAGGCGCAGCGGGGGCTGAGGGCAGCTGCTACAGCCGCTGCTGCCGCCGCCGCCGCGATGGCGGCGGCGCCGTTCGGCGGCAGCAGTGAGGGCGGCGCGGCCGATGGCGCGCTGCCGATTTTGGGCCTGCTCGGCGGGACCGGCAGCAGGGCGCCGGCGGGCGGCCACGGCGCGTACCTGCCGCTGGCCCATGTTCTGACAATGGAGCAGAGCAGCAGCGGCGTCGATGGCGTGGAGGCTGTCGTGGTGGGAGGGGGTGGTGCGGCAGCCACAGCGGGGGCTGCAGGGCCGGCGGATGCGGCCGCTACTGCTGGTGATGGCGTGCGGCCGCCGTTCACAGTTGCCAAGACAGCGGACCCGCCAGTGACGAGTGAGTAAACGACCGGGGTCCGCGAGCCGACGTGGAATGGACAAGCACGGCCTGGGACTTGCAACCCCGGATGGAACTCCCAGGGGCAAAGCTTGCTAACGTGCCAGGATGCATGCGCAGCCTTTGCCGAGCCTCGCCAAAGTGCCAAGCCGTGCTGTGCTCGCCTGGTGACCTTGCCTATGCATCACACCTCAAAACCCCTACGCGCATCGCCGCATATCACATTCTTGAAGGAAAGGTACCTCCAAACTGCACACCCTCGTTCACCGTGCCACCGCAGCCGGGCGCACCGCCACCTCCCAGCCGCCCGACGCCGCCGCCGTGGACCTGCGCCGCTACGCCGCCGCTGCCGCCGCCGCCATGCAGCCGCCGGACGGGCCGGCGGCGGCGGCGGCCGGTGCTGCAGCCGGGCCGCCGGCTGTCGGGCAGCCGCTGCTACAGCCGCTGCTGCGGGAGGTGCCGGTGGATGTGGCGCTGTGGCACCTGGACCGCATCGACCAGCGCGCGCCGCCCCTGGACGGGTTGTACGGCTTCGGGCCGGGCACGGGTGCGTGTTGTTGTGTACGGGTGGTGGTGGTGGTGGTGGTGGTGCGCGTGCGTGCGGGTGTAATGTGGGACTATGCCAAGTGTTTGCCCCCCCCCTCACCGCCCCGTCCCCGTTTACACTGTTGGGTGGCCTGTTCGCGTGCTGCTTTGGCATGCCTGAGCTCGTGCCTGAGCGCGTGCGCGTATGGCCCACACCAGCAGTGCCACTCGTACGCCCACTGGCCGCTGGCACACGCCATTACTGATGAGCGCCCGCCCCCCCCCCCCCCCGCTGGTGATGATGACACGCCCCCAGGCGCCGGCGTGACCATCTACGCGCTCGACTCCGGCGTGTACGCGGAGCACGACGAGTTCCAGCGCTGGGGCGGCGGCGGCGATGCGGCGGGACGGCGCGCCAGCTACGGGTAAGAATGCGCTTCGGCGTGTCGCGCTGCGCTCCTATCCAGCGGATTGACGCATCCGATGTCAACCGCTGCATACTGCATGCAGGCATGACTTTGTGGACGGCGACGCGGACGCCACCGACTGTGACGGCCACGGCACGCACGTGGCCTCCACCGCGCTGGGGCGCAGCGTGGGCGTGGCGCGCGGCGCGGAGCTGGTGGCGGTGCGGGTGCTGGACTGCAGCGGCAGCGGCAGCATTGCAGACACCGTGGCAGGTGCGCGCGGCGTCTGGAGCGAGCCGGCGCGGCTGGCATCAGCGGGCGCCAGGGGGGAGCTTGAAGGGTGGGTGCTGAGGTCTTGCGGGCGTGAGGATACAGGTGGGCAGGCTCCGTACATGTCCATCTTGCGGCATGATACACTCGGCATTCCCTCCCCTCTCGTTGCCGTGCCTGTGTGGATTTAGAAAGACCCCCTCCCCGATCTTTGCACCCGCCTCCCTCCACAGGCCTGGACTGGCTAGCCCAGCACGTGAAGCGGCCCGCCGTGGCCATGCTGTCGTTGGGCGTGCCCGCAGGTGAGGCGGGGTGATGAGGTGGTGTACGGCGCGCGGCCGGCCCGCACCCGCTCCCGTGCTTGCCCTCCTTCATCACGCCGCACACGGACCGTGCTGCACTGCACGCTGCCCCCACGGCTCGTGGCGGCCCACCTCCCCACTCCCGCGGTGGCACGGTGACACCACGACACCCGTACGAACAGGCAGGGCACCAGCCTGGCCGCCCTGCCACCGCCCTGCCACCATGCCACACCACACCTCATACCCTCGTCCTGCAGGCGACTGGTCCCGGGTGCTGGGCGAGGCGGTGGCGGCGCTGGTGGGCCAGCACGGCGTGCCGGTGGTGGCGGCGTCCGGCAACGCGGCGGTGGACAGCTGCGGCATCACGCCCGCCAACCTGCCCGAGGTGCGTGGTGGGGCGCTGGGGCGCTGCGGCGCTGGGGCGCTAGGATGCTGCGGCGCTGTGCGCCGCGAGACCCCATGGCCCCTCATCGGATTGTCCCTTCTTGGAATGTCACACACACACTTGCACTTGACGGCGCAGTTGGGGCATAGCATGCCGAAGCCACCGCTGACGTGGCTCCTCCTCTCTGCCCACGGCGCAGGTCATCACCGTGGCGGCGTCCAACCTGGACGGCAAGTTCAACGCCAGCGCCCGCCGCCCGCCACCACCGCCGCCGCCGGGCGCGGCGGCGCGACTGCAGCTGCAGCAGCAGCCGCGCGCCGACGCCGGGCCAGCGCGCGAGCCCATGTACAGCTGGTCAAACACGGGCAAATGCGTGGACCTGTTCGCGCCAGGCGTTGAGATCTTCGGGGCCTGCGGCGGCAAGGGTACAGCGCACCCGTGCGCACGCGTGTCTGCCGCCTTGCCATGCGGGTCGGCCTGTCGGCCCGAGCGCATGCGCCCCCCTCTCCCGAGCACCCTCGCCCGAGCCTTCCTACTGGGACGTTGCCATGGGCCACGCACACGCACGCAACCCCACACATGCGCCAGCGTTGCACCGCCCCCTCCGCTCTCTCTTACGCATTGGGTTTGGCCTTCGCTTGGGCTGGAACCAGCTCTTCCAATCATCCTCCCACACTCCCGCCGCCCCTGCCGCCCCTTTCCGCAGAGCGCTGCCCCGCCGTGACGCCGTCCGCCTACACCTGGGCCTCCGGCACCTCCATGGCCGTGCCGTCCGTGGCGGGCGCCGCGGCGCTGTACCTGGAGGTGCGGGCGGGCCGGGTGGAGGGTGGGCGGTGGTGGGCGGTGTGTGGTGTGTGGTGGTGGGCGGTGTGTGGTGGCCCAGTGGGTGGTGGGTGGTGGGTGGAGGCAAGGGTGGAGGTTGGACTGGGGTAAAGACGTGGGCGCATCCCGCATGCGCGCGCGGCTTCGTGCGCGTAACACGCTGCGGACCGACGTGTCAGCGCGCCGCCGGTCAGACGAGTTGCCAGTCACCCGTCTTAACGCTCGCGCTCCACGCAGCTCCTGGCCCACTGCCTGCTGCCGCGAACGCGCATGCAGGCCCACCCCGACGCCAGCCCGCGCGAGGTGGCCGATGCGCTGGTACGTGGCGCCACGCCGGGCGCTCTGCACGACCCGCGCATGCGGCCCGGCACCCCCAACCGCCTCCTGTACTCCAGGCAAGCTGTCGTCAAGGGAATGTTTTTCTTGATGGGATGGGGGTGTTTGGGGTGGGGATCTGCTGTGAACCAGGGTCCAGCCGTGCAGGCACCAACACAGCACTTTCCCGGCCCCCGACATTCGCCGCCATTCACCGCCCCTTGCATCTTCATATCGCTCTGCACCGCTGCACCACACACAGGCTGAACTACCTTGGCCCTGAGCCGCTGGAGGCCTCAGGCGTCTCCGCCGCCGAGGGCCCAACAGGATTGTAACGCGGCACCACACACACGCGCTGTTGCTTTCCATCACTCGCCCCGTTCCTTGTGCTCTCTGGTACATGCGGCAGTAGGCTGCAATGGGAGTACCGGTAGTGCCGACAGTGCAAGCTGTGATGCAGCGATCCTGTACTCGTGGGTGAGCCCATCCGTTGGTCACGTGTGCTTCGGCGCTCTGTGCCTCCGAGCTGCTCCGCCACTCGTCTTCGCCTGGGTCGTTACACACCCGCGTCGCACCGCGATCCTCCACGGACTCAGAGAGCCAGACCGTGGACGGTGCACCCCTCCTCGCGTATCCCCAGATAGCCATGGGAGAGCAGCGGCTCCCCCATGCAGCTGACTTCCGTTGCCCAGCGCCTGCATCCATCTACGGCGTTATCTCTACAGCCTACAAGCGCCCCGCCGACCCATGTGCCAGTCCGTGTGATCTTCTGTCAACCATCCTATACACCTAACTACGCACACACAGACCGCAGCCCAGGCCAAGCTAGGCGCACCGACAATGCCAATTTCGGCCTGCCCCCGCTCCGAAGCCACACTCGATCCCGCCCTGACGGCAGCCTCCCACCCTGCAGCGTTGCTCCGCTTCGCTCCACACACACATACACACACCCGCAACACCTGAAGCAGCAGCACCTCTCCTCCATCATCACAGCGCAGCCCTCCCGCAGCAACAAGCTATTGATATTTTCCTGCCGCCATAGCGCCCTCGGCCCCTCACTCCGCGGGCTGCGGGGAGTCGGCGGGCGCCGGCGACGAAGCCGCGGCCGTCATGGCAGCTGTCGCAGCCGCCGTGGCTGCTGCCGCCGACTTCTTGGCTTCCGCCACATCCTTCGTTAGCGAGGAGACGGACGACTCCAGCGCCGCCACCCGCTTCTCGATATTGCCCTTGTACTCGTCCGCCTACAGGGGTGCGCGGGTGCGTGAGTGCGTCGGTGCTTGGATCGCTGTGATGCCCTGAGCACAGCAGTGGCTTAGGATGGTGCGACTGGCGTGGCCTTGGTGCACGTCCGGGAGGTAACGCAGCCGCAGCAGGTACCGGTACAGCCCCCTGGGGGGCACACGCCACCCCCATTGCCACACGCCACGGCCACACTGCCGCGGGCAGAGATTCCCCCAAGGAGCAGCCGATGAGACCCAGCTCAAGCGCCAGCACAGCGCTAGTACACGCTACTGCTCTTGGCCTACGTCGCATTCCGTGCGCACACGCAGGCACTCGCCTGGCAACAGCGCGACTGCCGTTGCGCGCGCCGCCCAGACCCTGCCCCGTGGCCCTGCCCCCTGGCCCCACCCCTGGCGTGCCTGCCCGGCCCCTCGTCCTTCGTCACCACCAGCGGATGCTCCCCTATAACGGCACGCAACTCCAGAACGCCGGGCCACCACGCCCGCACAGCACGCGCACCTGGATGACCAGCACCTCGTGCGACTTCAGGATGTCCTGCCGCAACTGGTACGCCGCAAGTACACCAGCCACACCAAATCCAACGAAGAAGCCCGATGCACGCGCCCGGAACATCCTTGCAGCAGTGTTTCTCGCTAGGAAGTGCTGCGCGTGATGGGAGGCCTACGCGCTATGCCAGATGCCTATTCGACTTGACGATCTAAGTATGCTATGCGTCCGCTCAGAATGTCAATAGGACCTAGCGAGTAACCTCTGGAGGGCCTTCCGAGACGTGTTGATGGCTGGGTGCAAGTGCACTTCTGGCTGTGGTGGCTATGTAGTGTGCATGTATGGAACGAATGGCAATGGGTGGATGCAAGAACGCCTCAGCATGCTGCAGCGAACTCCGCGCATGCAGGGCCCATCTTTCATATATTCGGGCGCGATTAGCCAACTCTCAGCACCAGAAGGGCACAATTTAACCAAGCCTATCAAGCAGCATAGCGCATCATGACATAGCAACCAGTTTTGCCGCGTCATTTAAAATGGATTCTTCGGTTTGGCTCTCCGCGCAGCTCCTCAGCGAGGCGGAGCGTCTGCGCTCGGCTGTGTGCGTGCGGCGGCATTGCAGCTCAGGACTGGCGCGTGCGGCGCCTTCTTGCACCGCACGCGGGGGGGCCCTCCCGCCTGCGCGCCGCGCCGCGACGCCCCTCGCTTCAGTCGCGGGCGACGCGCGGCAAGGCGCCCATCCCTTGCACGCGCCGCAGCCGGAGCACCAAGCAGCCCATTCAGTGCACCCAACGGCGTTGCGGCATCAGCCCCGCGCAGCTCGCAGCGTCCCGCCTGGCGCCGCGGCTGCCAGGGCTGCGCCTGCTGCTGCTGCGGCAGCTGTAGCCAGCAGCGCGCACCGGACGAGCCCAGCCGCGGGAGCGCTGGTGGCGCAACTGGGGGAGCTAGGGTACCGCTGCAAGGGCACGCCGCGGCGGGCGTGGCCGCCCGGCACGGCTGCTACTGCCGCCGCCCTGGCGGCGTCGCTGCTGCCGCATGTGCGGACGCTGCCGCCGCAGGATGCGGGGCACTGCTGCTGGGCCCTGGCTCAGGTCTTTGGCGCTGAGGCCGGCGGCGGCAACAACAGTAGCAGCAGCAGTGGCAGTAGCATCAAGGTCAGCGGTGCGAGGCGGGGCGGGGGCGACCAGGACGCGCAGGCCGCTAACGTGGCTCGGCAGTTCGCTACGGCGGTGCAGCGTGAGCTGCTGTCGCCCGCGCAGCCCGGCCCGCAGCAGCCGGCTGCTGCTGCTGACGCTGCTGACGCTGCAGGCCAGGACGGCAGCAGCGCGGGGGCACACTGGCTGAGCCGGCTCGTGTCGCTGCAGCCCAAGGACCTCTCCAAGCTGATTTGGGCGCTCGCCAAGATGGGCGTCGGGGCGAGGAGCAGCGGCGGCAGTAGCAGCGGCGGCAGCAGCAGTGGTGCCACGCCGGCGCCTTCCGCCTGGGAGCAGCTGCAGGATCGGTGGTGGTGGGCGGCGGGGCAGGTGGCTGCGGACGCCATTGAGGGCACCCACATGCCGCCGCAGGTGTGTGTGGGGTGGGGGTGGGGGGTGGGAGGGGCGCGTGCTTTGGTGGCCGGACAGCGCCATCCACATAGGGACATCCTCACAGCTCGTGGTGAGTACGCTCCAGCCACTCGCACGCTACATTTTTGACATGGCACGCACGCACGCACGCACGCACGCACGCACGCACGTACGCACGCACGCACGCACGCACGCACGCACGCACGCACGCACGCACGCACGCACGCACACCTGGGCGGGCTTCGTCCCATTTTGTGTTTCGTGTGTATCTCCAACACACCTGCGGCTTGCGGAGCAGTCCCTTCACCCACCCATCCACCACGGTGTCATCAACTTCATAATCTTTCCACCCCCGGCCCGCCCGCCCGCCCGCCCGCCCGCCAGGCGCTGTGCAACGTGCTGTGGGCGTTCCACACGCTCGGCCGCCGGCACGAGCCGCTGCTGCGGGCCGCGGCGCGGTGCATCGTGGGAGGGCACCGGACCCGGTGGGTGTGCGCGTGGTTGGGCGGGAGTCCCGCGACACTGGCAGCACTGGCGGGTACAGTAGTCACAGTCACCAGCGAGCTCCTGTTTGGGTGTTCGTGATGTTGTGTGGTCGCCTGTGGTCGCCTGTGTTTGCGGGGGCCGCCGCAGGTTCGAGCCGGTGGGGCTGTCCAACCTGTTGGGCGCCTTCAGCGGACTGGCCTTCCACCGCGGCGGCCACCCCGACACTGACGGCCCGGCACCGGCCGGGCAGCAGCAGCCGCAGCCACAACAGCAGCTGCAGCAACGGCAGTCGCCGCCGCCGCCGCAGCCGCCGCCGCAGCCGCAGCCGCAGCAACAGAACCCGCCCGGGCATGAGCGGCAGGCTGCAAGGGAGCGGCAGCCGCAGCAGCCGCAGCAGCCGCAGCAGCCTGGCTCTGGTGAGGGCAGCGGCGCCGCCAGCCAGCACCACATCACCCCACACGCCGCTGCAGTGTGTGAGGCAGCCGCCGCCGCTGGCTCCGCCGCTGACGCTGCTTCCGCCGCCATCGCTGCCGCCGCCGCTGCGGCTGCTGCTGACGAGGCGGCGGCGGCGGCGGCGGCAGCGCGCGATGACGACGGCCCGCTGTACGACGCGTTGTACACGTGTCTGGCCCGTATGGCCGCCGCCAGCCTGGACGCCATGGCCATGCAGCACCTCGCCAACACCGCGCGGGCGCTGGTGGCGGCGGGGCAGCACCTCGCGCCCGCGCCCGCGGCGGCGCCGCAGGTGGTGACGGCGGCGGCGCCGGAGGCAGCAGGCGGGGCGGGGCTTGTGGCGCCGGGTCTTGGAGATGGCGACGGCGGCGGCGGCGGTGTGCAGGTCCGGGTGCGGGAGGTGCGTCGGCTGGTCGGCGCCGCCTGCGTCCGCGGCACGCAGATGCTGCGGGCGGAGGCGGAGGCGGCGGAGACGGTGGCGACTGAGCGGAACTGGGCGGCGGCTGTAGCAGAGGCCGAGCCGGGTGCTGCTGCGGGGGCCGGAGCGGGGCTAGGGGCAGGGGCGGCGGGAGCAGGGGCGGCGGCGGCGGCGGCGAGACTGCAGCACGACCCGCACGCCACGTCCGTGCTGTGCTGGGCGGTGGCGTGTGTGGCCCGGCCCGGCAACGCGCGGTGCGGCGAGCTGCTGAAGGCGGCGGTGGCGGCGGCGGTGGCGGCGCCCGGCGGCGCCTTCAGCGGCTACGGCGACCAGGTGCAGTGCCGTGTTGGGCGCCAGCGGCTGGGAGGGTGCGGGAGGGCGGTGGAGGCGGGGGAGGGCGCGGGAGGGCACGGGAGGCTGTGGGGCTTGTCCCAGCGATTGAGCGGGTCGTTGTGTGGATGTTGTGCTGTGTTGTCGATGTTGTGTTGGTTGTGTGTTGTGTGTTGTGCGTGTGCCGCCGCGCAGGACCTGTGCATGCTGCTGCGCGCGCACGTGCGGTCGCGGCGCTACTCGCCGGCGCTGGTGGCGGCGGTGCGGGAGCGGCTGCTGGCGGCCGCGGGCGGCATGCAGCCCCAGGTACGGCCGCTTTTCCGAAACATGCGGCTCAGTGCGGCGCCGGGTCGGTCCTACGTGCAGCCGGATCTCTTAACCATGAGCGGAGCGCTGCACGCGAAGCGGCGCGCGTGGCGGCCCCGCGCTTGACAGCGGAAGTGGCCGATGCCGCCGCCTGCCCCACCGACAGCTAGGTTTGGAGGCAGCTTGGGCTGTGGTGTCCGAAACTCCTTGGCTGCCATCCGACCAACCTTGCAACCCCCCCCCCCCCCTGCTGCCCTTGCAACCCCCCCCCCCCGCCATCGCAGGCCCTGACCGACATGGTGTACTGCCTGGCCGTGTCCAACTACTACAACCAGGACATGTACGACGCGGTGTGCGCCGCCGTACTGGCCGCCCAACCGCCAACTGCCGCCACTGGCGGCGGCGGCGGCGGCGGCGCCGCCGCCGCGTCCACAGCCGCTGCGACTGCAGGGGCGGCGGCGGGGGCGGGGGCGGTGGGGGCGGGGGCGGTGGGGCTGCACGCGTTCGGGCCGCGGCTGGCGAGCCGGCTGGTGTGGAGCCTGGCGCGGGCGCGGCACCACCACGCGGGGCTGCTGCACGCGGCGGCCGAGTACATGAGGTGGGTGAGCGCCGCGTGGGCGGAGGGTGTGTAGCGTGTGTATGTGTGCGGTATGCTGCACGGTTGCTGGGCGCGGGGGCTAGGAAGACAGACCGGGTCAGAATGATGGTTGTGAAAGGGGCGAAGAAGGGCACGGGGCATGGCGCCTGCGCCGCCGCTGCGAATTGCATGACCGAAAATACCGACTGGGTGTGGGCGAAGGAGGGGTAGGGGCAGGCCCGCACGGCACCTGCCCCACAAAGGCACAAACCCACACGCACGCAGGCGGTGCTGCCCCCTCACGCGCCCCGGTCTCCTAACTAGCCATGCATTGAGCCCTCTCCCCCTCGCCTCCCACTTTTCCATGCACACATAACCCCTTGTCCCTACCTGCACTCTAACGCACGCCCACACAGGACGCACCTGGCCGCCTGCAGCGGCGAGGACCTTCTGGCTGCCGCCTCCGCCGCCGCGCAGCTGCACGCCTACCACCCGCCGCTGTGGAGGGACCTGGGCCGAGAGCTGGCCGTGCGGCTGCGCGGCAGGGCGCCCGCCGCGGCGACCGCGGCGGTGGACACCCGGCACGCGCAGCAGCCCTCGCCGCACAGCGCGCAGCACGCTCGCGCGCTTTCCTTAGCCAGCAGCGCCGCGGCAGCTGCCGCCGCGCCGCCTGCCTCTGTCGCACTGCTACAGCCGTTTCAGCGCACGCAGCCACAGCCGCAGCCACAGCAGCCACCGCGGCCGCTGTCGGCGCGGGCGCTGGTGGGGCTGCTGTGGAGCGCGGCGCTGTTGAGCCACGTGGATGAGGGCCTGCTGGCGGCGGCGGCGGAGGCGCTGGCGGCGCTGCGGCTGGAGCGGATGGCGGTGCCAGGTGCGGTAGTTTTTCCCATTCCCAAATCAACCATGGGATTGTGAGCACCAGCCCAGGTTGGATACAGGTCTAAGGAGATGGAGCGCAGGCGAATGCGATACTCGTGGGAATGGGGCCGATGAAGTTGACGGGGCAAGGCCGGGGCGCCCGTGGAGGTGGTGGGGTTGACTCGATTTTAATTACAAAACGGCCGTGGGGGCAGGGCCTGCGTGTCGATATGCCATCGAGGGCGTTCGAGGTCAGCCCCAGCGGGCTGCCCAGCCGGGCCTGTGAGCGCCGGCAACTTGGTCCTCGTGCCTGCCCTGCAATCCCCGTCCAACCACCATCCCTGAACGCCCAGCCTTCCCGGCCTTACCCAACCTACCCGCCCTCCCCACCCGCCCACCTCTCCACTCGCAGCGGTGATGCAGCTGTTCCAGACGCACGTCATGCTGCAGGTGCGCGGCGGCGGTGTAGCCAGTGAATTGGAGAAAGCCAAACGGTACCAAGCCCGCACAGCAACGCGTCGCAGCCAGTGTTAGGGAGCACAAGGGAAAGTGTGGAATGATGCCTGCGTCGTTGGTCGCCACGTGGGCGCGCGCCCGCGCCCCCAACCGTCACGGCTTTAGGGCGGCTCGCGTGCCGGGGCCGTCTGTCGGGAAGGTGGCGGTAGCTGCGTGCTTTGTCCTGACCTTGGTCCTGACCTTAGGTTGACCCCGATGCTTCCCTTGCCACCGCCCATGCCGCCGCGCCATCAGGATCTGTACGAAGGCGCCATCGAGCCGCCGCAGCTCCTCACGCCGTCGCAGCTGGAGGTGGGAGGGGAGGCAGCAGGGCTGAGCGCGACTGCTGGCACAAGCACACTACGCATGCACATACACGCACACATTTTCAACACCTGCCTGCGCACCTCGACTGGCACATGCACATGCACGTCTGCCTGCGCACCTCGCCTGTGTTAGCTCTGTGGGATGCACTGGCTGCCCCGCACCGCGAACCGGTGCCGGTGCACTCGTGGCCTTTGCGCGGTCCCATGACCCTGCCCGCCCTCCGACGCCCTGCCTTCCTGCAGTACGCGCGGCTGACGTGGCGCCGCGTCACCGCGTCAGCCACCTCGCCCTCCCGGCTGCAGGTGGGTCGGAGGGGCTGGGCGGGGCCTTTGCATTGGTCGCTAGCAGGTCGGCGTGGGGTCATGGGCGAAGGGATATAGTGGATCGATGGGTTGTTCGTATTAACCCAATGACCGCGCACGACACCCCGCCACTGCCCCATGAGATGCTGTTGTTTCTGCTGCCGTCGCTTATCGTCCTAAGTATTGCATTTGTTGATATCGGCGGCGGCGGCGGCGGCGGCGCGCAGGGCGAGGTGGTGGCGGCGCTGCGGCGGCTGGGCTGCGCGCCCGCCTGCGAGCGCATCACGCTGGACGGCCTGTTCTCCATCGACACCTCCCTGGCCTGGGGCGGCAGGTGCGGCGGGCGGCGGCGGCGGCTCCGGGCTTGTGCTGGCGCTTGCGCGGGTGCCTGCGACCGCGGGTGTGGGTGTCGAGCGGGCATGGGTGTCGAGCAGACGGGTGGGGGCGACGAGGCGGTGCATGGGCGACGTGGACGGGGCGGACTGGAGTCTTGGGAGGTGCGGTGTCTTTGGTTGTCGCACTGAGTACTGGAGGGAGTTTTCGAACCGTTTCGGTGCTGACAGCCAGCCGGGTACGAACTGCCCGCGCCGTTGCCAAACGCCCTGCCCTGCCCGGTGCTGTGCTGTGCTGCGCTGTGCTGCTCACCCCGCCAGGCGCGTGGCGGTGGAGGTGGACGGCCCCTCCCACTTCACGCTGTCCAAGCCCTACAGGTGCGAGCCAGCCAGCCAGACAGACAGACAGCTAGACAGCTCGACAGCTAGCTTAGACAGCGTGTCCGGACAAATCGCTCTCATACACACACGCCGCCCCTGCCCCTGCCCCTGCACACCCAGGCCGCTGGGGCGTACGCTTGCGAAGCGGCGCTGCCTGGAGGTCCGTGGCTGGCGCGTGCTGTCGGTGCCGGGGCACGAGTGGCGCGCGCTGGGCGGCGGCGAGGCGGCCGAGGAGGCGTACCTGCGTGCGGCGCTGGATGGCGCGCTGTGGCGGACGCACGTGCTGCCGGGGTTGGGGCCGGGGGTGGGGGTGGGGGTGGGGGTGGGGCCGGGGGCGGGGGCGGGCGCAGGTCTGGGAGGGGCGCTGAGCGGCGGCGGCAGAAGCGGCAGCTTGGGCGCAGGACCAGGACCTGGAGCGGGTGCAGGAGCGGGGGTGACAGGCAGGTAGGCCGTAGGCGTGCGGCCAGGTGCGGTGGGTTTCGGAGGATCACACGCGTGTGCTGTGCGTTTGCGTCGCGACTCCGTGGCCACCATGAGGGCGCCAGAGGGCGCCGCGATTTGGCCAGTCGGCGCTGCATGGATGCGCACCGGGCTGCCCATTGGGAGACGGCGCAGGCGGCAGGGATGGAGACGGCCAAGTGCGAAGCGCAGGACGCAGGGGAATATGGGCGGACGTTATGATGAGGTATGCGCAGGAGTACGTTAGAACTGGATTGGTCTGGACTTGTGTCGGCGCCTCCGCCCGAGGCAGGGATGGACATGGAGGCAACGTAACAGTGATGATGGCAGGAGTGCCCCTCCAGGTACTTTTTGAACTGGAATGGTGTCGGCGACTCCGGCCCCTTTATCAATGGGCGACGGTAATGCTGCCGGAAACCTTAGGTGGGCGGCTTGGGGTTGATTGCGCGCGGTGCGTGTGTAAGCCCTTTCTTTAGTCACGCCAT